>VZSV01000101.1:671115-750766 GCA_013398735.1 Nothocercus julius
TCCTTTCCTTTCCTTTCCTTTCCTTTCCTTTCCTTTCCTTTCCTTTCCTTTCCTTTCCTTTCCTTTCCTTTCCTTTCCTTTCCTTTCCTTTCCTTCAGATTTTTATACTTTGGAAATGATTTCTTCTGGTTCAAAACAATTGAACTAGAATTAGCACAGGGAAGTCTATAGGGTAATTCTATGGCCGAGGCCATGTAAAAGGGAAGGCTGGACAGCTGATACCTTCCTCTCAGTGTCACAAGCCTGATTTTGAACCTGTGCTCTCTTCTGGATCCAGTGTGCTGTGTTTGCATTTTAAACTACAAGTGTGGTTGCAGCAGATGTGCTACAAGTAACACTCAGCGAGGTAGCATCTTGCCTCCCCAAGATGAAGCCAGGGGTCCAAACAAAATCAAGTGGAGAGGACTGGGAGCTTAATTAATACTTAGTTACTCCTGACTAGCCTCTATTGGGAACGATGGCAGCAAAGCCGCAGGGTGACCCCATTGGTGGCCCCCGAGGTTCTTTCGAGACCAATTTTTTTACAGTTTTAAGTGCTATATGATCGCACTGGATCTCATTACCTCCCACATATGTCTTTAGGACCCATGCTGCTCGTACAGGGATTGGTTCAAGCTCACCTTGCATCTCTCAATTCAGCATCTCTCCGTCTTCTCCTCCTCCCCAAACCTTCAGTTTTGCAGATTTTTACCCTCTCAACTGTGAGCATCCTACTTCAGCCACAAGCTGATTCAAGCTGGGATTTGCCAAGCGGACTCAAGGTCTGTGCCGTGGCACATGCTGCCGCCGCTGTCCCTGTGCTCGCTGACGATGGGCTTCTGTCCGCAGCAGGCAGAGTCACGGTGGAGACTGTACCCCACTATGCCTGTTTGCCTGGTAGTGAGCAAAGAAGTGGGGAAGGTGATGCACAGGGATTGTTCTTTTTGTCAAATATGGGAACCCCAGCAGGGTATATCTGTGTGGCTATAGCTAGCTCCCTCCTCTAACAAGGATTTTGACAGAGATCTCACCCACTGGCTGCACATCTGCTGCTGTCCTGCTCTGAATGAACCTGTGCTGCAAATGGCTTAAAGGGAACAGTTTTGCGGTTTTCTGGAGCAGACTCCAGCCACACATGTCCAGAGAGAAATGCAGGAATGATCAATACCTTTTTGCCTGCAGCTAGGAAAACTGAGTGGTTTAGGGATTCAGAGCATCTCTGTGTTGGTATCTCACACCTCTAGCCGCACAGACCTCCAGCAGCTCTCAGTTTCTCACATATACCCTAGGATGCATGGTGAGCAGTGGGTAACTCGAGCACTGTAGTTGTATCAGCTTGCCAACCTCAAAGACCAATTGCAAATCTTATGCCCATGTTCTGCTGCTGTAACTATACTAAACCCATGCATTTTATCCAGTGAAAACCCAGATAGAAATTTGGAAACTCCATTAGCTTTGACAAAATTCACGTATGCTTTGCATTTTTAATTGTCATGAAAAATGTGCCAAGTCAGCAGGCCTGGGATGCAAAAGTGTTCAGAAGGCTACCTCTGTGCCCCAGGTCATGGAGATGAAATATATCATACATACTTGAGCCACTTACAGCTTACTGCTTTGTTCATTGGGTTTCACTAGTAATCCTGAATTCCTAGAGCCAGCTGGATTATTTTTAACTGCTTTGAGACTGAATTTCAGCTATATTATTCCTCTCTTCATGCAAATTCTGAAAAGAGGTAAGCAAATATCCAAGCGGTTTTGTTAAGGTTGCAGAGGTGATGGTTGCATAAATTACTTAGAAAGTGACTTTGGAAAAAAATCTGCAGAGAGAGGGAACTGCTCTAGCAGTAACATTTCAAATACTTCAAAAAAAAAATTTTTTTTTTTTTTCTCTCTGATGTTGTAAAAGTGGCCTTTTGTTCTTTTGCTTCTCTGTTCCTTCCTTGTCAGGTTTACTCAGATTGCAAGTCAAAACAAACTTTTTCTTCTGTTCCATGGTGTAGATTTACTGTCAGAGAAGAATAGGCCTTTTGCTTTGTTATAAATATAATAGACAACAGACAGATGGTAATAAACCATGTTCCATTTCCAGTGAATTAGGAGAGCTGCGGGAGATCATAGATCTGTCTGGAGAGTCAGGAGTCAGCCAGGAGCGAAAAGGTTTCAAGTGAGCTACCTCACTACGTTGTGCTGGTTTTGGCTATCACTGTATATTTTAGGTGACAGCTTATTCTTGGCTCATTTGCTGAGCCGTATGGGCCAGCCCATCTTCCCTCAAGCGGCTTTTTAATCTTGCTGACTGCAAGATTAAAGTCCTTCCAAGAAAGGACTTGGAAGTGATATTTTTTGCTGGCAATATTAAACATTCAAAGGATACCGTGCTCTATTTGGCTTGCATTTCCTCAGCGGTGAGCAGTGTTCGTGCTGACAGTGTGAGGTCCTCCTCGGTTCACCCACGGTCATATCCACAGTGCTCTCCTGGTGGATGTTTGCCAATGCCTCCCTTAATATCACCTGCCAGGAGCTACTGTGACAGAAGTAAAGTTGTTTTTAAGGCCAAAGATTTTGTGATTGCGTAGTGTACATATCTCTTTAACATAAGTCATAGAACCCCTCCTAGGAGTACGTTAAGGCTGATATATGCTGTTTTTCAGAAGATTGATTTAAAATCTTTGGATAAAGAAGACCTGCTCCATGACTCTTCCCAAGTGCATCCACAGCCTCCTGCAATTGTGAAATCACTGATTTCCAGTATTGTACCTGTTTTTAGCTTTGGGATGGGGCTTCCCAAGGGCCAGGCCAGCTCCCTCTGGCACTATGTTGAACCATTTGCTGTTCTACTTTTCTGCGTGTTTCTCACACAGATCAAGTCCTTTGGCATGGTGGAGGGCAGGAGCAGTATTCATGCGCTGGAGCTGGTACATGATCATGAGCCTTCTCCTCTGAGTGCCTTCCATGACTTTCAGACCCAGCAGATTTCAGACCAAGCTCCAGTCTTAATATAAAGTGTTTTTACTATGTATCAGCAGATAAAGGAGTGAGAAGAATCAGGAAAAAAAAAATCAAGAGATACACACTGCAATAGGAAGTGATAGGAAGACAAAGCAGAAAAGGAAAATTATTTTCTTTTAATGACAATTTTAATAGCAATGGACTTTGCATAGGCAAGAGAAACTTCTCACATACAGAGACACCTTGCATAACCACCTGAGCCAGTTTTTATCCCGAACCCCGAGAAGCTCTGCCTTCCTACACTAGGGAGAGATAGACCAGCATCTCAGGCCATGCTGTAATGTCTAACCCTCCCTACCATCTCTGCCATCTCCAGGCCCTCTCCATACACCCATGACTGGGGCTGAAGTTCTCAACACCATCTGCCCCAGGAGGCAGCTCTTCCTGGCTTCCTTCTCTTCCCTTTAGGGACAGACTTAATGGACTCATGGAATTCCTGGAAAATCTGTAAATGAAGCTGTCTAGGTCACAGATGGGGATTGTGCAAGCTAGATGAGCACACAACTCCCCATGCCTACAGGATATAGCTGGACAGACCTATGTGAAGGGCCAGAGTTCAACTTTCAAGCAAGTTGGGGAGGTTTAGATGTGGGTCCATGGTACTTTTGGACATTTCTTGGCACTTAAGAGCAGATAAGTCACTGGCATTGACACAGTCATTGATCAACAGAAAAGCTCTAATGTATTTAAATTAATGAGGACAAAGACAATTGCAAGTCCAAGTTTAAAAGCAGATATTTCTCAGCTTCTACGAGCAAAAAATCAAACAGAGCAGACTAAATAGATTACACTCATTAAGAGATGCAGAACCCAGAGAAGAGAAAGACAGTACTACTTTAGAGGACATTAGCTGTTGCCCGGGTGAAAAATAAAGTTCTTGAACCTGATCTGTCCTAACTAATGTCCTCATAGACTTGCTTTAGAATAAATTAAGCAAAGTCATCAGCTTGGGTTTGTGCCTGCTCAGCTATCCTGCATGCTTCAAGGCGTTTCCTTTTTAATCTCATTCATTAAAAGAATGAACAAGAACTACATGTAGAAACTAAAACGCAATGCTATTTTTGCAGCACTTTGAAACATGTGGCACTGTAGCATTCAGCTGCACAAGTGACAAGCCTGGTTTTGGCCCAGCCGTGCAGCTGTGGTTGGAAAGAGGGTCTGCCTGTCACCCCTCTGGCGAGGAAGCAGTAGTGGCTGCTTCTATATTCACGGCTGTCCAAGTCAGACAGAGCATTGCTGGAAACCAGCCCCAGGTCCAGGCTCCGACTATTACAGTGTGCAGACATCTGCATGGGGAACTCAGCCACTGGTGCCGGGAACATCTGTTGCTGCTCCTGCTTCTTAAAGAAGGAACAGCAGGACATAAAAGCAGGGAGGGGATGGAATCACAGCCAGGAAATGAAATAGAGCATTACCAGGAACAAGGCAAAATCTTCTTGGTGCATTCAAGTCTGTTGAATACTTTTGAGAGAGCAGAAATGCAGTGTGCTGCAAGCAGCGAACGCTGCTGACATGGTTGGCTGCTGACGTCTAGTGCTTCTCTCCAGTACGCTGGAGATCTCATGGCACTCATGACAAATGAATGGTACACTGAGGACCAAATTAGCTGCAGGGAGTGCCTTTCTAATTGAAATCGGAACGAGTTTTAATTCTGCCACCTGAACTCCTCCGAATATTGCAAAGCTGGATTCAGCCCCGACTACTCTGGCAAATGATCCCTCCAGCTCATTAGCGGGATGACTTTTCTAAACTCATAACTGCCCACAGTCTCAGCTGGCCTCAGGAAGGCAGGCGGGAGGACATTGAGCTCCTCTTTTCTCCTCTCTTTTTTGGAAAACAGGGCAGAAATCCCTGCCCTTTAGGCCACAAATGAGCCGAGGTTGTTGACCGCCCTCAGTCTGCAGCCCTGTCCCGCTGAGGAGCCCTAAGAGCCTCGAGCAGCCGGGTGCCCCAGCAGCCACCCCCAGGCTGGGCTGGCTGCGCTGGATGGCAGGAGCCGACGAGCGATCCCGACTAGGCTTACGGTAAAATCAGCACTATAGGAGATAATGGTCTTTAGCCCAGTCCATCTGCACATTTCTCCACCCATCTTGTCCCTTATGTAAATTGCTGTTTATAGAAAAGATTCCCCCCACCCCCTCCCCTCAGCCTTTGGTCACTGTTTTTCTATGATGTGCAGCATCTTCCCAATTAATGATTATTTTCTGCCTGTTTAGTACTTGAGTCTTTTGTTTCTATATTAAAATTTTCTTTGAACTGTTTGTTTGGCATCCAAATATTTAATCAGCAATTGTGCTTAAGGGCAGCCTTTGTTTTTATTATTTACTTAATCAGATGAGAGAAGGGTTTTCTGATCTGTTTTTAATTAAGAAAATGCCTAAACATGTTGTACAAGAGCGGCATAGCCTTGTGCCTATTAGGCAGGAGCCCGCAATGCTGCCGGGAGAAATGTCTTGTGCACAATCTTTCTTTCAGATCTGGCTATAAAGATAAGTGGCACTGACATGATCAGTGTGACAAATGCCAGCTGTTGACTTACTGAACCCTCCCGCTGAACCTTTGGGTACTGAAATACCACTTATTAGGGCAGTTCATCCGTACCTATTTTCAGATAGGTAGATATAAATTATATTTATGTTATTAATATACTAAGAATTGTTTTCATTTCCAACATGCATTCTAGAAGAACATGAGTACGTTGAAAGAGAAGAAATATTAAATGGGAAAAACATGGTCAAACTGAAACTAAGAATCTCCTTGAATAGTTCTCTGTTCTTCCCATCCTCCTTCCCATATCATTGGCTTCCAGATGTGGGATTTTCTGACCCATCTAACAGGAATACCTTCCTGTCTGGATGTCAGGCACCATGAGAAGGATCCCATTTTGCCATAGGTTTCTTACTGCTGGTGTAGATCAATAACAGCACATCAGTTTTCTTGCCTTAATATGCTTTCTGTGGCATTGCTGTTTCTTACCCTGTCACTGCAGAGGAATGGATGCCAATACCTCTGCTGCTCTCCTTTCCCCATCTTATGTTGTGCAATTGTGCAGAATTTGGGCAATGGGACCTTGCCCAAGGGCAAATGCACCTTGATGTTCAGAGGTTACGATGAAGAGGGGCTCCACTGGCCAAATTAACACCTCTGTAATACCAGATACGTAATGTAATGTAATGCTGATGTAATGCTGACTATGTGGGGGAGCTATTTAGGAAAGAAGTTGCAAGATTATCTGTGTCCCTTTGTAAGTGTGACCATATGTTTGCACATAAACTCTCCCAACCATAAGTCCCAAATTGACGCTCATAATCATGCACACAGAAATGTTAGTACCTGCTCACTCTGCCAGGCTTCCTCCACTAAAACTCATGACTCTAGCTGAAACTCTCTGATATAACCTTGAATGTTCTTGCACCGCAGCCAGAACTAGCCTTGAGAAGGCATTTTCATCAGCTTCATCGAGCATTATTATGGCATTACTTCAAGTGCTACCATTGAATTTAACCTCAAGAGACTTCTAAAGAGGCCCCTTGGGGGTTAAGGGCAGTTTGTGCACTGCTCCTGGATCCTCCACTAACAGTCGGACATCAGTCAAGCCTCTGGGCAGACAGACCCCTGTCACAAGCAGCCAACAGGCTGCTGATGCCTCCAAGTAGTTCATTTCTGGGGTTGCAAAGTCCTCGAGCACTATCACTCGGCACAGGCTACCTTGAGCTTTTCCTACCCATCCCTCATTTCGGAATCCCACATTCAACAGCCATTGCTGCCTGGGAAAGTCTTGCAGAAAGAGCTACTCCTTCAGCGAAAGGTGCGTGGTCATTCAGCATTGCATTAGGAGGACACACCACGTTGTTGAAGCCACTGGCAGCTCTGCAGAGCTTAGGCACCCCGCGAAGGGCCCCTGTTCCTGCGCTGCTGCTGACCGTGCTGCGAGGAGATGCAACCCGGCATTTCCCAGGCAGTCACGGAACATCCTGCAGAGATGTCTGCCACTTCCTTTGGATCACCAGAGATGGTGAAGGAAGGGGTTTTACATTAAAAAACATAAAAAAAAAAGTGTGGGTTTTTTTTTTGTTAGTGACTGTGTTATTCTCTTTACTGTTCATCTCTATAGCTAAAGGTTATTTCAGTGACTATAAGGTAGCAATGGTAGCTGGAGTTTCTCTAACACTGACCCTTTCATATTAGGGAGAATATGACCTGTTCTCACTGTGAACAGAACATCAATTTAGAGCCGTAACGTCTCTGGAGCGAACACTGCGTTTTCCAGAGCCGTGCTCCGAAGAAGCAGAGGAAGTGGACATTTTCCTTCTGATTTAAGTGGGATTTCTTTATCACTGTTCATTTCCCATGGCCGAGCTCTCCGTCGGTAAATCCCGACATTGAGGGGGAGAGGGCCAGGGTGTTTAGCAGCAGCTGCAGCCAGCAGCGAGGTTCTACCACAGCTCAGCACCAATGAAGGACCACCGTGCCAGGGTAGGGGCGTCGGGGTCTTGTGCATTTTGGCATTTTGGAGGCATTTTTGCCTCAGATTGCAAGAACTTTGGAGGCTTTCAAGAGCACGAGGGTACTCATTCTCAAAGCAAGACAAGGGGGAGTATTTTAAAAGGAATGAGCACTGGTATTTCAAAAGGACATTAATATCATATTTGGGCTTTGCACTTCTGTTTCACATCAGCAGCTCAGACTGGCACAAGTTTATCTCTTTTAATCATCCCGGCTCTGTTCTGAAGTTGCCTCCACACTTTCTATTTTTATCATCCTCCATACAATCTTCCAAGGCATAGCTGCAGCAGAGAAAAGTATGCAAGCTATAGATTGCATCATTGGTGATTTCTTAGCGAGGTTTGTGGAAAACCACAGCAAAATAATAATTATAGTGCTCTTTTTTTTAACAAAAGTGTCCAAAAGCCTTGGTAACGAGTGCGTGGGAGCAGGAACCATCTATGCTATTGATGCTGATGTGGCTGTTATAGATGTGTGGACCTGCCTGTGTTTCACTGCGTTGGCAAACAGAGCTACCATCTGCCTTGAGAAAGCCCTGCTCACTGAGGAGGGAAGGAAATCTGCTGCTCTAAATGTTCGGTGCGATAGGACAGCATTTGATAAATCTGGGTTATTCCACATCAGAGCAAGGAAGAGCCTTCCTAGCATCAAACAGCTCTTCCATAGCTGCAAAATAGAGCTGTTAACCAGAACAAAAGCAAAATAATAGTTTTACCCAATTAGGGCTGAAGGGAAGGGGCTTAAATCAGGTTCAGTCCCTGCCTGGCTGCTGTCACGTCCTCCCAGCACATCCAGAGGCAGGAAGCAGCAGGCTGGAAGTCCCATAGGACGAGACTTTTGCAGGAAGTTTTTCATCTTCTTTTAAGCTTCTTTCTCTTGCCCAGATCCCAGCTGGGCAAGACTTAAACCATGGTCTAATAATGTCCTAATGCAAAATGGACCCTTAGCTGTCAGGGCACTACGTGCTTCCTTGGTGTGGTTATGAGGACCGCTGGATGCTGAGCAAGGTGAGCAAGGACCTGGGAGGCCGCAGAAGGCTGAGGTTTTGCTCTACGCTGGCATGCGTTCAGCAGGACTTTGGTGTGCAGAACCTGTATAAACCTGACCCTGGAGGAAGGCAGCAAAGGGGTCACCAGAGGCGACAAAGTGACTCCACGCTTACAGCAACGGGCTTGGTAGTTAATTTCTTTAGTTTCAGAAAGCTGAACATGTGTTAATGTTTGTATTTCCTGAACATACCCATAACATGTATGGCCCAGAGCAGCTGACCAGCAGTGGGCTCATGCCTGGGAGCGACAGACCTGCTCGTGCTACGTGGTGCCAGTCGCTGGCTGGCTGCTTCCCGCTGCTGGCATCCGTTCGCTGCCGGCCCGTGCTGGGGTGTGCAAGGAGCCCTGCACTGCTTGGCTGAATAGCTCAAGCTCTTTGGGGATCCCAAGTGGACCATTTCAACACAGAAATATGAAGTACTGAACAAAAAGTGTTATGCAAGAGGTGTGTGGAGGGTGGAGAGTTCATCCAACTGCTCGGAGCAGGGACAGGACTTGAGCAAGGCATGGCCACTCTTGCTTTTTAAGCAGCCTTATCTCTCTAGTGTCAGAGCTGGCTCTGCAATGGACATTTTGGGCTCACATTTGGCCGGGGAAGACACATGGCAGTGAATGCCAAGCCCTGCAGCTGCAAACACAGCCTCTGCCCGTTCCCGCTGCAGCTGACCACAGCTCAATCCATCCTTCCCATCCAGCTTTGAAGCAAAGCCATGGGGTACTGTGCCCCTTCGCAAAAGAGGAGCCTGCTCTGCCCTGTTGCAGCCAGACCTGCTTGGGTACCAGTTCCTCAGGGTTTGCTGGGTTTCCCTCCACACAAGTCGATGCTCATCTGGAGCACCCAGTGCTGCAGCAATTTAAATTCTTACTCCATCTGGACAGCTGCAAACCTCCTTGCAAAAGAGTTTTAGCAAAATTAATAAGATCGGTCTCCCCCAGCAGGTCCTGCACACTGTCAAAGCTGAGGAGCAGACGTGGGAGCATCAGTCCTGCAGGATGATGCCGCTGCTGACCTGGCCAGCCCCGGTCACACAGTATCCCCTGGGGGGACAACCTGCCACTAGCAGGTCACCCTACTGCTCCAGGGGTCATCGGACATTGAGAGGAGGTTGTGCTATGACTCAGGGGCGAGTATGGTGGGGGATCGGTCACCTTCCCTCACACCTTTCAGGGAATGGCAGGTCCCCACTGGGGCCTCACCAGCACTTGGCTCCGGAGGGCAACTGCTGCAGCGGTGAAGGATGCCCTGGGCTGGGGAAGCAAAATACACCAAGTGATGGGGTTGCCTCCTCCCTCCTTGCTGGTCATGCTTCCCAACACCTTGGGTTGAGCTGCAGGATCTAGCAGGGCTCACTGCGGTCTCCTGGAGGGATCCAGGCATGAAACAGCCCCACGAGGAAATGTTTGCTCAGACACTCATGTAAAATGCTACTCCCAGAGCATTCTTGAGCAGACTTAGTGGCATTACCAAGTGAACAGGCCCCATACATTTCCCTATTGGAAAGGATGAATGTGGAAGCGGTCATCCTATAGAGACAGGAAACTTGTGTGGACCGTGGAGGGTGGAGAATAAAACCTTATTTATCGCTTTATTTGTTTTTACCAGGATTCAGCACACAGTGGCTACAGCAGCTAACCTTTCCCAGGGATGCTACCAGCGGCCTCGGGCAGTCCCTCGGCAGCAGGGGCCAGTGGCGCTGGCGCTCAAGGCCCTTCCACGAGGGGCAGGGGCAGCGCGGCGCCATCCGGCTTCACACCACGCTGCTCCCTCCTGGAAAGCATCATCCCAAAAGGCTGCCCTCCGGCCGCCGTCCCACCGGAGACGGGCCACAAGCAGGCAGTTTCCTCTGGTTAACGTTACCACGGAAACCACGGAGCTGGAAAGCACCTACTCTGCTAATCCCCCCCTTTTTTTCCCCTCTGAATTTCACTGCAAGGGCAGATGCTAACCGCAGTTGTTCCCAGCTTATCTTATTATCAGTCATATCCATTTTGCACCCTTTGCCCTTATGGACTTTTCCTCCCGGTTGTGATGGGCTTGACCGTGGGTTATTGCTGCATCCCCTCCCACTGTCTCACGTCAGAAGCGGTGAAGGTGGAAATTTCTTGCACAAAAAGTAAAAGATAACTTCAGCGAGAGTATCAGGGCCGTGATTCTGGTCGCACATTATTCAGGTTTTGCAAGAGCTTAATTGAAGACATGTCAGCAGCTACGCGGGTGTAAATCAGAAATAAATTAATGTCTGACTCATTCGACACCCCATCTTATCTCATCTCATCTCATCTAGCGATGGTGCCCTTTCCTTTTGTGCTAGCAGAGATCTCCTCCTCCTCGTCGGCCCAAGCCCCCACATGGGTCCAGGGCCACAGCAAGACACCAGCCCTGGCCCAGGCACCCGTGCGGGCCAGGGGCTCCTCTGGGCTGGCCAGCTCTCCATGAAGTGCCCATAGTGTCTAGGGAACAACTAAGGCCTGGAGACCGCCAAAAGCTGGGGACATGCTGGAGTCACCAACATGGATGCGACGAGCTGGATCCAGCCTCCATCTGCATCTCGCTCCAGCTCAGTGATCTGTTCCTTTTGTAAGAAAAAGTCAGAAATGTCTTTTTTTTTCCCTCCCTATTTATTTATTTTTATTTACTTGTTGACTCTGCTAAGTCTGGGATTTGCGGTAGCTTCTGTCACCTACCCCTGCTTTGCATCCAACAGCATCCAGTGTTTTCAGCTCTTGCTGGTGATGCCTGGGCAATGTTGGCATCTGCTGCAGGAGCGGGAAATGCCTCCGAGGAGCCCGACAGGTCTTCACGCACATCCTCTACTGTCTCCACCACACAGAAATGATGGAGGAGACAAATGTTTCCCCCCAAATGTGCTTCTCTCTGAGGCTTTGAGCAGCCATGTCATTACCCTGCTGGCTCCAACTTTACGTGCAGCTGACTGTTCCCGGGAAGGACGGCTAGTGCTTCTTCCCCGCACAGATTGTCCATAAGATGAGCAGACCTGTTACGTAATGACTCTATTCCTGCAGAAGAACAAACCTCAAGAGAGAAGGAGGGATGGAAGGAGCCCAGGCTGAGGGTTTCCTCCTCCCTCCGCCAGGAAACGGACAGGCAGGGGGGCCACGTGAGCAACACGGGGAGCCCGGGGGCGGCTGCCCCGCACTGCTGCGCCGGCTGCCTGGCTGCACCCTGCAGCTCACGCGCACGGGAGCTATCCAGGGGCTCGCGTGGCGCCTTCCTAATTAGCGGTGCTGCTAATTAAATGGATTGGATCATGAGCTGGCTCATGGGAGCACGTGGGCACCTCCTGCGGCTGCTTTCCCCAGCCTCAAGGCCTTGGTCTCGGCCGGACCGCAGCAGCGGCACCAGTCCCTGCCAGCGCCGGCTCACCCCTAAGCCCTGTGGTCGCGGAGGCATTCCTGCCCAGTAACCGTTCCCCCAGCCGATGCCATCGGAGATGAAGAGAAAAGGCCTTGAATGGAGGCAGGAGTCACTGAGGCCAGCATGGGGTTTGGAGGTGGCTGCGGTGGAAGGCAGCGGGTTTGACACCTCGTGCCGGAGCCATCTCCTCCATCCACGGTCAGGGTCTCTGCCTCGATGTCCACAAGCGCCAAGGTGACCCGGAGCTCCCGATGACTTGTCACTGAGCTGTGAACCACTAGAATAACCTTTTCTAAGCCCAGGCACTCCAAGAGTGCGGGGTTTCTCCTTTGTTTCTCTAAAAAGAGGCACTTCTGGTCTTGGCGTTATTCGTTGTAAGGCTGGTGGCTGCATCCCCTGGTGGTTGGCTGCCCGTGCACGGCAGCCACCCGTCCCGAGGAGCTGTTCAACACGGCATCCCAGGCCAGGGTGCAGGGGAGCAATGCATTTGCACCGGTAAGGAAGCTCGCAACTTGCAGCCATGGTTCTTCTGCACCGGCAGCGGGATCATCTCCCTGTCTCTTTTGATCTCACTCCATTTTCTTCCTTTACGATCTTACACGTATCCCTCACTCTCTGGTAATCACAAGAAGTCACTCTTGTTTTGTCTCCCACCACAATAGAAATGAAAGCCATAGGTGTCACATTTAATGACAGTGGATGACTGGTGATGGTGGATATTTTTTCCTGGATTTCCATAGCTTTTCTGATTCACCGATCTCCTCACAACTCCAGGATGGCTTTGCAGCTGGTCACATGAAGGTCACTTTTCAATGCGAAACTGGTCCTAAGTGGTCACCTTATTTGCTGTGATCTTCCCACAAACATCTTCAGACTTTGAATATCCTCTTTTCCCCACTCCAGTCTAATAGGCTCTAAGTAAAGTCTCATCTTTACCATTATATCTCAGCATTACCCTTTCTTGCTTTACCATTGCTAAAAAAAATGAAGAGGTTTCGGAAGGCATTTGCTTCTTGGAATGATAGGTAACTGACAGATCTATTGATAATGACACAGTGCATGCACGAACAAGGAATTAAAATATCTGTATACTGTTATATAGTTAAGTGCCAGGAAAAAAAAAATTGCTAATGCAGAGGGTACGTGCTAAAACATTTATTTCTTTTCGCTTTTCGTGCTCATTTTTCCAGGGCAGTGGAAAATGTTGCAGTGCAGCTCACAGCATCTTTCAAGTAATGAAATACTGCAGTTCAGTGGTTTTCCTCACTCACAACAGCATCACCTTCTTCCTATTTTTATTACTCCAAGAGGCTTAGCAAAATGAGAAAAATGACTTCAGAAGCAATTGCAGAGTATGTGCAAATTGACTTGTGTGCATGTTATTCTTTAAAGGACCTCCTGCAACAAATGTTCTTCTATAGCAGGGAGTTTAGTGAGGGATAAATAGTCATTTCATTAGCAGATGTAATTTCTCCATAAAGGGATTTTTATTGATTGAATCACAGTGTAAAATGTTAAAAGAGGATGCTTTATTCTAAGCTTTTTGAAGGGCTGGCAAAGTGACATTTGCAGAGAAGGTGCTTTTAGGTCTAAGTTACAGAAAGGTGACAAGTTTTGCAGAGGTCTAGACAGAAGAAAATGACAATGATTCAATTTGAAAACCATTGGGGTTTCTTTCCTCAAATACTTGCCATGCTCATAACCAAGAAATGTCTGTAACACCAATTGGAGGAGCAAACCATTAGCTTCACTGAAGGTCACTGGGTGAGAACATTATTAAGTCATAGTCTGCATGGTAAAATGATATTCTCTCCACACTAAGAAGGCGTTCATCTCTGATTTTTTACATGACGAACATGCAAAGCACAAATTTTAGGGCATCTGATAAAACTAATTCAATTATAGTTCTATTTCAACTTAACTGCTTCTTCAATTCTTTTATCAAGAGACTTAAATTTGCTATTAAAAGTGAGTGAATTAGAGCTGTGAAGGAAATACCAGCTCTTGCACCTGAAGAAACAGATTGTTCCAGTGTTGTGTGGTATGAATCCTGAGGATCACACTCTCCATCTCGCCTTGCAAAGGATTTCTAGGGGATATTCCTGCTGATTTTCTACTCATCAGCCCAAACCTTTCAAATCAAGTGCTTGCTTCCAAGCTATTGTGCATCAGGCACAATGACACATGATGCTCTTTGTTTTTGTAAATGACATTTAACTGTAGCTGACCAAGTACATTTTGACCTAAGGCGTCATTTTTGGGATATCGATTTTTACCCATTCAGCAATGGGAATTGAGGACCAGGGAGGCTAAGGTCTAGTGCACCCCCACACTTTGGACCCCTCAGGTCCAGACCCATTGCCCTTGCTCTGCCATGCCACTTGTTCTGCTGTGGCCATTTAATCTGGTGATGCTGCTCATGTGTTCTCCTCGCAGCATTGCCTGGAAATATGGATAGCCAGGCTCCTATGGCACCATACATTTCCCAATAGGACACAGCACTCCACCAAGAGTCTCAGGGCGCCAGACAGGGAGGCGAGGGCCCTGGGGGAGACCAGTCTTGCACTTGAGCTGAGTGAGAGAAAAATGAGGTCCCAGAGCTGTGCTGGGAGGACAGCTGGATGTGGAAAGGGCAGCTGGAGAGGCCTCACCACCTCCCGTTCTTCTAGAGATGCCCTTCTGGGATGGCTCCAGCCATGGAGTCCCAGGTGCCCATAGCAGGAGCTATCCCGACGCGTGGCCAAGGCTGGGGGCAAAGTGGATGAGGGCTCTCACTGCTGTCAAGGCACAGCAGTGATGGCAGCAGTCCCTTCGCTTCCCAAAGCCTCCCCAGCAATGCTGGCTGCAGAAATTAAAAGTAGGAACCACCTGTTCAGACCCAAAATTCTGATCCGTGTTTTCACTGACATGGGTCTAAAAAGAATAGAGCAGTTAAATCCCCAGATATTGTAGGCAATAGTGTGAGGTTAGCTCTTTCATAAGCTCGTTAAGTTCCTTGCTAAAAAAAAGCTAGATTTACTGCTGTTCCAACATCTCCTTTCAGTTATGCTTAGACACCTTTCAGACGTACACACAGAGATCTATATTGCTGTGTTGTGCCAAATCGCTTGACACATGTCACTGTTCATCTGGCAGCCCCCACCCTGGTGCCACTGCAGGTAGAATGTGCCTGGCTTAGCCTTTCATTTCGCTTGGTTACAGGTAACTGTCTACCAATTTCACCTGTCCATTGCACAGAAATTGCCTAAGATCCTTTCTCTTCACCAGCCCTTTTAAATTCATCTCTTTAGAAATGGGGGACTGGTGCCGTAGATGTATTTCAGATTAAATCTTGCTGGATCCCTCCATAATGCTCCCAGTGCCTTCCTTCCCAAACCACAGCTGACTTCCCTGAGCCAGTCCAGGATCCCAGTTCCCTGTTTCCTGGGCACGTCACACCGAGTGCTCAGGCGCCCTCTGACAGGAAGTGTTTTCCCCTTGCTTGTTGTTAGATGGGGACTGATTTAGCAAAGGCAATTGATAGCCCCTATCAATTTATGTCAAATACCTATCACTACAGCCCTCCGACTCTTTGCTGAATGTGTTATCCTTTATCTATCCTAATTAGGCTGCCTACATTTGCAGCACACACAAATGAGATTTCAGGAGGACACTTAACTGTCTAATTTACTATTTCCCCACTTAGTATGAGGGAGACCCTATAACTAGGCCATTCCCAACTGTTCTTCAGCCTGTTCAGAACAATTCCTAACATATTTTCCCCTAGATACATTAGAACATGCCTTCCAACCAAGTTATGAAGTTTTCTCTATCGTCTTTGCTGCCAAAGATGATAACTTCCCCTGTCATTGCTGACCTTTGAGAACAGCTCATTATAGCACCCCTTTTTGACACACAGTTACCACGGTCTCTCTTGCTCTTTTGCATGCTATATGTATCAAAGTGCTTTAATTTTCTCCTCCGTTGTCCATATCTTTTGTTGTGTGGCCCTGTTGTCTAGACAGTGCCAAATTAAGACTTCAGGATTGCTTAGTATAGAGGAAAAATATCTCCCTTGTCACTCCAGCACTGCCACTGTTCACATCTTCTGGGGTCATCTTTGCTTTTTGCATAACAGCATCACAACCTGATCAACATTCAGCTTGGGGTTTGGTTGTAATCTGCAGATTATCTACCCCAGAACTTCTGCCTATCCAGGTATTTTTCATTTTGTGTTTGTGCTTCTTTCTTTCCCTCATGAATGTACTATTTTCCACTCTTTTCACAGCTGCTTAGCTCCCTGATTCCTGACCTTTCCTGTAATTTGTCAAGATCATATTTTTGAATTTTAACCAAGCCTCCCAGCCTGCAACCCCGGTGAGTTGATACAGTTATTGATTTTCTAAATGTACCCTTTAATCCACTGCTCATAGCATTAATGGTAATATTTACCAGAAATAGACCTGAGAGAGGCTCCTGCAGATCATCACTTGTTTCCCCCAGCTTTGACAAACTGCAGATATTTTCCATTCCCTCATGCACATGGGATGCAATCAGCCAAGGCTCTGTGCTGGCTGCTGGCTACCATACTTTGGTGGGGGGGAGGAGTTGTTTGTTTTGGGGGGCTTTTTTTTTTATTGTTTTTGTGCCAGTGGAATGACATTGGAGGGGGATTTACTCTGTTCCTCCCTGCCCAATCTGAAATCCTCCACGTGAAGTATCCTGTGCTCACTAAAACCCAGCCAATTTGCTCCTCAGTGCGCTTCCCTTCCCTGATGATTGCGTCCTGATGGCCCACTCAGTTGAAGACAGAGTTCGCTGCTAATCAATTTGCTCATGCAGCCAATTGCTTTGATTTCCTCATCAGTCTGAGGAAACCTGTGGTCTGTGGCAAGGGGACCCACATGTCCACCAGTTATTATGACAATCATGGTCCTCTTAAGCCTGCATAGAATTTTTGCTCCCTGGGGCCTGGACTGATAGAGAAGTGATGAGATTGCTCAGTGCGCAGCTACAGCCCGCTGTGCCTGCAGGCAGCTGTCCTGCCACCTGCGCAATGCATTACACCAAGCACCATGTTTCGTATTGACAGGGCAGTATTTGAGGCTCTTTGTTTAGATGGCCAACTTGACAATAATATCATCGACAGGTAAGGCAAGGCAAGACACATATTTTAACAGCAGTGAGGATAAAGGCACGTTGTTGGCATGAAATACCCCCTGAAATCAGACCGTGTCAATTCAGTGCTGAGGCAGCAATAATCCTTATTGGAGTGACGGAAGAAAATTTGTTCTACTACCAAAGAGCCTTTCGAAACAAAGTGCACACACTTCATGTGAAAACTGAGCCACACAACGCAACAACCTAACAGTCTAAATGGTCTTGATCAGTCCCTCACATGACAAAAAGAATCACAGAAAAACTCCGTCAGGGTGGCTAAATTAATGAAAGTCAGTGATATTTAAACGTTGTCTGATCATGAGCCTAACTTGTTCTCACAAATCTCCATGATTTTTTTTTTTTTCAAGCTCACCCACACCTTACTTGAAAACTGCACCTGGCACATTTGCTATTTTGAGAAGAGTGAAAGGATTATTTCAGGCGCTCTGAGTTCAAAATGTCCATTTACACATCTCCCCCTCCATTTCTATTTCGTGGCCCACTATAACGTCTTTTTTTTTATTCCAGAATTGTTGCCTAGCCAACAACTACTGCAGTTGTGTAATTGATTACTGCTTCTTACACACACTCGCATTTCCTACTGAATTTGTTCCTCTTTCAGAATTTTTCTAATTCATAAACCCATTCTGAGTTTTAATTCTGTCTTTGAAGGTATTTAAATTATCTCCAGATGATATAATATGCTCATTTATTAAACATTTTTTATATTCCTTTATCAATGGAAATGCTAGAACAGCACCAGCAGCAACATAGGCTGTTATGCAACATCAGCAGCTGCATTTTTCTAGTTTGACAGTGAAAGATTGACAGTATTTTTCTGAATACAGTCTAATCAGTTTTGCAATACTTTGTAACCTTCAAAGGAAGCCATATCTCCCCGTTTGTTTGCAAAATGTTAAAACCTAGCTTAAAGTTACACAGCATCTCTTTTGCTCCTTTGTCCTGAGTCTTCATATATTGCTTTTCAAGAAAATTGTTTCAGAAGTATGTATTTCTAAGTTCTTGCCCCTGGCAGCTGTATATCACCTTGTTATCTCCTCAGTAGTTAAATATTATTACATGATTTATTCAAATTTTGTTCTGTTTGTTTTTACAGAAATTGAGCATACAATGCTCACTATCCCTCTTTTGTGAAGTCTGAAGGTAGAAGACATTGAGTTTTAACTTATTTTGTGCTTTGCTGTCTTCTTTCATGTATTTGTGGTAATCCTTTGCATTTATCTATAGCAACATCTTCTCCTTTTCTTGTTTCATCTTTTTTTCTCTTTGTTTAAGGACTTCTGACAGTCATAATAACCTCTTACTATGCTCCCTGGATTCCCACTGCACTGGCATAATTTGTTATTGTGTGTTCTTTTATTAGTTTGCAAAGATGATAACCATTTATCATCCAGATTGTATCAGCCATTTTAAAAAATACTCTGGAGTGAATTTCATCTGTTCCTATTTATCTAAGTATTTCCAGCTTTTCATGTGTCTTCTCAGAAATTTCTTGCTTTCTTGAACTTTTTCTCCTCTTCAGACTCCTCCCCAGTGGACTATAGTTAGCAAAACTTTTTTTGTATATACAGAAGTAAGCTGATTTGAAGTCCATGTTATTTTGTGAATTTCAAATATACAGGCTGCCTCCTTTCCCTACCATCACAAAATTCTATTCTGTGAATTTGATCAAACCAATCTCTTCTCCTAGATTAGCAAACAATGTTTCACTAGTCAGAATGAAATCTGAAGAGTCACTCTCAGATTACATCCTTCATGAGACAAACAGGGTACTTCTAATTTGTAGGAACATTTGTATGGTTTGAGTCCTGCCATATCATTTTCCACATTTATTATGAAGAAAAGATCAGGTTAAAAAAAGGACTCCCAAACACATGCGCTAGGAATCTTTCCTCAAAGCACAGGGCTCCCAGTTCAGGGCAACTCATTTGTCACCTGCCATGTCACGTTTTCTCTTTTTTAGACTGTCTGCTACTCATCAGTGTGAAAGTATGATGAAGTTTTGCTAGAGGACTTCTAATTTCACAGGAAGCTCAATGGAGAGTCTTTGAGCTGACCACTGCGGCAGGTTATTCTTTTTTAATTTTGCCTCAGGAGCTACTTGGGTAAGGTAACTCTCTCACTCAGGTTTTTACCCACTCTGTCTTTTCCCACTGTACAGAATCGCCACCTTGAAAACAGAGATCTTCCAAGTTAGTGCTTCACCGCCTTACAATTTAGTGAATCTTAAACGTATGTCCCACTGTGTGTCTTTTTAACCTGAAAGTGCACATTATTTAGCAGTCATAACTATTACTACCATTCTGCAAAATCTATTACTTTTCATATTCACCATTTAGTTTAACATTCAACATCCAAAACTTCCACATCATTTGTTTCTCCTAGACCTTACACAGCTTCCTAACCGGCCACAGCAGAGATCCTTCCTTAGCATTACCCTCTGGCATACTGTCTCCTGCCTTGCTTCAGCATGGTGAGAGAGGGCCTCTTTGCTGGAGCTATTTTAGTTTAGTTTTTAATCACAGAACAATAAGTTACGATACACCAGCACGACAAAATCTGCAACCAACACTAGTAGCATTAGCCTGATCTTGAACTTCGCATACAGCTGCCTCACTGTGCCTGCTCATTAATTTGATAGGTCCAGCTGGATACAAGAGAACCAGATACCTGTTTGGTCAGAGGAAAGTTCCTACCCTAAACCGAAGGAGGAGCAGCTATCATTCTTTAGGGAGGGAGAAAGTTTTGTGTTCCATGATTCTTGAAACAGAAGACAGAAGCAAAATTTGCCCTACGTGATGTTTTGAAGGAATTAAATTTATGACTAGGAACTCTCATCTCTAATACAGGATGACGGAGGGGGAAAAAGGGAGAGTTGAGCTAAAAGGGCACCCTGCCTAAGCAGATTAAGAGAGCTGTTGAGCACAAGGAAGTCATTAGGAAACCAATCCCGGCCAAGCCTATTCAAATCCTCCCACCACAAACAAGAGGCTATCATCATTAAAGAAATAAACAAGATAAACTATAGTACTAATAGGCTAAAATAGAAGAAAAATATACTTTCCAGTATTTCATAAGAATTGTTCTGTTGTGGTTTTTGTCTTTTTGTTTTTTCCTCACTGTATCTTTAGGTGTACTTAACAGCCTTAACTGAAAGTATAAAATTAGACAATTATTTTAACTTTTTAAAAGTGCATACATTTATTAAACTAGACAAGTTTGACTCAAGTTTCAGAAAGTTAATTAAGATTTAATATTAAATGTCTAACATAAGGATGACAGGACCTAAGGATTTGCCTGAATAAAAGCAAAAGAAATATAAGGAGTGTCATCTCGACATTTTACTTATCTACATATTTGTGAAAATGTCAGTTCTTATGCATTTCAATCTTACACAGCTTTGTAAGAAACAGAGCTTTTCCAGTGGGCTGATAGTGGAAGCAAAGTTGTTTGCTAGTTATATCAGTCTTTAAGACTCATTTTCAGCTATATTTGAAATGCCAGTTAAATAATTTGTTCCTCTATTAATTTTATCTTATAGTGAAAATAAAATTAATCTCAGCTTGATATACAGTTATTATACAGGTTAAATTAAACATTTAATCAAATTCACTTCTAGAAGACTGAAAGATAACATTAAAAATTATCAGATACATTCTTCAAATCTTTGGCTAGCACAGAAGCACACACATGATCCTCATGCACATTAGACCACTAACATGTCAACCTCCTTGGGAATGTCAGAAATGTGGAATCCTTTTCTAAATAAAAAAAATCCATCCACTAATTGCTTATTTTTCTTTCAATTACTTCTGTCAGATTTATAATCCAAAACCAACTAGAAGAATGAACAATGCAGAATAAAATTGGTGGGTACTTGGGTTGGATAGAAAAATAATTTTAATTAAATAGTATCTTTACTGTAGTGTCATTTAAACAGTGTCTTTAAAAAATATTGTCTTTTGATTAAATAGATTTTTTTAGATTTTGTCTTAAGAATACCTGTCCTTCAGATATTGCTTGTTAAATTAGTTCTGACACTAATCTTTACAAGAGTAAAAGGTGATGGATAAACTTAATTATTTTCTTTCTAGCTGCCCTAAGAATGTACTAGATAAAATATGATAAACCAAATAGCTGTAAGAGGTGGAAAAAAGTTGCTCATTTTGCCATAGAGTGAAAACCTGTTAAATATATGGGTGTTGTGGACTAAAACAAATGTCAGCACAAATATTCGCCTAAAGGAACGAGGAAACAAAAATAGAGTATTAATTTGGTTATTTCTAAAGTAAAGTGCCAACAACGTTTATAAAGAACAAATGCAGAAGAATGCACCACCATTCCATACAGATATTTAAACTTATTCTTTATAACACTTCCTCAAAATTTGAGTTACCAGGTATCAAATTCCAGTCATGCAACAACAATCTACTAAGAAATACATATTTTGGTGAGAAAATTAAAATCTGTAATTACGTAAAAACTGCTCTGAAATAAAAATAAAACAAGATTTATTTTTTTCACAAAAAAAACCCTTTTCTGTCAGAATGGAATAATCCCAAAAAAGTAATTTCCCACATGAGATAAAGGAATTTAAATATATTTAAAAATGGAAGATTCTGCATTTACATAGTTATATACCATTGATTCAGAAGATCTGTTTTCTGACAAAAAACTTCCCATGCTTAAAAAATGCACCGTAGTTTATACTGTACATTACAACATATGGTAGTAAGAAACAGAAGTAGTAAATAGGTTATATTCAAAGAAAAAATTTACAAGACAGTTACAACTGTGACACAAAAAATAAAGTGTTCAGTTTAACAGTATTTGAAGGCAATTCACAATCATTTCAGGAATTTTGTGAAATTTAAGGCCATTAGTTCTAAATAAAATATATTTGACACGAATTCACAAAAACTGTGTATTCTGTAAAAACTGTACATGCAAAATCATTTTATAATTATATATGAACAGGCATATAATAAAATTTTTGGGTAGTCCAGTACACAAAGTTGTGCACAAAGCAACATGGCTGTGCAACTTTTAAACTAGGTAATTAACATTATCATTCATGCACCCTGACCGGCAATGCAATTACATGACAATATTAAACCCAAATATTAAGAAACAGCATCCCTTTGAATGGGCATTCTAGACAAAATTTTTAATTTTAAACAAATTCATAATGATCCATTATAAAAAAAATCTGCCATTATACTCCAAAAGACTTTTCTGATGCAAAAGTTCCAGTGCTTTAAGTAACACATGATAAGGTTTAATGAACTAAGTGATTAAACTATGAGACTCACAGGTTTGAGGTAATTTTCTTTAATTACGTACAAGAAGTAACTCTTGTAATTTGCTTCAGTAACTAGTTTAAAAAACCATAAACTTAGATTAACTTAGAAATTGAAAAATCTCTGAAAAAATAAGCATGCCTCCCATTTGAAGTTTGCAGTTAGTCAAGTCAAACACAATTGTGATATTCACAGTTTGGGAGCTTATTCTCAAACTGTGAGATGAATGGACTGCTGAGCACTCACTGAAGTAATTCAGCTTTGAGGGAAAAAAACACATTTGTTGCTCTTTTATTTAGTTTTTCATTTGTATTTGTCATTCAAAGAGATATTGCTTCTCTTGTGATTAACTGCTGCAAGCTTGAAGACATACAAGTTAATATTCCAAACTTTTAATTTTAAGAAGAGTTATAAAAGTACTGAAATTTAAAAATAGTAACATGTAAACATTGATACAGAGGAATAGCATTCCTGTACATATATATTACACACATTATTCAGAGAGGACAATATCTTCTGAGTTGAAATCCTGACTTGTGCTTTCCCCTCCAATAAGTATATCAAAAAGTAGGGGTTTTGTCAAAAAAAAAAAAAAAAAAAAAAAAAAAAAAAAAAGGAAAAAGAAGAAAACTCATAACATCAACTTTTTTTTCTCCTAGCATTTAGTAGCTTTTCAGTTGCTCATGCAACCATATGGAGAATTTTGGTATGTGAAGTGAAATATTTAACTCCAAAAAGTTATCACAAGCTACTACTGCAGCCAAAGGCTCTTGACTTGTGATAAACACTAAGCACTTTGGAGTAGTCGTCATATCTGAGTCTGTAGTACATGAATAGGAGGTGTATAGGGTGGGGGTGCAGGTAATGGCTTTATTCCTCTGACTCTCATGTAGGAAAGAAACTGCTCGGGGATTTCAGCTAAGACATCCTTAGCAAGTCTTGCCATGCTTAATACGTGGTTTCCACTTCTGTCAATGTAATCTCGGAATGGCACAAACTACAAAAACAAAACAAACAAACAAAAAAAACAACACACAAACACACACAAAAAAAAAAACATATAGTTCGTTATGCAAACAGAGAACTGATCCTGCCATATAAAAAAGAGTTTGCTTTAGAGAGCTAAAGTGCCAGCTTTTATATATAAATGTGTGTGTGTGTATGTGTGCACAAAATGCAGTATATATACCTATTGTGTCTGAATTAAAAAAAATAATCCTCCAAAAGGACCAATGACAAGCTTTCACCAATACTTCACCAAGACTTCATATTCCAAAGCAATCGCTCAAATTGCTAATTATGTGATTTACTGATATATTTGGCTTAGCATTCAAAAATTTGTCAATTTTTGACCATAATTTACTTATTTTTTGCTATCTGAAATGAACAAAACACAAAGGATAACTTTAGACTTCTGACCATCTTTCATTGTACCTTGTAGGTCCCTTCTCAAAGCATATTTCATTTCAAACAAACACTCTTCACCTAAGGTTGCTTTGACTATTTTTCTTTTCCTTTTGCAAAGTTAGTAGAGTACCACTATAAAGCACCTCAACACTTTTTAGAGGACTCGTTATGTGATATGCAGCTATCCCAAGTGCCTAAGAAGTTAGTCACCCAGCTCTGCCATGGAATTCAGAACATGTAATGAGAGGCCTATGTTCTTAGTATAGAGACCAGAACCATTCTAGGCTTCTTGATCTTTATTAACAACAGACTGAATCTGGAGACGGAGTGGGCTAAGCTAACTAAAGGGTTATGCCAAAGGTAAAGGTTTATTTGAAATTCTGCCTCTTACTTAGGTTTAAGGAATATATATCAAGGCTGCAATTGGATGACTTTTCGAAATTGGGATTGAATGTCTAAAGCTACTGCTGGTACCGCTGTGCTGTGCTCTGCGATGCCAGAATTCAAAGCCTAGAGGTGCTTTTTTCCCCCCTCGTGAAACAAGGACAAGTAATTGTTAGCTGTCGTCATGCTGCTCTCCGGTGGGAAGCTAGAACTGATTAAGGGAGAAGCCAGATCCCACACATCTCACCTCCCCTTGCTGAACTCTCAAGTCAGCAGCCTCTCTTCCACATTATCCCAACCCAACAAATTTTGCTCTCCTGGGTGCACAGTGACCAAATTCACTTTTCTTAAAAGCAATAAGGCTTTCAACATTTAGGTGATTGCTGAATTATAGTGAGAGCTTAGCTTACGCTGAGAGCCTGCATTTTTTTCCAGAGAAGAAAGAATGTAACATAAGAAATTTACTAAATATATTAAATAAAGCAACTTTCAGAAAAACAAAAGATAGCCTTTCAGCAATAAAGAATTTAAAGCTAATTAAATCATTTTTACATCAGCCTTGCAAAGCACAGAAGGTAGCAAAGAAGCTGCAATTCCATAATTAGCTACTTTAACTATTTCTATGCTTGTTGACTCTTTGATAAGAAGCAGATACTCTGACATTTACCAATTCTGTCTCCTTTGTTACAGAAAAATAGCATTTGCTTTCTCACACAACAGGAGTCTTACATAAAAAGCATATATAATCTGGGCTAAAAAATAAGACATTTATTTTTCCAAATGATCATTTTACCCACTGGTCTGCAGACATAAAAATCCTGTGCAAAGATTCTGTGCAAAAATTCTGCAGAAAAGGGAGGTACTTCTATGGGTCTGTGATAATGCAATAATACAATATAGATGATTTAGATTAGTTTCCCCTCCTCTCTCCTAGGATGTATAGGTATTGGAGGAGCCATGGAGAGAAAAGCATACATACAGGTACACAAGAAGAGCTCGCCAGGGCAAGGACTAGAAGTAATCAGAAGCATATAGAGAAAAGATCATAATGAAAGATGTAAGATGAACTGAAGGGAAACTGAAAGAATAGAGAATGTTTTGTCTATAACCTTAAGAGTTTAATTTAAAAGGCTAATATGAGAAGTAAAACAACAGGTTCACTGTTGTGAAGTAAGAATCTTTCTAAAGTAAGAATCTTTCTAAAGTAAGAATCTTTCTAAAGTAAGAATCTTTCTAAAGTAAGAATCTTTCTAAAACTCCTCAAATAGAAGATAACAAAGGAGAAGAAGTGAAATAAACTAGAGAACTGGGAGATATATAAATCCAGAGTATCTAAAATCCATACTTGAGGAGGTAAAAATGGAAGGTCGGGTCTTCACCTGAATCTCATTCAGTAGCAAATATAATAGATACAGTGACTTACTTTTAGTAGGCAAGTTTTTCCACTGTTAATTTAACTAAAATATTTCATGGTACTGACTATTAAAATTAAATGGATGTTAATTTTACTAATACAATCCACAAAAAGGATAATCTTTTTTGAGTGGTTAATTTTATAGAAGCAATTCAGTTTTATCCTGACAGATACAAGATAAAGGTCATGCTAAATCTAAAGGGTTTGACATTATCCCTTTTTATTTATTTAGTCTACAATGCATCTGTTAGTATTTAGGCAGAAAAAAAAGAGCCCACAGAATAATACTGCCTTCAGTTAATTTAATATGGTTTGTGGCAAAGTTCTGATTGAAATATAGTAATATTTTATTATATTTCTGATATGGAATGAACCCCAAAGAAATTCAAAATGGTATTTATTGCACATTACTTCTTATTTCTCAGTAGAAAACAGACTATATCTGATATACAGCATTTTCAAAATTTTTTAATGACATTTGAAGAATTTTATCCATTTTGTTCTTTGAATGTAAAAACAGCAGCTTTGGGAGCTACAGCTGTTTCAAAAAATAATGTATACCTACTTTGGGCATATTTAAAGCACATAAAGTAAATGACAAAGACATCCAAATAATATATCCAGCTTAAAAAAAAAAAAAAATCATAGCACAGGGCTTTGCAGAAATACTAGTTTGGGATCCAGAAACACTTCCAGTTCTGGAGGCAGCTCGTTTAGAGCTGGCTTGGGCACCTCTGGAAATTAAGGAGTGTCTAGTCAAATCTGGACTACCAAGGAACATTATAAAGGTTTCAAAACCTTTATAATGTTATTTGTAGGAATGATATGTAGGAAATGTTATTTCTTGCCTACTGTTGAGCTGTCCAGCTTCTCCTCATGCTCAATTTTATGATCACTTATTTGACAACACTAACTAAAGTATCCAGAATGTTTACTCTGATATCATCAAAATGACTGAATTTTGATATGCTTCTCTTCCAGTAGTTTTCTCTGTAGGCTGTAGAAACGAAAAATGCCTTTTTTTTCAAACATTAAATAAGTAGCTGAAAAATAATGTTTCTGAAGTTTAATTTAAACTTTTAAACTATTAAAAAAATAATTCAGGAATCCAATAAAAAATGCAGGTAAGAGAGAGCTTGATTTGGTCACCTAAACCAATGTCTTCTGCCATTTGAAGTACTCTTAAGATATGAGAAATCTGCAATGTCATATATGCCAGACAGGACATAAAATCTAGGAGATACCCATGGCAGTTATAGGCAACAAACAAACAAACAAACACCCTAGGAATCCCAAATACACTTTGTAAAAGTCCAAGTATTATTACAAAAGTTGCCATTTCATGGAATTATAAGGACATTGAAGGACCCAATAAAAGGCAGCTAACTCTTTAGCCAAGGCTTTAAATCAGTGTGTTTTCAGTTAAGGACCATTTCCTAATGAATGAGCATTCAATAACATGTCCTATATGAATGCATACGGATTTTTTGAAGAGATTCTAAGCTTGTTATGCACATCTCAGGATAAAGTTTATTGAGGCTAAGGTGAAATGAAAAGCTGGAATATGGACAGAAAACTAATTAAACAGGATCAGTGAAATGTAATTATTAGAATAATTTTTCTCTCCCACCTGCACAATGTCTCTTTCTGCAAATTTTCCTCTTGAAGAAATTCTGACTACATCACCATCCAGTTCTTCCATAGCTTAAAAGACAAACAAACAAAAAAATGAGTTCATCCATGAATTCATCTATCCAACAAAAGCATTAATGTAAAATAAAATTAGTCCATTTACACTTCCGAGCAACAAAACCAATTGCTAATTTAAGGTAACCCTTTAGATAATGTGCTCTTTGAAATGCAACTGCGTAGCAGGAATACAATTCAAAGCTAAAACAGTATTCACAAAAGTACCATATACACTTACTCTGTTCTTACTGTTCTCTAGGCAACCACCTGTGACCACTGCCAGAGACAAGATACTGGGCAAATCAGACCCTTGATAAGAACCATTATGGTCATCCTCACATCTTTAGGTAATGCTGTGCCAAAAGCATCTGCCTCCTATCTGAGCTCCAGACTCTTATGAACCTCTCTGATAGCCTCAGGGGCGATCTAGTGGGTGTTGGTACCATGAGAAAAGTCTCTGGGTCAGAGGGCCTGCAGTATATAACCTCCCCACAGCCACTTTCTTCAGAGTCTACTGCTTTTCCTAGAAGGAACTTCTGCACATATAACAAGTAATCTCTGCACTTGGTCCTTGAGGGATTGCACACAAATAGGGAAAATGGGATGAGGTAAGAGAGGAAAATAAGTAATGTAGGACTGAAGTTTGAACTGTTGCAGTGGGTGGGTGGGAATAACAAGCTCCCTTCTCATGCACCTGTGAAGAAAAAGCTTTCCTCTTACTGCCTGTGCCATACAATCATCTGAAGTGCGAATGTCCAGCTGGACATTGCCAACAAAAAAAAGAGTAAAATATTTTAAATTGTCACTTACATACTGCTTGTCAATCAGCATAAGAAGGTCAACCCCAGTAAAATTTTTTTTCTGCCATTTTTCTTGTTCTCATAGAATGTGTAAGAACTAAAATTAATTGTTGTTAGTGACTATTTACATTATATATCTATGATAACAAATATATTAGAAAAGGCATCTAATCAGAAGTACTAAATGAAAAAAAAAGGAAATAACTTTTTGAGGAATAGATATATAGGGAATGTCTATGTTTTATGCAAGACGGCACTACGTAAGTTAGTCCAAATAATGGAAGCAACTTAGTCATCGCCGTAGAGGAGCTGGTGTTCTGGAACATCATCTGTCCCATGTGTTAATAATCTTGGTGCTTCCATTCCTACTGTAATGTTTTCCCAATACTGACAACACAATGAAGCTCATTCTTGTTATAAAGTGAAACATAGATTAACTCAGATGACTTCCTCAGATTTATTTATTTTTCTCAGTATTTTGTTAGAGCAATAAGAACAGATAAACCATTATTTCCAGTCAACTGACACTATATAGGACAGCTAAATATCCACATTGAAGAAATTCAGCATTACTTGAATATACTTACTTTGCTTTTTTTTCCCCACTCGTCTTCTGGAGCTCTGCAAATGATGAGGCCCCATATGGTTCTATGATTTGAACAGAGCGCCTGAGGGGCTATATAGCCCCAAATGGTAGCTTGTAATCATACTGAATTATCAATCAATCCGGCTGGAAATGTCAACTATGTTTATTGCTTGTTCCATATTATGTTCTTTTAAAAACGTACTTAGTTGAAAAGCTACGTATTACCAAAATATAAACAAATACTCTATACACTCTAGAAAAAAGAAACAAAGCACAAACTTTCTGATGCTAAAACACTTACCATCAAACTCTGCAGGTCCTACCCCCACTATAATTATTGACATTGGAAGCTTTGAAGCCTTCAAAAGAAGAAGAAAAAGAGATTTGCTAAACTACTGAATTTCTGTCAATCTGAAGAAAATCTGAACAAAAAATATGCAGAAATTATTAGGTTTTAAAGAACAATTTTAATTTTTCTTCTTAGAGAGGTAAGCAGAAATTGCCTAAGTGAAATAAACTATCTTGCATGAAGACAGTAAAGTAGATGATTAGTTTTGATTTATTTTTGCTTATAAGGGCTTTGAATTATATAGGATCACAATTAAATACAACAAACTACGTTAAGATTTAGTATTAAGATGATAACTAAGAGCACACATTTATTCTACAAACTTCTGTAAACCATCAAAAATTTTAAGTACATACACATCTAGGACAAGTAGGTTCTGTTTTACAGTTAGACTTTTATTGGTACTTAATCTTTTTAATTTAATGAAACAATGGCAGATATTTCCCTTTCTCTTAATAAATCTCTGTAAAGACCATAGATTTACAAATGCAGTATCATAAATTTGGCAGATTCCCTTGCTCTGGTAGCAGTACAAGACATCTGCTAGTTTAGAGAAATCATCTGGAACTGGCTCTTTTGAGGAGGAGAACTTCTTTAAAAAAATCAAGAAGGTGTCAAGGTTGACAAACACTCCTTATTAAGACATTCTGCAGTCATTTTAGACAGCAGTATTCATTGGTCAAAAATCATAAAGGTACAGTTTCTCCTAAATTAAACTCTGCTTCACTGAAGTCTGAAGTTTGGTGTTTTTAAAATATACTGTTTTCTTTTTCTGTTTAGAATGTAAAAATTGTTGTTCTGCTTCATCTAAAACATTCAGTTTTACATATATCATCACAATTTCTTATTCTTGATTTGTTATGTCATTGTACCAAAAGAATTATAGTTCATTAATATAAACATGATATTTAAAGCGCTGAAAATATCAAATTCTGCAGCCCACTATTTAATGTTCTACATCACTTTAAAATATACATCATGTGGTGAAAGTACTATATGATGACTGCAAATTCATTATGAAGTCTTACCACATAGTAAACCTTCCAATTAAGATTTTATAGCCAGACAAAAAAATAATTTCCATTTAGCTAAATATTAAAGGCTAACTAAAGGCATTATTTATTATTATTATTATCAGTTATTAAATACAGCATAACTCTGAACTAAATATTTAGGTTATAAAATATTATGGCACACTGCAGAAGTCAAATGATAGCGAGTAGAAAATATATCCAGACATGAAGGCCTTAGGTAAAACGCAATCGAACAGAACTCCTGTTTTTCGGATGTTTTCCATAATCTTTTTGACTGATAGTAAAGAAAATATACTTCTGAGAGATTTCTGCTCACACAGACATAGTACTATGTGATCCAGCATGTATGAATGCACATATATAGGGACAGTGTAAAGCAGAAGAGTTAAACTTTTGACTATAAAGGTAGCGTTGGCATTTCTTGAATGAGAGCATAGCCTTTAAACAGTTTGATAAAACAGAATGTATCTGACACACATGCTGTAATGAGAAAGATGCAAAAACTCACAATTAGTGTTAAAATACAAAATACACTCTTCCTGAGATTTATGCACATCGGGTTGCATTTACCATCATTGCCCTTTTAAATTATCTTTGATATTATTCATTATTGAAAAATATGCTATTCAACACAGAAGCTATGTTACAAGCATCTACACTGACCTGGAGGATGAACTTCCAAGCAAAAACATAAAGTTTTTTTTAAAAAGTGAGAGTCCCTCTACCCTATTTTAATACTGGAGGCTGGAAGGAGAGTGGGAGTATGCTGGTACCTTCAGATATACCTGAAACACAGTGGGTGTCAAAATTTGTCAGGTGTGTTGTCAGAGTCCTCACCAACATACACACACTATCCACATGCCACTGGCTACAGTGCTCGAGGGTATCTTGTTCTTCAGGGAAAGGCAGAAAGTTTCAGCAATATTTTTACGTGCAACCTACAAACTGGGAGGGGATTCTATTGCTAGAGGAAGTAGTGGAAGTAGGACTTCCAAATCTGCCTCTTACTTTTATCTCATTCATTCTGAGATGCAGTGTAACTATCTTTATGTAGGCTTTTCACCCACCACCTCACTAGTGACTAGATCTATTTTAGTACGTTCAAAACTATTGGTATGCATCTTTTCAAGCCTTGGCTAGAAGCTGCTTTTCAGTATAATTTGGCTGACATTTCTGAGAGGGGAAGGTGAGTAGAACCTGCTCATAAAGCAAAATATGATCTATAAGCATAGCAGTTTTGAAGAGAAAAATATTGAAGCTAATAAAGAAACAGAGAAACAATTTAGAATTTTAAAATGCCATATGGGTATCTAAAAGGAAATCAGATGACCTTTATGCTTGACATTTGGGAACAAAGTTCTGGGCAGTTCTTGAAAAGAAAAGTTGCCTGCAATTACTACAAATATAAAGAACAACTCACGCTGAAAAACAGCACGGTATGTTGTGCATGATGGTGGAGAAAGAAGAGCAGGAAGGGGCAAGAAGCAGATGAGGGAAATCATATGAAAATGAATATTAGAAGACTACTATTTCTTTCTAAATACTATGTAATTAAGTTAACTGAGATTTACATTTTAGCTTCTTTTCACCTTTATGCATAAAAAAATTATTGCTGTTTCAAAAGAAGGCTAAATTACAGAGATAGTTTAGTGCCTGAAATGCTAACTGATTTAGTTTATTGTCTAAAATTTTAATATCTAATTCTTCTGAACTTCAATATTTTAAGCAAAACTTACATTCACTATGGATTCTTTTGTCTGAGCCATATCTGAAATAACTCCATCTGTAATAATAAGAAGAACAAAATACTGGGAGCCATCTTTTACTGAAGAAGCATATCTAAAAGAAAAAAGAAAAAGAACATTATAACAGAAAAAAAGCCTTTTTGTAATAGAAAAAAAAAAGCCTTTATATAAAGGAACTAATACTAGAAGTTGCAATTTTAAAAATCCACCACCAAGGACTATTAAAAATAATGAGGCACGATTTAGTGGATCTTCAAAAGTAATGGTATTCATAATTAAGATTGACACTGCGCTTTTAACTGGGAATATTAGGAAAAAAAAGAAATGAATACAGATTGATAGTTTGCACGTGTTGAATCAATGAATAAAGGAACCTGTATCAATAGCAAAAGGAGGAGGTTCCTTAACAGAACCATAATTCCTCAGACTATCCATGTTATTGAATAGTTATTACCTCTGCACAACATAGTTTTGTATGAAAGAAGTGTATTACTATTGAATGGTTGTTTTTATGGCACAAGTAAAATTTCTCTGAAGTTATCACTCTGCATAAATATCTCATTAAAGTGTACTTTGTATTGCAAAAAAAGATTACTTACTGTTGTGATGGATGTTCTCCTTCCCCATCTCAACCTGACTTCTCACAGGAAGCCCTATTCAGGTGTTAACTACCACATTATCTGATGCTGGTGGTTGCCTCCCTGATTTCTTCCCCCACTTGGACATTAATTATCAATAATAGTCCTGATGGCTGCATCCTGCTGGGCAGATAAGGCTGATTGTGCATACACCAGCCAACAGTCATTTCTGAATTGAAAGAATGACTATAAGTCAGTCGGCTTATCCCATAAATATGTGGACAGCCCCCCCGAGAGCCCATTGAGCGCTCCTTGCATGACAGCAGGCTGTACGCCAGGATCTCCCCTTGAGCAGAGACGCCTCTCAAGGATATTCCTCGGGTTTACGAGATCCTTGCCACTACAGATTCGTGGTAAGTGACTATAGCGCTCTCTCTTTCTGAGCTTCTAAACTTTACTTTGTAACCGTAAGTAACAAATCCCTTAGTCATAAACCGTTGACCAGGTCTGGGACTAGGATTGGATCCAGCCGCACCCAGACTCCTCTCAGAAGGAGTTTGGAAAGCAAGGTAGTCCAATCTGAACCTCGTGACCCAACAGGAGAGTGTCCTTGGTAATTCTGTGTGTATCCTATGTGTATCCTGCAGTAAATAAGTAACCTTGCCATAGAATCTCATGAAACCATTGTCATTATCAATAAAACCTATTACTATTTCTTTCCCACAAGTGAATGCATTGTGCCACTCACCTCCACCACCACTCATTCCATGACAACCGTTAACTGTGCTTTGAGTTTTATAGTTCATGTGCATATTCATAAAATGGTTGAACATGAACCCTACCATTTAGGCTCTAGATATCCATCCCTTTGTACCATGCAAAGATATGCTGTAAACACTCAAACCTCTTCCTATTCAGTGCAGGAATAAAAGACAAAATGCGTCTTCTGCCATTACAGTCCCACCTCAACCAAAGAAGCCCTGAAAAACATGCTCTTAAATGAGCAGCTTTGGAAGATTTAGAAGATCCTGGAAGGTAACTAATCTGTAGCATCCCCAGGGAACTCTACACTTGTACAGCAAAACCTACAACTTTGTTTGCTTTCAGCTCCCAGGGTCAAAGTACTCTACTTATGTGGGCAAACAACCTTTTTGCTTGAAGCAGGCTATAATCAGTTAATCATCCAGACATGTGGCTTCATTTAAGAGCAGCTAGAATGTTTACTATTTTCATAAAAGGGATCAAGTAGCAGTGATTATGAGTAGCACAGAGAGGAGGGGAAAAAAAAGGGGGAGGTCTCCAAATGGATCCTATGGAATATACAGTCAAGTATAGTGCACTATTCTCACAGAATTCAGTATGTTACTGGTCCTTGAAATTGAAAGGTCTGGGACATTGAACAAGGCATTTTCTAATGCTAATTGCATTTGCTTAGAATATTCTAAGGTCTGATATTACACAGCGCATTTGTGAGTGACTGCTGCCAGCAGCTTAAACAACATTTGCAAGAGTTCTGAGGAACATGTGTGAAAAGATCTACAATCACAGAAAGCCATCACACGCCTCCCTTTTCCTTCCCAAGATACAGCTGGGTAGTTAAGAAAATCAATGAATCTCCTTAACATCTATCTGTATGTTGGCAGTAGGGACTGATAACCAGACACTTGGATTAACAAGACTTCCTGGAATATATTTTCTCTACCATGTACACACTTTTTTTTGTTGTTGTTGTTGTTATTAATATTGACTACATGTCCAGTCTGAAAAAATGGAAGTCTGATTGCTTCAAAATCTCCAAAAAACAAAACAGCCTGAAGTCTTTTGGAGAAAAGATCTTATATGAGGAACGGAGATAACAGAAGACACTAGGGTTGAATCTGGTGTATCTCAGATATTTCACTACCTAGCGAAAGCATAAACATGCATTGCTTGCTTAAGGAGTTTCTAAAGATTTCTAAAACTGCAATTGTGAGGCGATATCTCACATAGCTTCAAGGCAGGTCATCAATAGAATGTTCTTAAGTAGGAGGTATGTGAGAAGAAGTTTCTTTGAGACTGAAGGGAGATTCAAGGAATAAGAGCAGGTTGGATCAGAGGAGTATGCATCACCCTTTCTACACTCCTCTCTACAAGACTCCTGAGTAGAAATGGTGTCATCGAGAGCTGGACTAGTACATGGAACTGTATCATAGGATAATGTTGTAGAAACCCTCAGGATGATATTCAACTTTACCACTTCTCATTTTTTTTTTTTTTTTATTATTATCAGAAGGAGTTTCCAAATTTTGGAACAACTTGATATTTAGGCAAATTTCAGAGGAAATACGGACCATAAAGGCTGGCAGATTTCCTCACTGGAAAAAGGACACCATTGGAAAACTACTACTGGAGAGACCATATGGAAGGGAAGACTAAAGGAAGATAGGTAGATGCTGAAGACAACCAATGGATTATATATGTACCTGATTTGAATGGTGTGATTCAAATACAGAATAACTAGTATAACCAGTTCTAATAATAAATAATTACAATCAGCTATCTGGCCATGCTATAGTATGTAGAAAATTCCTTGAACCATACAATTTACAAACTATTTTTCACTGGGCAATAGCAAAAAACTGACAGTAAATAAATATTTCTTGCTATAAGAATGAGCTAGTTTACAATCTGATACACAAGACGCAAACAGCAGAATAACTTACACAAAGATCCTTTCTGCTTTACATTATAAACTTTAGTTCCTTCTCTGTATCTATAAATATAATATGTTCAGGTAGCTACTACTCAGCAGAATTACAAGAGCCACATTCCCTTCCCTAGACCCATACATGGAGGTAATACTGTAAGTCAGGATCTCATATGCCAAAATAAGACAACATTTCCCTCCTCTAAAAAACTACAACAAACACAAAAAGGGCTTTATTTTGAAACATTAGAGGAGGTGATGCATAACCCAACATCATGGCTCCCCAACATCGGCTCTACTGTTGCCTTGATGCTACCACTATTGGCTAGCAGCAACTGTAGCCAAAGAAAGTCCCAGAAAATTTTGTTGAGGTTCTCAAAATTCTGAGATTACCATCACCGTGCATGCCTAAAAAATATGCACTTTATGGATTTTTTGCAGATTTACGCCTTTTTCATGAAACAAACGTCTTGATCACTGTACCTCACAGGACAGAAGGGCAACATGGGCAGAGGGATCTGGTAGGATTTTCTTTCATTATGATTTTTCCTAAGAGTTTACAATAGGGTAAAGCTTAAACAACCAGGTAAAGTTTAAAGGCTCACGGTCTTCACACCTACCCAGAGGCATAAATTTATCTCATTAGAATGCATGTACAACACAACTGTAAATACCTTTTAAAATATTTTAGCTTCATCCAACTGTTAAGCCTTTTCTGTGAAAAATTTATACTAAAAAGTTAATAGTTACACTAAGAAGTTATGTTCATTTCTGCATAGTAACTGTTGTTCTGCTTACCTTGCAACATGATTAATTACAGGGGCAAAGTTTGTTGGTCCATAAAGCTGTACAGATTTTAGACTCCTGTAATATGCCTCCATCACACCATCAATTCCATGGCAGTATGGATTTTGAGGATTTCCATTCTAGTGAGAACAAAAGGAACAATTATTCATTAAAAATAAGATGGCACAAAAATGATATAAATTACTGAATGCTACCCAGTGGAGATTTCTAAATGGTAAAAAAAAAAGAGCATTTCAGGACCTATTCAGACTGTTTACTATAAATGCACAATATAATTGCCATGGCTCCTTCCAGGTTTTAATTGTCTGGGCAAAGGGGTTCTAGCAGCTTAAGCTTATATACAGTCTGAATCACTGGAAGGAGTTCTTAAATCTAAATACTATCTTAGGTCGAAATAAACAATCTTTCCTGTATGCAACAGCAACAAGTAGTTAAGGTATAAAATACAGGGTTGATATAAATTTGGAATCAAGTTTAGGGGCACAGAATTGGTTCAGGGATTTCTTATTTTAAATGAGTGAAGAAAAAGAAATGGTGGCCAGGTCCTGAAGTTCATACAGTACTTGATCATAAGGAATTAAAAAAAATCAAGTCAAAATGGTGCTTAGCCTTTATCAATGCAGGGCCTACTCTGTCCCAGATGCAGAAGTTCAATTTGCCCTATTGCAATTTCTTTGGCCTAGGTCGCTTTGTATGACAGCCCTGCTCTGTAAAGTTTATTGTCCTTACTCTCCAGTTTTTTGCCATCTGTAAACTTGAAAAGGATGAATTCCTTCTCCTCTGAGGAAAATATTAACTGAACAGGTCTCAGGATATGTCCTCTGCACACTCCACTTGCAATCACCCTCTAGGTATCATTAAACATTACACCACTACCATCTGAGCCTGACAATACAACCGATTTCTTCAGCCATAAAGTAGTGTACCCATCTAGATCATAACTTTCTATCTTGGATACAAAAGAACTGTGTTTAAAGTCTTGCTTAAGTCACAAGTAGATGATATGCACTGCCTTCTCTCATTTACATCTCTAGATATTTCATCAAAGAAGGCAATAAGGTTAGCCAGTCATGATTTCCCCTTGGTATATTTATGCAGGCTGTTCCAAATCACCTTATCCTCCTTAAGGTACCGACAACTCATTGGCTTAATGTGCCAATATCTCATTTTGAGACACAGTATAGATCCTTGCAAATCTGGAAAAGCAATGTTAAACAACAGTCCTTAAAATACTGCTGAGCACTAAATGGAAGACAAAAATATATGTTTAGATACAGATGAAGACTAGAGGAAAAAAGTTTGCTTTTTCCTCTGCAAAACTACCCTTAACTTCACATGAATTAGTTGAATTAATTTTAGAAACAGCTTTAAAAATCTAAAAGTAACCAAGAACAAGTTGCTGTTTTAAGTCTTAGGACTGTATGTATTTAAAATTTCTAACTTGATACACAAAAGTGTAAAGAAGGTCTGTGATCCGAATTTATTTCTGCAATTATATCTATGTAAATTATTACCCACACAGAAAACTTGAGCTAGGATGTGGCACTCATTTCTAGCAAAGGCTAACTCCTGAAATACACATCTAGGATCATCAGTACATTCTGCCATGCTACCTGGCATGCTGATACCTAACAAAAACTCATGTGGTGTACCTATACTTGCTGTAATTCTAAGAACTTTATACAACTCTGAGAAGAACAAAGAAGTCATAATGAGCAAGTAGATAAACACCCATACTAATCCAATGCATCAATTATAATCAACCCAGTAATTTTTCTAGGAAATCTAGTTAGATTTTAGTTCTACCATTCAACTGGCACAGGGACAGATATGGTCTCCCCTACCTCATCTTATACACTACTTAGTTATCTCTAGAAGTCTCTAAAACAGCAGCCTGTAAAAGTAGGAAAAAAAAAAAGATATCTCTAAAAATGAGAGAGCAAAAAGAAAAATAAATGATTATCATGAAACACGATTCAATTGTATATTAAGATACATAGTTTCAATCTGAAGATTTCCAGGTATGTGTTTTTCATGCTACTACACTTTAGGTTAAAGATCATTACTTACATGGTCTAAGGCATCTTCTAAACTCTGATTTTCTATCAGTAACTTTACTATGGAAAAAAAAATGTTGACAGTTTTTTGGACCTAAGAATTAGCACATTCTCTGTTCTTTGACTGCCCATTAATTACTTTAGATTCCAATCTTAATTTCCTTTTTTTTCTTAATAAAATAAATTCAAACAATGTTGAATTAAGATGACTGTGAAGACTGTTTAAAAAAAAAAAGGCAAGAAGATTACAGAAAAAAAATAAATTAAATACATGTTCACTTACCAATGCAAATTCATGTGATACTCTTCCATCTGGAGGCAGTCTAGCCCCAAAACCTAGAGCTGGGAACATTTTATCGCTATCATAGTCCTGTATGATTTCACCTACTGCTTTCAGTGCCATGCCATAAGCATTCAGCTGGTAGGGATTCATGTAGTGGAGTGATGTGGGTTGTGAAGGGTTTCCTGTTGAAACAAGAACCAGATTTCAAAATTCTCTCTTAAAAATGAGAGAAATCTAAGAAAGAAGAAAATAAGAAAAAAATAAAATAAAAAAAGAGACTTTGGATAGGAAACATACTTCCTAGTTCAGAAATGTGAATAAATCAGATAAAAATGCAATGTTATGAATAAATTTGTAATGGATTAACAGTAGCAGTTGTAAGCCTTTTCAGCAAGAAAAATTGTGATTAGGCTTATAAATTTATGTTATTTTTATATAATGATACACTTTTGAGACAAAATTTACATAAAAAATATGACATTTTGAAAACAAATACAGAAGAGTATCCAAATACTTCTCTGTTTCACCCCACTTCAGCCCCACTCCACCCAAAACTCATTTCCTTTGTCCCTCTCAATGGGGTCGTTTGATTTAGCCAATTTTCTCCCAGTAATAATAATAATAACAACAATAAAAAAAATCAGAAAACACATAAATATTTGTAAAATGTTGCTTTACTTATTCTAGTTTTGTATGTAGCTTTTTCAATTCTGTCTATTGCACTTATCCTTCCTATCTGGAGAGAAACCTGTTTCTATTCTGTTGTTGCTCAGTAAAAAGGAATCCTGATTCCAGATGGTGCCAAATATATAGATAACCAATAATACATTCTAATTCTGTAGAAAACTGATAGAGATACACACATACACACTCTCACAAACATATGCAATATGGAAGAAGTGCTTTAAAGCTGAACACAGCAGACAAATACACAAGGAATTAATTCTAATTCTTACCATTTGATGCTGTGAAATCAATAGCGACTGTGAAATTGATTTGGGTTCTGTAGAACAAGCAAACAGAAATCTTACTAATAGCTTTACTGTTATTTGAAAATATAAACAAGAGAGATAATATATGGTTTGCGGGCAAAGTACAGTCCATTGACTTTCTAATACAGGAAATACAAATTGGAAATGCTCTTCTATAAGATTCCAGCTAAGATCACATAACGCTATCTTTATTAAGATATTGAAAACAGTTATTTTTCTCTGTCAATCCTTTTTGCCTTTTTTTTTTTTTTTTTTCAAATGAAAAAATCATAGATCAACAATAAGGTTAATATGATCCAACATTATTAATTCATTTTCATCAAGCATGGTTTTACTAACCTGGGCCTTTTAAAAAAAAAAAAAAAAAAAAAAAAAAAAAAAAAAAAAAAAAAAAAAAAAAAAAAAAAAAAAAAAGCCCTGTGCTTTCAGTTAGAACAACACTGAAATCCTGCTGTGCATATAATCTTCGGACAGGAGATCAGAGTTTTTGGCAGGGAATTAAGTTAATGTGAACACAGGCAATATTTTGTAAGTGAGAATATTAAGGTAAATTTTGGAAGGTAGAAATAGAATGGCAAACAGGAATATAAAGATCAGGATTTTCAGCAGCAGCTAAATAAAGCCACTATACTGCTAACATAACAGTTATTGTCCAAAAAAAACCAACCCAAACTAAAAACATTAATAGACTTCTGCAACTGAATTAAATTTAGTTCTGTTGAGCAGTTTTCTTCAGGACAAAATACTGACATCCTGGAGATATCTCTTATCTAGTAAGATTTTTAGCAGGAAAAAGAGACTATAATATTTTTGAGAATGGACTTTCAGGTCCTTTATATCCTCCTTCAAATTCGTGCCTGTTAGTATAAACAGGTATGAATATATTGACCAAATTAGCAAAGAGTATAGATCTCTGAAAGAAAATTACAGAACAGATTTATTTCATGTTCATTTAGATGAAATCATCAATCTGGCACCTAATCTTGCAGTAGAGGATTTAATACTCAAAATCTGAAATTCCTAGAGAAAAATACTATTTAATTTCATAAAAACTGGGGATGAAAAAAAACAAAACAAAGCATGTGGTATCATTATAACAAATTGTCCCAGGGTAATGAAGAACAGCTAAATTATGTTGGGGTGAACTCTGCCTCGAAAAAGTGGAGAAAAACAGTCCCTGCAGTATCGGGAGAGCTGTGCAATTCTTTGGAATGCTGTCAGTCTGGAGAAGACCTAGAAAGGCTGCGGTCTCAATACTGACTTGAATGAAGAATAGTGAAAGCTGCTGTAGCCCTGAAAAGTTCAGAGACCTAAGCTTTATGAAACGAGTCTTCTACTAAGACTAATCCAATTTCACCAAAAATATCTTTCCATGGAATGACAAGTCAGATTTTGTTTGACCTGTACTTGAATGTCAGGCCCTGAGGCTCCACAACCACTAAATCCCTCCATACCAGCAATTAGTTGCAAGGAATAATGATCCTTGGAAGTGCATGCCAACCAGTTTTCCACCAACATCACACTACAGTATGTAGCAAAGACCTCAGAAAAGAACAAGTTAGAAAAAAACAAAACAAAACAAAACAAAACAGAGCTGGGCCTGTTCAGCCTTGAGTAGAGAAGGCTGAGAGGAGACCTGATCAGTGTCTATCAGTACCTCAAGGGAGGCAGTGAGGAGGATGGGGCAGCCTCTTCTCAGTGGTGGCCACTGATAGGACTAGAGGAAACGGCCACAAACTGAAGCACCAGAAGTTCCACAGGAACTTTAGGAAAAATTTCTTGACAGTGAGGGTGACAGAGCCCTGGAAGAGGCTGCCCAGGGAGGTTGTGGAGTCTCCTTCTCTGGAGATCTTCCAAACCCGCTTGGACGCAGTCCTGAGCCACCTGCTGTAGGTGCCCCTGCGTGTGCAGGGGGGTTGGACTAGATGATCTCTAGAGGTCCCTTCCAACCTTAAGCATTCTATGATTCTACATTTCTACATTTATGTTTTAAGTCCTGACGGGCAGCCTTGGCAAAATTGTTTCAGAGCTGTAATCTCTCCACACTTATTTTAAGAACTTTGGGGTGATACAATGTTTTAAGAGTAAAACCAGACTCTTACAAGCAGTACACAGCAGGTACATGAAGTACAGAAATTCTTCACCTAGCTGGACTAAAGAACATGTCACTGATGAAGAACCCAAAACATGTCCCTTACATAAGACCAGCAACACTTTTTCGTAAACTCATTTCCTGAATGTGCTATTCTAATCCATCTGATAAGAAGAAATAGGCAAGGCAGAGAAACAAGAGTAAACACAACAGAAAAAAAATAAATAAATAAAAAAAGAAAATGACTGACTAAAGAAAACCAAGCAAAACAAAATTCAAACTAACTTTCCATGACAAAAAGAACTAACTCAGGCTTCAGCTGATTAAAGCTGATGATCAACAGCATCAATTTCTGAAGTATTCCTCAAAGAGAAAACTGCTAACTACAGAATCACCTAGAATCACAGAATGGCTGAGGTTGGAAGGGACCTCTAGAGATCATCTAGTCCAACCCCCCCTTCCCTCAAGCAGGGACACCTAGAGCATGTGGCACAGGGTCATATCCAGGTGGGTTTGGAAGATCTCCAAATCACTCTTTACCCTCACTGTACTCCCACTCAGTAGATATTCTGGGGAATACATGGCAAGATCACATCCAGTTTGACCTTGTGTGCCTTCTACATACCAAAATACTGCTTAAGACAAATGTGAAGAATACCTAAAACAATTCAAACATAATTAAAACAAGAAAAATCAAACAGCAGTACGTTGGAGTGGGCCTATATGCTTTGTTTCCTTTCAGAGATAAACTGATAGAATTCCACAAAAAGAGAGCGTTGAATCAAGAAAAATACACCAAAAAACAGTGGGAGAAGAACAAGAGGGAATAAACAGTGAGGTGAAGGCACCAGGAAGGGGTCCTGGTCCCAGGGAAAACCATGTTTAGATAGACCCTGAAGACAGACATCTGGATGGTATTGAAAGAAATGACCTTGCTAGGAAGGAGAGACAGCAACAGCTCTCAAATACTGCAGATGTCCTAATCAAGGACTGTGTTTTCCTTCCAATGGCATAACTCACAAAAATTCTACCTCCTTTCAATAATATTTCACAAAAATATTGAAAAAGTTTTAGAAAAATGTAAAGCAAACTAAGAGCATTTCTTTATAATCTCTAAGACTTTAAATAACCTATGAGATTCTCATATTTTATCATTCTTAACGCACCTTTTTAAGCTCCTTTGACCCTCAGGCCTACTCCCCCCGTTTACCCTCAGGCCTACTCACCCTGTTTATCCCTTAGGCCTACTCCCCCTGTTTTACCCTCAGGCCTACTTCCTCCATTTATCCTCAGGCCTACTCGCCCTCTTTACCCTCAGGCCTACTCGCCCTCTTTACCCTCAGGCTTGCTCCCTGTCTTTACCCTTAAGCCTACCCCTTCTGTTTACCCTCAGGCCTAGTCCTCATGTTTACCCTCAGGCCTACTCTCCCTGGTTACCATGAGGCAGTAATTAATTAGGATGGACATGCTTGGCTGCCCTAATGGTTAGAGCAGTTTAAATTAAGTAGACTCGTAGATAAAATCTTCTATTAGACCTGCTAATGATCTTAAGATCATAAGATCTTAGGAAATGTGTTTCATATGATGCTGAGGAAAACTCAACAATTACTCATGTGAATACTGTGAAAATATTTGTGGTGTTTTCTTTTAATGATCAGTTGAATGCTTTTAGAAGGAATTTAAAATTACCGTAATAAGCAAAAAAAAAAAAGTGCCTAAAATCATACAGAAGCAGTAACTGAGCGTTTCTTATTCTCTATGTAGAATATCAGAAAATAAATGGAACAGTCACTAAGCAAGAAGTATACCCAAATACTGAAAAATAAATAGAGTCTCAAATCAGAAGAATAAGGTATACACCTATTCCCATAAAGTCTCGAAAAATAAAATTCCTTTTTCAGAGCAATATATGGAGACAATATTATTATTCCTGCACAAGTCTCTAAATATCTTAAAATGCAACTACAACATACTAAAAGGGAATGCACTATCTGGCCTTTCAGAAATCTTCCCAAAGTTAGTGGCAGAACATAGGACAGATTTTAGTTGACATGAGTGTCCAATATACAATAAGGAAAATACCAGTTTACAAGATAAGAACTTTTTACTTGTCTGTGGAAGACAAGTCATTCTAACTATCCTAAGGTTTATGGTAAACACACATTATGTTTAGGCACCATGAGCTACAGCATTATGGAACACAACTCTTTGCAAAAGGAAAGAAGGTTACAAACAAAAGGTTTGACTTATTATAAATATTTAAAAAAGTCTAGAATAGCTGTGACTATGAGGAGTCAAGTACTCAGAAATTATTAAGCTCCAGAATTCACCCCCCGTCAATCCACATGGCCGTCATTAATAATATGATTAGATACAGTTTAAACCCACTTGCTCCTTCTCCTCAGCAAAACAGAAAATCCTTGTTCAAGATGTAGGATGAACTACATCCAATATTTGCATTTATCTTGATATACTGAGTTTATAGTAACATTTTATCTCAGAAGCACAACTTACGCTGGTAATCTAGAAACTTTTCATGGAAGAGCTATTCCTATCCTCTAAGTCTTGCAAATTCTCAGCTCTTGATCTCTTCTGCAGACAAACCAGAGCAACCTATAAGCTTATCTACTATATTAGAATTTTTAACTGTGCCAAAGCCATTCATGTAAACTAGGATAATTTCAATTGCATTCCTCTTCAAGGTAATATCCCTTACATTCTAAAGGTTATTCATTTGGAAATATTTTGAAAGGAATGTATTAGCTGGCAGATGGAAGAAGAAATCCCAATTTAAAATGTATGTTAATTTTTAGCACAATGTACCTATTTTAAACGTGTTTAAAATAGTTTAAATGTGTCTAAAATGTGTCAAAAATATGTGCCTAACTATCAATACGATACACAATGTAATAATATGGCACCCACTTGATGTAATATTCAAATGCAAAAGTAACCTCCATTTCTTCCCTTCCATACTGTTACAAAATCCAGCATTATGTAGTAAAAATAAATTAGAACTAAGGGACAAACTTCTATTTCATTCTTCAATCATCTCTAAAAAACAATAATATTGATGATACTTACAAAAAGGAATATCCCAACTAAACAGATTCACACTCAAAACATAAATCAAATCAATACTGTAGTCCCAATTTGTCATAGTTAAAGCTGTCAAGTTTTCCATTAAATTGGTATTAGTTCTAGACACCTCAAATCAATTATAATGAAAGTTCTGAATATGCAGGATTGCCTAAGTTTTCATTGATAGAGAAGCCAGTATTGTATCTGTTGCAGAATCAGTGTTTTCTTTCCCTTGCCCAGCAAAGTGAAAAAAGAAGGGAACTAAAAATAAACAAACAAACAAAAAATTTGGAACACACACTTGACGGGAAAATAGACTGATTAATCATAGAATTATTATGGTTGGAAAAGACCTTCAAGATCATCTAGTCCAACCATAAACCCATCAACACCATACCTGTTAAACCATGTCCCTAAGTGCCTCATCTACGTGTTTTTTGAACATTGACAGGGACAGTGACTCCTCACTTCCCCAAGCAGCCTGTTCCAATGCTTCATCGCTTTTTCTGTGTAGAAATTCTTCCTAATTGTCTAACCTGCACCTCCCCTGGCACAACTTGAGGCCATTTCCTCTTGTTCTATCTGCAGTTATTCTGGAGAAGAGATTGACACCTGCCTCACTACAGCCTCCTTTCTGTCCTCCAGAACCTGTCAACTGGACTGAAATGGAAATGTAATAGCATTAGAGATGAGGGAAGGAAGAGAAAAGCCAAGAAAATGACTCAGTCTCCTGGTCATGTTTCTAAAGAATAGAAATGTATAGTTTTCACTTCATGTACTTAGGATTAACTGTATGAATCACTAAGTAAGAAAAGACTTTGTATAAAATAGTTAAATGATGAGTATTACCGATCATACATTTAAACACAGAGCATCCTACTAAATTATACTGTATTCTTTTATGAAGAAAAGAGGAAAAGATCTTAGTAATTATTAATATCACAAGACTTCTTCAATTTGCATTTACAGAGAAGCATACAAAATACCCATAAGAATAACAAAGTATTACTTTTATTCCAATTTGGTTTTATTATTTGTCTACAGAAGGTAGATGATTAGATTTATTAACTTACAACATCTCTGACAGAAATTTGATAACAGATCCTTAAAAAGATTACATATGCACTCAGCCTACTCTTGTAATTCCAACTTCAAACATGAAGCTTGTGAGAAGAGATGTAGAAGAGGCTTGAGACCTAACAGAATGAGTAGTCAAAACAGGGCATCCTATGCAACTCCTATTAAACTCAAGCATTCCGTATTAAAACTACATCAACACTTGTCCAAGTCAGAAGGGTTCCATAACAGATTGATTGTGACTGTTCATATAAAAAAAGTCAGAAGAACCTCTGTACCACAAGTATCCTTTTATTATCTCAAATAACTGTCTATCATTCACAATGTTCAAGCAGTGCACTATCTTGTACTGATATTTGGAAATGGACTCAAAAACATAAAAACCTACCCTAGCAATATAGCTGCCTCAGAAATGGCATGTAAATGCACAGATAAAATTCTATATAGCATACCAAGTTAAAATATTATTCAGAGGTTACAGATACAGTAATGATTTCAACAGCATATCTGACCTATATATAGCAAGTTTTACCTTTGCTAAACTGTAACAAATTCTAACATGGTCAACAATCCAATGAGATCCTCTTTGCGGAGAAACAGTATGACCCAAAGAGATAATAAGATGTATTCTTTCCATTTAACTTGAGGTAAGAATAGCAGATCTAGAAAAGTCTGACAGTTTGTGGTCCAGAACCAACTTAGAACACACTTCCTTCCCTCTATTACTGTGTCTTGCTAACATAGTGCTGACCCTGAGTGATGGGTCTATAAAATTCGCTCTAAAGATCAGCCATAACCACCAAATTTATTAATGGACACAAACCCACAAATCTTCCTATAGGTATGTGGTAGTTTCAGTCCACTTGAGAAACAGAAGCCCCATAAAAGGTAGAGATCTTCTAGAGGGGGGAAAAGAGGTTCCAAGATGTCTGATGGGACAGAAAAGCCAAGATGGTGTTGACAAATTTGGATAAAAGAATTGCTTTGGTGCAGATTCCTTGAGCAACTGCAGTATAGACTACTTTCTACAAAATTCAGTTAATATCCAAAATCCTAAAAATCCTACAAAAAGTATGAAAAGAATATCAACCCTCCACTTCATTTCAGAATATAGAAATAGATGACCTCTATCTGTAGCAGGACATGCAAGGGAAACAAGTATTTTCCAGCATGCCTAAAATCATTTTACCATGATTAATTTGAAAGCCTGACAGTGAAGGCAGGAATGGCAGAGGCAGACAGCACAAAAGTCACAAAAGAAGATATCTGATTAACTTAACAGCAGTAGATTTCAATTATATTCTATCAGATTCTAAATTTTATAATTTCTTCTACATGACCAGCCAGACTTTTCCTGAAAGGAAATGACTTCAGTCTTGTATGGCCTAAAACACTCGGTCAAATCTCAAGTGTTGCAGAGACTTTGCATCCTATCCAAATGAGAGAAATGTCAAGCACAAAAGAGCAAATGATCAAATTAAAACATAAATTTCTCCAAAGATACAGAATAAAAAGATTTAAATAAGAGCACCTCTACATTCATGTTAAAGAGGCATTCCCATTTTTAAGTGCTCTACATAAAATGCTCTCATAGTAATTCTTTCTTGGATGTAGATAAAACAGCAGTGAATTTTGTTTTTCTACCTCCCACATTAAATTACTTGAGAGAACTGAAATGTATCAAAGAGGCTGTTAAACCTTGAGAGAAGAAGAATTTACACTCTGCAGGAGACTATGAGTAGGGCAACAATTAGAAGCACATCTTATCCATGATCTGCTCCCTCTAGAGTTTGTGGTCTTTCAAAACTTTGTAATGGATGTCCAGCTGCTTTACTGATAATCTCTCTGTAGATAATATAATTATGATTTCTGACACCACTTTAGCTTAATGAGCTTCGATGGAAAATACATTAGGAATGAACTTTAAGCACATTTTAATTTGTAGCATTACCATAGTTGGGCACAAAGAAGAAGCCCTATATTACTACTGCCAAAATAAAACACAGATTGGTTTTTATTTCAACTGAAGCATGTCACAAAATAAATTAGCTGTTTCCTGAGAAATAATAAATGATCTAAAATAAATGCTCTAAAATAAATACAGAAAGCATATTAAGACTATCTCAAAGCCCCATACAAAGAAACCCTGAAAACTCTTATATCCAAGTAGTTTCTAACTCTTTAGGAAAAAATCTGTTCTGGAAGTGAGGCTGATAAAAAAAAAAAAAAAAAAAAGAATTTCTGAGATTCAATCCCATTCCAAGCATGTTCTAGTGTAAGCCATTTTATGCTTCTGTCTCTACTTTCCCTTTGGGAAAGTAATGAAAAATGAGAAGAGGATGTTACAAATTTGACATAGTTTGTAAGAAAAACATGACTTTAAATGGTGAAGATTCTAAACAAATGCCAATATTACACACAGCAAAAGTTAGTATATATTAGGAAGAAATAAAACCGCATTTTACACTATATTGATAGTATATAGATAATTCCCTTTCAGATAATCCATTTTTCACTGCCTGATAAAAAGTCATTGCTCAACCTCAGTATTTTTGTACCATCATATATTACAACATGAGAAATGACATTCTAAAATGTATTCACAAACCATACGACCCAGCTTACATGAAAACAATGTAATATGTAATAAAAAAAAGTAATAAAAATTATGTAATAAAAAAAGGTATGGCAACTAAATGTGGAAAAAATACATCTCTTACAGATGTCCCTTAGAATCATCATATAAATAAAACATGCGCAAATTATAGGTGAATTATACCGAGATTGTGAAAACAAGAAAAAATGTTGCAAATCACATACCCGCCTTTAATATAGTCAAGGAATGAAACTTCTGTTTCAATTAGGAATGAAAGCAATGTTACCTGAAAACAAATAAATGAGAGTCAGACACGAATCGTCAGTTCCCAGTCAAACAAACAGTGACATAAGCACAATATTTTTGGAGGTCTATAGCTAGTTCAGAATTTTCTACAGTACTAGGGAAAAAAAGAAGTTATAAAAAATACAAAACAATTTCAATGAGCAGTTTTTGACACGGGAGAGACAAATCTGGAAGTCTACAAGAATTTATTTTTAACCTGTTCATTTCCCTTTTTTTTTTTTTTTTTCCCCCTAAGTGAAAGGTAGAAGGTAATAACGTAGGGTAGATAGAAGTTAGTATTTCAGGGTAGCTTCCCTGAAATGGCTTCCAGCCACTGTACACTGCATCTACTACACACTAATATTAGATGCTAGACAATAACTCACGTGTTCTGTATTTTGTTTCAAGAACTCACATATATGTCCTTTTTCATCACATATTAAAAGTAATACTCAGTACTGATGGAAGCCAAAAACAACAACAACAACAAAATCTAGCAAATTATACGTATACATGTAATATGTAAAAATATTTGAAGTGGAATATAACATACAAAAATGTGAACATGAGAAATTTCTTTTCTCACATCTTTTAGCATTCTGAAATTATATGTGTCTAAAACACAGGCACTACTTTAAAACGTTACGAGCATTTCCAATGTTTGAGTCACTGTAGCTTAAACTCAAGAACAAAAATGCAGCATTCAAAATCTTCATACACTGCATAACATTCACAAAGCAGAGAATTCAATCCAAAATGTTGTCATTTTATTTAACAAGTGACACGAAACTTTCCTCCCAACAGCAGTGAAAACTGCTTAGCTACTCTAAGCAAAAATATTAGATAGAAATACAAGGAGTAAAAAGGCAGTGCAAACAAAATGAAAATATTTCTATGATGCAGATTTGGATCGAGAAAGAGATCATAGGTGGCAACTTTGCCTTCTATCTTAGCTCCTTTGTCCCACATTCTCTGTGATCCTAAGTGACTCCCAAAGTTTAAAGCCATAAAATTACTTTGCTAGTTGAGAACGGAAGACCGTAACAAAGTCCCACCAGACTATAAACAGCATAGTCTTGAACATAAGACTGAAACTGCTATTAATTTTGCCACTGGACGCAGTCATTTTAATGGTTCATCAGTTATTACAACAGGTCACCGCATCCCTATCTAATTTAGGAAAATGTTTTGAGTGAATCTAGTTTAAAAGCGGGGGGGAAGAAAGCAGATTATAGCCAAAATGACTGAAGCATACACTTCCATGCAGACAATAATTGGTGATCTACCAGTTTTTGCACAGTGAATTTACAATTTCACTACTTTGTTTGAAACTAATGTTTTCAGAAACATTTCTGCTTAGCATGTTTGTTTGAATTTCAAATGATCCTCCAAGTCACAATGAATTGAGATGGTTACCGTGTCTTAAAAGCAGAAATGAGATAGTAGTCAGTGATCCATATCCCCTTCATTGAAATTTTTGCAATGCCAGCTTTCTATTAGTGAGAGTGGTGGTTTGATATATGGCTTGGATATTTAGAAAACTGAAGTAGGAGGGACAATGAAGGCAGATATACAGGAAAGTGACAACTTGGAGAAGCATAAAGGAAGCCTGAAGGCAAAGCAGAAGTGAGGAAGTAGAGCTATGAATGTGATAGATGGTGTGAAGATGAAGAGTGTGGAGGACAAGATAAAAAAGGAAGCTATGAAGCAATGGTGGACAGCATGATAGAGGAAAGAAAATTACTATCACCAAATCCTTTATCAGAAACTTCATTGCAATTTGAGACAAAAGATAACAAGACATAGTTGTTTTTGTCAGACAGACATGACTAAAGCACCTGCTTTCAAATTCAGACTGACATTTGTTAAGTATATTTAGTATATTTTAGTATATACTATATCTTAGTATAGTTATAACCCAAATTAATAGGAAAATTATACACACGATTATAGTTTTTGCTCTTCTGCACCCGAAGTCTGATTTTATAACAGCAATTTTGAGTATATTAACTTTCAATATTGACTTAAAATAATCACTATTTCCATAAGTTCCTAACTCACTGATTTAGCAAAACAAAACTTCATTCTAAAACACTGAAGTCTAGTAAAAAGAATACACTAGAAAAAATATGATTTCTTGATGAATAAGTACCTAAATGGTAAATTTCCATGGACAACTGCTTTTGCCCATTCTTTTTTTCCATTTTAAAACAAAGGTACAGTAAAAATAAATGATCATTTTCCTACTGATTAACTGAGTTATAAAAGAATGCGAGTATGACAAACTGTTCCTTCAAGGCTACAAACCAGAGTGAAGGCAGAACTGCTGACTGAAGCAGAACTGTTCATGTGGAAAAAAAAAATTCCATGCTGGATGTGTTTTCAAAAATGTATCTAAAATATGATTAGACTTTCCTAGACACAATTCTTCAACATTTATCTTCATTTTTCATAAATATTATTGCAGGTGTCTTGAAAGGCGTAACACAGAAGCTGAGAAAATTATGAAAAGAATCTTTTGCGTTGCAAGTAATTCATAATGCAGAGTATGGAATATAAATAAAAAAAGCAATAAACTCTCATCCAAAATCATAGAAAAAGAACTTTTAACATAAATTTACCAAAACTTCTTGGTGACACAAAAAGGCGACTCTTTTTGAGAAGAAGGTTCCAGTGTAATTCTTTTAAATTATATTAGCTACACTATGTTTCAAGAAAAAAGGAATGCATATAGTAATATAAACATATTTACTCACTGTTCCAGAATTGATATACTTTTTCTTTTTTCCTTTTTTCTTTGGATTTATTACCTAAAACAAAAATAAATATATTAAAGTTTTATCATTTATGACTTAATATAAAGACAGTTAAGATACTTTCAAGGTAGCACGTAGTTTATTTTCAATAGATTCTAAACATATTCAGCACACTCTTTACTCATGAACCTCAAAGTGGGCAGGTATGCCTATTTACAAAACAATGAATTTATCTTCATGGTATTGACTACGTGAACCAGGGTTATTATTCATACTTGACAAACATAGGCCACAAAGTAGGAGTGGTCATTAAATTCTGAGTCCTTGGTGAAACTTAACCAATCTGATAGCTTTCTAAGATGGAATGACATGAGGGGAGAACAGTGGATGTTGTCTACCTTGACTTCAGCAAGGCTTTTGACACTATCTCCTGTAACATCCTGATAGGCAAGGTCACGAAGTGCAGGATAGATGAGAAGTGGATTGAAAACTGAACGACAGAGCACAGAGGACTGTGCTCAGCAGTCCAGTCTAGCTGGAAGACTACAGAGAGCAGTGTCCCTCAGGGGGCCCATACAGGATCCAGTATTGTTCAACCTCTCCATCAATGACTTGGATGAAGGGACAGAGTGCACTCAGTAAATTTGATGATACAAAACTGGGAGGGGTGGCTGATACCCCAGAGAACTCTGCTGCTTTCCAGAGGGACCCTGACAGGCTGGACAGACAGGCAGAGAAGAACCTCACAAAGCTCAATGAAGGCAAGTGCAGAGCCCTGTAAAGGAGGAAGATATGGGGAAGAATAACCCCAATACAGATCGGAGGGTTGACTTTCTGGAAAGCAGCTCTGCAGAGAAGGACCTGGGGATCCTGGTGAACAACAAAGTTAACCATGAGCCAGCAATGTGCCCTTTTGTCCAAGTAGGCCAAGGGTATCTTGGGTTTCATTGGGAAAAGTGTTGTCAGCAGCTGGAGGGAGGTGATCCTCCCTCTCTATTCAGCAAGAGTGAGGTCATATCTGGAGTAGTATGTCCAGTGTTGGCCAACTCCAGTACAAGAGGGACAAGTACTAGAGAGAGGCTAGTGGAGGGCTATAAAAATGATTAAGAGACTGAAACATCCCTCATCTAAAGAGAGACTTGGAGAGCTGAGCCTATTTAGCCTGGAGAAGAGAAGGCTGAGAGGGATCTTATCAGTGTATACGACTATCTTAAGGAAGGTATCAAGAGGATGAGGCCAGACTATTTTCAGTGGTGTCCAGCAAAAGGACAAGAGGTAACAGTCATAAACTGAAAAACAGGAAGTTATGTCTGAATTTGAAGAAAAACTTCTTGATTGTAAGGGCAACAGAGCACAAGTTGCCCAGAGAGGTTGTGGAGTCTCATTTTCTGCAGATCTTTAAAACCTGCCTGGATGCAATCCTGTGCAACTTGCTCTAGGTTGTGCAGGGGGTTGGACTAGACGATCTCCAAAGGTGCCTTCCAACTTCAGTGATTCTGTGATTCTGTGAAACATTGCTCTGAATTTTCATGAAATTCTGCAGCTTTCTGCCTCAGTGTTGCAATGTAGTGGGTCATCACTCCTTAGTCTTGCAATGAACTATTCACATTCTAGCTCATTTGTTTTCATCTTCTCCTCACTATTATTTGAGGAACAGGAAGGTTTCTGTATTTGGTGCAATAACAGCATCTGGCTGACACAAGAGCAACTGCAAGGAAAGAAAGGCCCAGATCATACTGCCCCAAAATGGAAAAAAGCTAAGTCACTTGATGAAAATGGCCTAGACCGATCAAGTTGGTAATGCAGGGGCTCAATGATCTCTCAGTATACATGAACCTTCAGAGAACTAAAGCATTAAATAGTTTTCTTGAATATCTTGAACTCATTTCTGCATTTTTTTCCACTGCTGACATTAAAAAAAAATTATTTCCCTTATAAATATTCCATTCTCAGGCAAGTCTCAGTCAGATCCATTACAAATACATTAAAGTTGTATTCCTTTTTCACTGAAAATGGTGCATGGAATTGGAAGCAAAACATTATTTTGTTAATTAGGTTGATCAACCTTCTCCTGTGCAACCATGAAATTCAAATCTTTGTGGCTTACTGCCAAATTTTACTGTAAACTACTCACAGATGTTATCTAAATGACTAGGAATGAAAACAATCCCAGTAGAAATATTGGCCGCTTAACTGCTATAAAATATTTAAACAATTATGCCTGAAAAAAATAGTAAACCAGGTCTTCCACAAATCTCCCCACACACACACCCAAAATGAAATTACATTTAAAGATTATGTTCCCTGTGCAACAAAGAAAAGCTCTAAAATGTAAGGCAGAGCTGTAAGGAGACCTCAAAATATCATTTGAGATCTCCAGAACAGGCTATACGAGAGTGATTCTGTCTGTCCCTCCAATATGCTACATCGTTATCTCTTCAAAGCTTTTATTGTCTTACACATAGACACAGCCCTGCAAGCCTTTCGAGAAAATCCCATCCCTCACTCTACTTCTTAATTAACAGTGTCTGGATTGGTGAACAATGAATTAAATCTATGTAATATTATACACAACGCAGTAATTCTTGTTGAATCAGTCAACGCTGATGCTTGCCCAGAATAGGAAGATGAAGGTAACAGACTGCCTGCCCTGTGGCCCTTTGTTCACAGCTACCCAGAATCCAGTGGTCAAGCCTGAGTTAGCAGCACATGTCTTGCCAGAAGTCATTAATGGCCCAAGAATAGATTCATCTGAATCTTCTGCTTCAGATAACTTGACAATTAGCTTCTTCAGAATTGCTAGGGAATGCACAAGTTTGAAGTGAAATATCATGAAAAATAAGGCTTCTACTTCAGACCAAAGATTACTTAAAACATAGCTTATCTCCTTCCTGCAATTTAATTATGCAATTTAATTTAATTATGATAAATATTTAATGTTCTTTGTTTTTGCTGAAATTTTAGATAGCTTTATAAATTAAACTTTTTCTTTTAACCTCTGAAAGCCTTCCACGCAGGTGGAAGGCTAGGTACTAACCTAGAAAACCACAGGAAATCTTAGCTATTATAAAAAGGCAATCGGAGAGAGCTATCTTTCTAATTGCAAAATACAGGACACCCAGTCAAGCACAAATTTCTCTGCCTTATGTCAGTTTCTAAATGCAAAACAATCTAAAAGGAATTTCTTCAACCTCTTTTGTTCTGATCTTCCAAAGACTGATCTAGCAGAAGCAATAACAAAGCATAAAAGATTGTGGTGTGGGGGGTTAACAAGGGATGCTCAGGAACTGTATTTAAGAAAAAAGTCATCGTTCAATAGGAAAATGCAAATGACTACGACGTTACGACAGAGTATTCCTAATAGTCAGGTCACTCATACTAAAAAGGTCATAATCTTGATTATACCATGATTAAATTAACTGAATTTGTCGCACTTCTGAAGCATCCTTGAGGGAAAAAGAATTGGAAAGAAAAAAAACCTCTGATCGTGGTATCGAAAATGGTTTTATAAAGATATTTGCGTTACAGCCGGTCAGTAGTTTCCCCAATCTGCATTTAAACTAGAGTCTTAATCTAGGAATCGATTCCACTATCAGACGATTCCACTAGCAGAACAGATAAAGAGGCAATAGGAGTGTACTCCTTGAGATGGCCAGTTATGGAACCATCCCAAAAACAGCCACAGTCCACGTGAATCCATAAGTCATCAGGTGGCAATCCTTAGCGAAAGGATCCAGAGCTGCAATTACCTTGACGATACTGGAGAAAAAGAGGAGATGCTTTATACTGATGAGACTACACTAAAGGGAGGCTACACTTTTTCCTTGACAAAAAAAAAAGACTTCTGCTAACATCTGAAGGCCTGGAATAGGGCCACCAAAGAAATACAAACACAAAATACCAGGTCCAAGGCAGAAAAGAAATTCAGCATGCAAGAAAGAAGAAACACTTTCAAGAACAAGTAAAACAACAGAATTATAGGCAAGGAAGTGCAGAATCTCTAATTTTTCTTCATGTCCTATACTTGGTATGCATTACTCATTTAGAACTACTGAAAAAAAAAGGGCCCATTTCACTCTCTGAAGACACTTCTGGAGGATGAGAGGGCTCAGTGTAAGACAGCATTTTCCAAAAGATGACTGTGTTCAAGAAGAACAATTCTGTTGGTAATTTAATCCAGGAATAGGCATTTATCCTGTAGTTTGATGACAGCAATCTATTTCCTGAGGATGAGAGTCAAGGTTGAACCCAAAGGATGAAGTTTCCAAGAACCCAAAGCAAAATGAAGCCATTTCTAGTATTATGCACTGAGGTCTTTCCTGTATCTCTCTCAGGACTTTTGGCAGACACATGCTACGTTCATTGGTTATACTTAAGTTCATTACAAAGCAGACTGTATCCTCTTCAACAAGAAAGAAAGGAAACCATAACTAAACTCAAAATTAGGAGGAGAACTGACCATTCATGTGTTTAGCACCATTTATAAACCTTGAAAGGGGCAAAGGATCTTGTATTTATAAATCAATTTATTTTGTATAACGCATCTATCAAAGAGTTACATAACAGGTCATTTGTGTAAATCCTAAAAAATGCATACTAAAACATCCACGTATAATACATAGGTCTTTAAATTCATGTTACATGAAGCACTCAATATAAATTTCAAAAGCAAGCTCTTCTAAGGTTTCTTGTCCATGCTACCTAGGAGTCCTGGGACAACAAAAAGCACAGAGTATACTCTGCCTAAATGGTAGATTTTTTTCATGAATCCAAAGTGATTTAAATTATACATAGAAACAATGAGGTCTAAACAATGAGAATGAAATTTATTGGACAGGACTTCAGAATGTAATAAATTTCCTCAGGAAGAGTCTGTAAGTTGAAACCTTTTCTTCCTATTCCCTCTCCTCATTTAATACATTTTGAAATTTCACATTACATCTTTCATTTCAGAATGAGATTTTGAAGGGTATTAGTTTAAAAATGAAATTTTAATGTATAAGTCTTATTGCTCAGACTTTGCCGTAAATTTTTGGTGCCCAAATCTGAGATATTTTTGAAGAGACCTTCCAAAAAAAAAAAAAAAAAAAGCTTAAAATAGGTCCCTTTATGACATCCTAAGTTTGTGCATATCAATTTTTATTCGCACAATATGACTGGTTGCTTGTGTGACTAAAACACAGCATATTTTTAAAATACAGTGAATTTGATTTTGGAATAAAAAGAAATCTGTATTTTTGCAAATCTTAATAACTCAAACTGCATTGAGAAAGAAGTTTTAGATTAGTGATTTATTAGAATTGGAATAAATAAGGAACCCTGCACAAGTCTGACAGCATGGAGGAGAAAAGTGAAGAAAAAGAATACTAAGAGGAGATTTGGTTGTAGTCTACATTTACCTGCAATATACAAAAAGATCTTACCACAGTTGGAAGGAATATAATAATAAAACATTTTACAGATGAACTCAGTGAAGCCTAAATTGACACCAGATGCAAATTTTTAAGCAAAGAAACATCTGATCAGGAAAAAAAAAAAAAAAATCAATAAGTAAGCAGTGTTTTTTGTCACTTCTAATTCTAGTATCAATACTGGGTAAAAATCTAATGTCTGCTCTTAAAATCAAATACATACAAATGTACTTCTAGTGTAGGAATCACCGGATATTCTTTGTCTCTGAGAAACTAGCAGGCAAAACACAATGTGCAAAAATAGATTAAAGGAAAAATAAATGACAAACTGATCAGAAACAAATGGGAGTGATTGCTCTGGGTCATGCCCTGTCAAGTCGGCTGCATGGGTTGGTGCAAAACAAAACCCTTAGACCCTCTGTCCTTCATAAAAGAGGAAATGCAAAATAATTCTAACAGTTTAATTCCAGCAAGAACTGTGTGAAATTGACCAGTTTGCCATTAAAATATTAAAAGCTTTCTCACTTATTTCCTTAAAGTGAATGAATATACTTGCAGTACTTACCTCATACACATTGAACTGAGATTGCCCTCTAGACAACTCTCTATAACTTGTTGTGAATTCTCCGATGAAATCATGGCTGTATTAAATAATAATAACAATAATAAAAAAGCTTTCAAATCACATGCACAATATTTACTGATTTAAATATGCATTGCATATATATATGAAAAAGAGAAACAGTCTATATGAACTGATATCTGAGAAATGAGTAATGGCAAAAGATACAATTTGCTTAAATATCTGCATTTTCATTCTGTTGCATGTTCACTCTATTAGCAATAATAATTTACAGATGAAAATTATTAGATTAAATCTTTCTGAAAGATCCTGCTTAAATTACCCAGCCACATAATGAGGACTAAGGTATGAGCTTGTGACCAGCCTTATGGAAGTTCACAAAATTTAAAAAGTCAGAATGAGCTATCAAAGCTTATAGAATCTAAAAAGCCAGAACAAGCTATCAGCATATTCTCTCTGGATCACCCCTGGCACCACACATGGCACACACCATCATCTGATTCTGTGTGTGACTATGTGAGAGAAAGGAAAATATTAAGGATGAGAAAGGATTAATTTGTACTCTAAAAGACCAACCCTACAAATTTGTCCAAGGTATCTGCCTAACAGGTGACTATACATTTCCCAGGAGTCATGAGACCTTTTGTTCCCATTCCCCTCTGCCCTTCTCAGCTGAAGTTTTCTCCTGCTGCTAGAGCTCTTATTCCCTCCTGGACAAGTGTCCTCTGTTTTTGCAGGTGTTCCCTACCAAAGCATTGCAGCTCCTCTATATTCTTCCTTCCACTGATGAAGTGTGCAACTACTTTATCCTTCTTTACTTCTCCTCCAACAGTAAACAAGAATGAAAAGGGAAAGTTCTATGATTTTATTACTCTAAAAAACTGTTTTTAAGAAATGCAACACGTTTCTAATGAAGCTATCAATATTAACAATTAATTTAAACATAACTGTTGCAAGAAGAGGAAAATATGGAAGCCACTTTTAGCAATACGAAGCTTCCTTCTTGGTTTATTCATAAGGAAAGGAAAACAACCCAAAATATGCATCTAACTTTACAAAACGAGTATGAGTTCATAAAATATGTAACATAAACAATGAGAGCTCCGGTAATCATGTCAATGCCCATGAACCAAGAAAATCATCATCTAGAAAACTTGAGCAATACTATATAGTGAAGATATTACTGATTACTCAGATACAGAGGGACCATCTCTCATGAATCAATCCACTTTCAGCTGGGAGATCGAGAAATTGCTTCTAAGACAGAAAACCTATCACTTTTCTTAAGAAACACATATTGGAGATATTGGCTTCCTTCCCTTAATGCTCTTTAGAGGGTAACAACTACTTAATGAGAAAACACTGAAAGCCATCCACATAAGCAATGGAACCTGTGCTCCATAAGGGCTGTAGTACATAAGCTGTGTTTAATTTGGGGTTATCACAGTAGTTGGAAAGAAAATGCACCTTAGTTAAGGAGGACTCTTACTCTCATAAGAGTTCTTACCTTAAATATTTGAGTCAGCTTATATATCTCAAAGGTAGACACTTAAATGACAGCTGAATGAACATACTGTGGCAAACTGAGGAACATAAGCAATTCCAGACAGGGTGGTCGTAGGAAAAAAATAAAAACAACAACAACAACAAAAACAACAACAACAAAAAACCCTTAAAACTGCGTAAAAGTATCTGTTTCCTTATTTCAAAGCGAAACTGGAATGTCTCATTTTCTTACGTCAATAAACAGAGATTGATGAACTAAGCTAGAAAGACTCTGAATTATCATGTTAAAAAGGTGCTAAAATAAAAATAAGCCTCTGAGTTTTCAATGCTTAGAAGACTATCAGCTAAGAAGGTGGATCCGAACACTCACTATTCAGGTGGACATAATCCCCCGGCCAGTAGGCTGCCTCTGAAAGATGACTGCTTGTAGGTCATTATTTGCCCTTGCTGGCAGAACAGCTCTTTAAGAAAATCAAGACACTCCTCATCAATATTCATGATCATACATCACCTAACAGATCTCCTTTCAGGAGTCTTCGTATTGAAACTTCAAGACAAAAAAGATCTTTTTGATTTTAGGCCTCCTAACACCAAATATTTCCAGGATTGAAGACCTTTTTCTGTGAATTGCATATCAGAAGACTGAATCAATGACTTGTATCTCTTACTACATAAACACTTGAATCCCAACTCTTTAAATCTACTTTAAAATCTGGTACTATATTTGGCAGTGATGAAAGTCATTTTCAGAATTGTCCTGTCACTTTGGCCAGTGACAGGATAAGGGGTAATGGGTACAAGTTAAAACACAGGCAGTTCCACCTCCATGTGAGGAAGAACTTCTTTCCTGTGAGGGTGCCAGAGCCCTGGCACAGGCTGCCCAGAGAGGCTGTGCAGGCTCCTTCTCTGGAGATCTTCCAGACCCGCCCGGATGCCGCCCTGTGCCCCGTGCTCTGGGTGTCCCTGCTGGAGCAGGGGGCTTGGGCTAGATGATCTCTAGAGGTCCCTTCCAACCTCAGCCATTCTGGGATTCTATGAATTGTATTAATCTTGATTTTTTAATTATCTATAGAAAAAAATGGAGGAAAGGGAAATCATCACAGTCAATGAATAGAGTGAAAAATACAATAGTTTTAAAAATCAACTAAGCCGCAGGAGAAGGAAAGTGACAGGGAAGGACACAAAATAAAGTGATAAAACCTGGAATCTGAGCCTTAAGAATCTCTTCTAGTGTTTAGATTCTCATATGACTGCTTTGATGGCCCTGTGTTGTCATTACACTATTTATAGCTTTAAAACTAAGAAAAAAATCACAAAATTAATTCTACATGACAGAGAGCATGTACATGTACATGCTAAGTAACAATTCCCATTTACAACTTTACTCTGTAGTTTAACATTAATGAAACTAAAAAAAAAAAGGCGTATTGCTGATGACCTTCTTTTAGCATTCACACAGCCCCTAACTCAGAAAAAGGAGATATGCGTTCTGTGCCATAGGAATTTTTCAAGAACAGCTTGCCTCAAATTTCAGTTCTCTTTTACAAACCTGGAGCAAGCTGCTCCAATACAACTGGTTAATAAAACCATTCTTTCCTGATAAAATAATGATACCTCAAGCAACATACATCTACACTGGTACCTCACTTAATAAAATTCAATAGCATGATGAGCATGATAGCTCTGTTACTCCCACTCAGACAATTTTTTCAAATGTAAGTGCATTAAAGAATTCCTTAAAGACATTGTTTTCTCAATTCTTAGGCCCATTCTACACCCAGTAGACCAGTTTGCCATTCAAGCTTTTATGTCATATGTATCAGTAATGTCTGATTCTTCCAGATGGTTTCACAGAGATGAATGAAGTCTGTATTTTCAGTGCTGAATTCTATTAAGCTTATATTTCTGATCAGGATGTACAAAATAGAAAAAAAAAATATATATATATATATATATGCGCACTAAGAAGCAAATTTCTTTAAACAAAGTGTGCAACTCTGCAGAAGGAAACTGCATATCTTACTATTTTTCCTTCTGTTACGTAACATCTGACTAATGACAAGGAGAACATTCAAAAATAAAAAGTGTGTTGTTTCACACAAGTGAGTTTGTTTGAAGTTAAAAATGCAACTTTTTTTGACTTCTTACATCACCAAATATTTCTGGGGATTATCACAGGTCTTGGAAGCCATAAAAAGTATACATTAGAACAAGTGTTTCACGTCTTAGTAATTTTAGTATGAAAACTTGTTTGAGAGAAATGTTAAATATTTTAAAATGATAATGTTAAAAAGGTTTAGTGATAAATTTTAATCAAGAAAGTTTAAGTGATGCTTAAAAATAAACAAAAGCTAAGAATATACAATTTCTCTTGGCAATATAAATCATGGAAAAAAAAACACAGTAAGAAGATCAATCCAAATTACATTGGAGCAGTTTCCCAAAGCACATGTAACAGGATGGGAAAAAATCAGAACAGAACAACAAAAAAAAAACAGCCTAGTTGAATAAAATAATACTGATGCAGGAACCAAGTACCCGCAAAGGAATGTTTTATTACCGAATAACCTGAAATATTTAGGGTATCTTGACTTTGCTCTCTAGCATGTTCTCTGAAGATCTTTTAAAGGTTGTCTGAACCCAGACTACACTGGAAATGAATGATTCAGTGAGGGGATCATCCATCTTTATAAACATAGGGTCCATCAAAGGGGAGATTACTGTAAACTGTATGGACTATTACAGGCATCTTATGGGATTCATCTCAGATATATTTGGCAATGCCCATGTCAAATTAGCCAGTTAAGTTTTACTTGATCATTAGCAAGTCACAGGAACCACCAAGTGGCGTTTATTCCAGTTAGGGTGGATTGCAACAGAATCCTGAAGACTACTTTTCCCCGATGACTCCTGAAGCAACTTAAATGCCCAGTCTGTTGACTGATTTTTAAATTGTCTAAAATAGCAAAAAGACAAGTGCTGTCTTATATTTACATGTTAATTCCTCAGAAAGAAAAGTGTTCTGTCTGCTTCTAAATTCAAAAAGTGGTAAAAAGTGGATAAAAGCATCAGACAACTAGAATAGCAAATAAAACATGTAAAAAACATTTTCAGATTTTTTTTTGCTAGATATTCAGATTTAGATGCAAGCAAAAACAGATTTCTTTCAAACTATTTGGGATAGTACTGAAGCTAATAATTGCCTGAACTCCATAGTCTGTTGAAGATTTCGCTCACAGTTTCAGCAATACACCATTATTTGTCAGATTTTTCAAACTTTCTTTTTAATCATATTTTAGTTTCAGATTCTGGAGTAAATAAGACAGCAAATGGGGTTTGACACAGTAATACACTATGGTCTTTAGCTTTTATTATTTTGGAAATATTATTTAATTATTTATCTCCAGGCTACTTTCAAAAAAATTTATAGCTTATATGCAGAAATGTAAATACATCACATTTTGGAGGATTTGACAAATCTAAGTGAGGAAGAAAGAAAGTTAACAGAGATTCACCTTTACAGTGATGCACAGACATTTTGCTAATAGAGCTTTGTTAGTTTAAATCTTCATATTTTTAATTGCTAGAATATGGGTTTTTTTTGTCACTCCAGGGAATATCTAATCAAGAAGGATGAATTTGCACTAGCAGGAGGCATTTATGTGATGTGATGCAAACATGAGATAAGAATGCTTGTAAATCAACAGGCTTCACTGTGGAATTGAAAAGAAAAAAGCATAAAGCAAGCACGCTGAAACTATTTTAGCCCTTGGCAACAAAGAAGGAATGATGGGATCCATTTGCTTATTACTGTTACAAGATTGATTGGGCCACCCCAGCACAATGTAATTAGTTTTAACACTAGAGAAAATGTCCATTACCTATATTAAAGATATTATATAATAAACAATATACTCTTAAAAATTCAAATGCAAGGAAATAATTAAGACAGATCAGCTTAAAGACATATAAAAATCCACATATCCATGAATTACAAATACTAGTGCCAGGATTTATGAGCATAATTTCTAATAAAAATATTAGTTAGAAGCACAAATACTTTCAAAAGAACAAAAAATATCAATCCTGTCTGGTCAAAAATAATCCTGTCTTATTTGACAAAGTAAGATAAATTGAAAAGTTGACTTCTTCAGACAGAGAGGTAGCCTCAGTACAGAAAGAGAGCATGAAACATAGCTGATTGCCCCTCTTGGAAAGACCTACAGAATCTTAACTGTTTTCTACCATTCTCTTCTTATTGATGCAGTTATTTAAAACTTGCATCTTCCAACTCCAGAGTTTAAAAACATCTTTCAAAGATGACAGGTAAGGAAATGAACATTTAAGCCTGGTTTCAAATTATGGTAATATGTAGTTTCCAAGAGGCAACTGTGAAGGAGCACATATAAAAGCTATTGCAGACTCAGGCATTTTATCATCCTTAAAAAGACAGCAATATTTAAGCAACCAATATATTAGATTAAGAAGAGAGGAGGCTGTCAGATGAAGGACTCTTCCTCTTTTTATACATCTAAAATAAGTGATAGGTGATATTCAATGAGATTCACAAAACTGGTTTTATAGATGATAAAATGTTCAGTCCTGCTTGTTCCATGTATAAACTTACACACATGGCATTTGAAATGTGCTGACATGTCCCCACCTGCAAACAAGAGAGCTATAGCACAGCAGAACGCTGTTTTCCCCAGTATCTGTACCTCTAAATATCGTTAACGCACATTTTCTAGTCCCATTCTGGCCATTGTAGGTTTATATATTTTTAAATGTATGTGCCTGCATAACCCTAAGCATTAACAATGGAAATAATATCTTACCTTCCATCTCTATCCCAGTCATATACTTCCACTTTGATTGTTCTGAAACAATATAAAAATAAAATAATTAAAAAAACCTGTTAAAATGTACTTGGATTGACTTTAATACTTACATTTTAAAAGTATATGCAGGTAATTATCTATGTTACATCCAAAATGAAGAAACTTCCAGTCATTTCTCATGGCACTGGAACCTGCAAGTGTCTCCAGTCCCCGAATACACTTTTATTAAATTACAGCAAAAATTGAGGAAACAAATTCATTAGAAGATTAACCAACATAGTTTCGCTTGCTGTATTTGAATTTGCTGTATTTTTCTGTAAGAGGTATCTTAACCTTAAAGAATTAATGAAGTTTTTATGAAAAGTAACAAAACCCTTTTTCTGAAGGCTTCTTTGGAATATGCTAGTATCTGGAAAAGGAAACCTACTGCCAGGTAGATATTTGAGAAGTGCAGAATTTTCAGAGGATAAAATTAACAAACAGTACAACACACATTAAAAGCAATGTTCACAATGCAAAGCAATGTACACTTAAAGCAGTAAAGAAACCTACCCTGTACACTTTAGTTCCTGAATCAAAAAAAAAAAAAAACTACTCTTGTCCAGAATAAAGTTTGAATATGGTAGACAACTTAGTATTGACCTCTAGCAAGCATTCTACAGTAGTGAAAACAGAAAACCAGCAAGTGACCCAAACATGATTTTGTGAAGGCTTCATCTGTGGTTCTTTAAAGACTGCACTTTTCCAGTCTCTAAACTCCACCCTCCTCTTACTCCACAAGAAAGACGGAAAGTTGTTGCTTGGCTATCTGACCAAAGAGCAGTGCAGTGCAATTCCTTTGACTTTATATCAAGCCAACAGGACAGATATTTAATCCTTCCATTCACCATCAGATTATAGTAAGCAACCCTGACTCTGACTTCTTAGAGCTAGAAGAGGGCTGGCAGATGCAGGGGCAGAGAGAAGGGCAAGGGCAGTCTCTGGGAAACAGTTTTCCCTGAACTGACAGATTGTGCTAAACACTGTAGGCAAGTTCAACCCCCTCTTAGTGAGCCAGGAGCTGGGGGGCAAATTAGGTTATAAAATGCTAACACTAATACAGCAGCAGTGCAAACACTCACTCGGTAGAAGAGCTAATTAGATTTTACTTCATTTACATCAGAACTGAACAGGACTAGAACTCTCTTCTCCTCCAGCATTGCTTCATTAAGTTGCTAGGCTTTGTTTCCATGATTGACCTCAGTTGCTCACACTGCAGCCTACACCTACATGAGTTGTCCCTTCCATGAGATCACTGGGGCTGTGGCTCACTGTGGCTACCATGCAGTCACAGCTGCAGCACGTCACCACTGCAGCAACAGAACACAGCCACGTGCATTTCACAATCTTCCACAGGGACCAAAAGCCCCATTCAACCGTACTAAAGAAAAGGACTCCCTTAATGATTATGATATTAATAAGTGAGGAAAGCCTCATGAAAGTGTTAACAAGTAATAGAAAGGATTCAGAGTAAAAAGAAAGAAGCATTTTCATTTGCAGGGAAGCGGAAGTCATTAGAACTGAATTATTTTATACAGCAATTTGCAAAAGAGAAGGGAACAATATGTTCAAAGTTGACAAAGAGAAAAATTGAGTGCTCCTATTTAACACTTCTTAGAAGACAAAGTTATTCAGTGTTAATAAAACTGGTAAATTGAAATTGTTAAAATGAGTAACTTCATTACAGAACACATGATTAAAATTTGGGCTCATTTTCAGTAGATGGTAAGACAAAAAGTTCTGAGTAGTGCAAAACAGAATTTCACATTTATACAACAAAAGGTACTTCCAAAGGTTGCAAATATAAACAAAATACAGAAATCTTTTTTTTTTCATGGCATAAAATAATTACTAATTGACATGTTTTCAGAGAATGGGTAAGTATATAATGATTCCATACAGTTTCCTGGGCACCCCTATGACCTATCTGCAACAGTGACTGTGTGAATTAGGATACTGAAACAGTTTAGCTAGAAGTATAACCCAATACGCAAGTTCATATACTCTGCAATACTTTACATCATTTATGCACCTACTGAACAAGTGTAAGATTACACACATGTAAAATCTGCCAATGGAAAATGATGTTTATTTATGAGTAAAACGAACCTCTGAGGATGGGTATAATTATTCTTGTTTTCAGGATGACGAGCAAATGCACAGGTCTTAAAACACAAACCTCTCAATTTAAAAAAAAAAAATTTACACAGTTACTTGCATAGAGGATTCCTTAAAATGCAAATGCTACAGAGCATATATGGAAAAATATATCAGCATGGAAATAATATATATTTTTATCTTCTTTTACTGCAGAAATACTATATATACATAATTTGACAAAATAAGGACATATATAAGTATACATGTGTGTGTATATATATATATAAATTAAATTAAATTCAATAATCAATAATAATGAAACCAAGCAGCATCAAATGAAGTGAAGGAAAAGTAACGCCTCCAACATTCCTGTCTTTTAAGCAAAGACTTGCTTATTTCTATCCTTCAGAACATTGTCCCACATGAAGTCATGTGGTATTTTCACTAGTGACAGGAATCCAAAGTTCAACTTTATTTATTTATTAGAAAGGCACTCTTTGCGGATAAGGTTCATCAACAGCTGAAATGAAATTCACCAAAATATTCAAGCCTACATGTGTTTCACTTTTCCCCTCCCTCCTCTCCTCAATAGTTACAAATAGGCAGAGAAGGAATTGTTTCTTCTTCAGTTAAAATTTAAGGGTGCTGAAAATACCTTTTATTACAGTTTATCCTTCTTAACATAGTCCGGAATGGATTTATGTTAGAATTCCAGCAGAATGAAGCAATAGCTGCTCTGCTGTGGAAGGAAATGAAAAATAGCTCCAAAACTTCTCTATCCAAACAAATATTTGACCCTTGAAAGGAAACTTTAATTTACTTAGAAAGGCAATATCACAAAAAGTATTTTGACTAGACATCCATCATTTTACTTACAGATTTCAGAGACTTGCTATTAAGACAGACAAGTCACATTAGTAAGCCGACTTATGTATCAATAAGATTTAAATTTCAAATTGTCTTGTAAATTTATGTTCAAATATCCAAATCATCTAAGACAGGAAACTTGAATTCTCTGTTCCTTTCAAAATGCTGATTAAATAACCTAAATTACATTAATAACTGAATTTATTAGAAAATGCCTCACACAAAAGAACAGATAAGTTAGGGGAAAAAAATGTTACTATGTTAAGAAAGCTTTGTCTATAGCTTACCGGTCATAGTCTCCATTACACAGAGCTCTGACAGAGATCTTGAATGCCTGCCACACTGGATTTAATGTATTTTTTACAACTTCTGTTTTGTGGCAGATCGTAAAACTGTAATAGAAAAGGTATATTTTGTATTTATTTACTGCTTTTTTGTAATCAAAACAGGGAATCAAAAGTGCTGAAATCTGTATTCACTGACACAGCATACAAGTAAAATGTGAAAACAAAAAGCAATTGGGGAGAAGCAATAAATACTGAGGACAGACCTGTCTGAGAGTAATTTATTGTTTACAGAGTAGGGTGCTAAGCAACTCTAAGCCCTATTTTTAAAAAAAAAAAAAAAATCAAAACAAACAAACAAACAATAACTTCCACAATAATATGACCTTTTGGTGAGTTATATTTCAGGCAAGAGCATTCTCCATTCCACTTGTTTCAACAGCCCACTGTCATTACATAGCAGTAATCATTGACAGATCCAGAAAGAAACCAGTCAAGTGAAGATGTGACTATTGCTTTGTGATTAAGAAACTTGTATCCAGGATTATTTATATGATTTTAACCAGGGGTGTCTCAGTTAAAGCCTATAAGCCCCCATGAGATCCCATGTTCACCCTCTCTGAAATAAAACATAACCAATTGTTTTAATGCATTCTGCTTTCTCTAAGTGATCATCTAAATGATGCAGAAATAATCTTTTGAATCCTTACCCAGGGAAGTGTTCAAAAGAAAACAGGAGGCAAAAGCACCATTGAAACCATTACTGAAATTCTACAGACATGTAATTAAAGTTTCTCTTAAAAGGAAAACCTTCCTTAAGCTCCAAAGGCCTGTTTATTATCATGGCTATTATGCAGGCCTGTCTGAAGCTATGAGATAGAGAGGAGAACACCAGCTCCAGTTGAAGCAGTGCTGTCCCTAACCTCCTGAACAGACTCAGGAGAGTAACAGAGAAAGCAGCTCACGTCCTTCTTAGGGTATTTGAGCATGGTATTTGAGACCATGAGCAACCACATATATCAGCATTCCCAACAACAGACAGAGAAATTCAACTAATGAACTTAATATCACAAGGGAGCCATAACTCCTCAAAGCTTGCAATCTAAGATATTCAGCACTTTTTTCAGGAAGCTGGTCCTGTAGTTTGCCTCAGAGAGAAAAAACACAGGGAACTGACATGTATATACATGTCATACACAGAACTTTTCCAGTGCAGCTGTTGAAGTAAGTGAAATAGTACATGACTGGCCTTTGGTTTGAGACAACACTGTATATGAGGATGATCAGATTCCAACAAAACTTAATATCCCAATAGACCTCCATATAATCAGTAGTTCGACAAGAAGTTGGCCTGTCAGGTTTTAGCTGATGAGGCTGATCTACTTTATTAAACTAAAGTATGGATGTAGCCAATATCTACCACTAAACAACATTTTCTGTTGTGAAGTATTTTCAAATTCTTCTATTTCCTAGAATTCTGTCAAAAAGGTAAAAGATAGTTCCGAATTTTCAGTATAAAGAACTTTTACTTAATACAATTTATGAGCATTAGTATGTTCTACATTTTTTTTTCCTTGAGAATTCTATTTTACTTTAAGGCATGCTATGTTAATTTTTATTATTTTTATTTTCATAGTGCCCCATCCACCATATGTTCAAATCTTAATATCCTTAATTGCAGGATCTGATCTGTTTGCTACAATATTGAAATAAACACCAATATTGAAATAAAACTTTTCAATATTGCATAACATGATATATTTAAATTACAAAAACATTACAAAAGAAAAACAGTTTAATCAAATATATAAAAAATTAAAACTATATAACCTGCTATAAATGAGTTGCCTTCTGTTAATCAGCAGAAATACTTAACATTTATCTACCTGCCATCTTCATTACTCCGATGAAATACAAGAAAAGGATCAGATTTCCCGAAGAAGTCCTTCTTGTCTAGTTTGTTCGCACAAAATTGCATTAGAACTGAATCCTGAAGTGGACAACATAGAAAAAATAGATATAGAATGCAATTTGCAAGCATTATAAAAGGAATATGACCAAAAATAATTGATTATCAACCATTCTAATTGAAAACAAGCAGGCAAAAACAACAAAGTACTAGCCTTCAAGATGATCCCTACCTATGCACATTCTTGCAAAACAAATATAATATGCACATTGTGAGATACAACAACATAGTAGTAGCTTCTTGGCATAAAATGCCCCAGGTTTTTTCTAGTATTTACTCACATCCAAACTTGCATACTAAAGGAAGTAAACACATTGGAAAGGAACACATTCTAGAATGAATTTCAAGAACTCCTCCAATGAATTGGGACTAAGTCTCATTCTTTTGTTAACTTAAATGTGTCTATATCTTCCCCTGTAAAGCAAATGGCTTAACGGCATGCTATTAAGTGTGCAGAAGCTTCCACAAAAACACGGGAGATATCAACTACACCAGCTCTGATGATAAATAAAACAGGCTGGTCACACATGGTCATGCTTCAGGGCAGCGCCAATTACAAGATAAGAATGCCTGGGAAGCTATAAATGCAAGACCTAAAGATAAACCTGGAGACTCACTAGCTGACTGAGGCAAAACCTACTGGAAAGACTACGTTCCATAAATATGTCTACAGACACATCAGCAGCAACAAGAGGTCAGATGAATATATGGCCCACCACTGAATGGGCCTGCTGGACCTGGTGACAAAGGACATGGAAAAGGTTGAGGTACTGAGTTGTCTTCACCTTGGTCTTTATAGGTAAGATCTGCCTCCAGGAATCTTGGGCACCTGACAGGGAAAGCCCAGAGCAAGGAGGACTCATCTTGACAGATGAGGATCGAGTAAGGAAGCATTTAAACAGACCGGCCATTCAACAAATCTGTGGGATCTGATGGTAGGCAGCCACATGTGCTGAGGGAGCTGGATGATGTCACTGCAAGGCCTCTCTCAATTATCATGGCATTCAGGGAGAGGTTCCTGGGGCCCACAAGAAAGAAAATGTCACTCTTATCTCTGAAAAAGAGTAAGGAGGGGGACACACGTCAGCCTCTCCTCAATCCCATGGAAACTGTTTCAAATAATATGTTTGGAAATAGTTTCTAGGATTAAATACAAGATTAAATACAAGTGAGAGTTATCAGCATGGATTTATGAAGGGGAAATCATGCCTGAACAACCCGATAGCCTTCAATGATGGGATGACTGGCTTGGCCGATGAGGTGAGAACAGGTGGATTTTGTTTATCTTCCCTTCAGCCAGGCTTTTCACACTGTCGCACATAACATCCTCATAAACAAGCTGACGATATACAAACTAGATTAACTTGTCAGTGTGATGGACTCATGATCTTTAGGTAAGGTAATAGCCAAAAAAAAAAAAAAAAAAAAAAAAAAAAGAGCTATAGCAGGTGACAGAGTGCAAGAGACTGCCAAGACTACCTGCAGGACAGCATGACAGAGACTGCAGAAGAGAGGAGAAGGGAGAGCTCAAGAGACACAGACCTTGAATGCCCAATATTTCATAAGCTACCATCACTGATTTTGAATCAAAGTGATCATATAATTTTGACTGGGGTGACTCTGGAAGACCATTAAATCCTCGGAAGGCACCTATATTTGCCCGCAATAAAGTGAAAGAATAAAAAGCCCAATCTGATGATAGTTTTAAGGGCATATATTTGTCACTTTTAAGTAGTGTGTTACAACTGAAATAGCAATGACAGCCTTGACAGAGAAATCCAGAGTATTAAGAAAAAACAGTGTCATCTCTTCCAATAGAGACAATAAATGCTCAGAGAGATGGCAAACTTGCCTTAAGAATGGTTAAGTAGGACTCCACTTTGTCATCTGACAAAGCACGAACAATTGGGTCAGTTCCTGCTTCCAAAAGTTTGAGTCCATATAAAACAAAGGAGAAAGACTGACTAACATTCTTCATGATCATACTTATCATTTGCAGTAGTAACACAGGAAATCTCCTGCTGTTAATATCTCTGCGTAATAAAGGTCAGTGCCAACTTCTACATGATTGGATTTGCTGACTTTGTATTTGCTGATATACTCTCTGGGAATGGCTCAAACTGACTAGATACCAACTATGTTAGTAAAAAAAATAAAATAAATAACTATTACACAAAGAGAAAAAAATTAACAGCCCATAAAAATGTCAGAAGTTCTATAAGATATAAAGCATTACCTGTGTATTTCCACCAAATTTCATAATTTAAGTCCCGCAGACAAATCCCTTCAAGTCTGAAGATTTTTGCAAGTTTACACAGTTGATCTTATATTCTCCGATTCAGCGTATATTCATACCAAATGCCTAATTTTATTAAATTAATTATTAACTTATTAATTAATGCCTAATTAAATTTTATTAATTTAAAATTTTCTATCAGCCATATCTACAATCCTTCCTTCTTTTTATTTCCACGCTCTATTTCCCTTTAATTTATGGCTTGCTGCTAGCTCCTTTGATGCTGGTAAACAACAGCAGTAGCCTAGCACTCCCACACATGCTTTCTTAACCAGTGAACTCTCCCCATTCTTCTTTATCCAACCCAGGCCTCCTGGAGGTGGAGAATTGCTGACTCACCTGGGGAAGGTCATGACTACACCTTGCCTCTTCCCTTAACCAGTCAAATTCTCTAGTTTGTCCCATACATTGAAATATTCTTTTGTTTGCTACTACACAGGTAGGCACTTGCTATTAATAGCCATTAACAGGCTGAGGTAATCTTCATTTTCTTTAAAGAAACTTTTACAATATAAAATTATTTCAAATATCTTAACACCATTTTCCAATAAACTTTAATTTCCTATATCTAAGAAATATGATTCATAGCAAGCATAATCCTTTATAAGGGTAAAAAGATGAAATTTTACTTTGATGTTTATCCAACATCAGTATCCCATTATATAAATGTAACCCCATGGATGAAAAGATGGACCTTTGTTAATATTTAGAGATTAAGAAATTAAAATCTGATTAACTATTTTGGGAAACACTAGACTTAAAATTAATTTAGAAATCAGAAACTTTATGTTTCAAATTGTTCCCTGTTTCCTACTTCACTATCTAGAAATAAGAGTAATCAATAGGAAAAAAATACCATTATAGATATCATAAAATGGCAATTTATACACTGTACTGCTGACAAGGTGGTCAGAATCATTTTATTTTTCCAAAGGGAGTGAACACATACTTACTCGGCAACAGCTCAGCTCCTCTGCTGTTACTATAACCGTTCCACATTTCTTTCCAGGAATTCCTCTACAAGAGAGAGATAAAAAAAAAAAAAAAAAAAAAAAAAAAAAAAAAAGCAGCTAGTATATCACCTCAATACCTTAATAACATTTATGAAAGTCACAGTTTAGAAAGACTAACGTAAAGTTCTCAAGTAACAACATAAAAGTGCATGCAATACAGTTTCACTTTTCTTTCATTTGTCATGTATAAAAAGATCATTTTATAGTAAATGAACTGGTAAATGAGTTATATATTGCTTTTAGCTAGTAAGAAACAAAATAGTTTAAACCTATGTAATTTCAAAGGAAATAGCACAAAAAATATAAAATGGGGTAACTACTTTCAACCCTCCCATTGATATTTAGAGACAATTCCACAACTTAGCTTTGTGAAAAGCTTTCTGTTCCAAATTTTCCTTAAACAAAATGCCAAAAATAAATTTTAAATGATACACCAGTATAATTCTGAAATGCCATTTATTCTGAAATGCTTATGAACTTACTTAATATTTCTGCTTTACCTCTTTCTTGAAAATAATTATCTGAATAAAATTACTTTCCAAAAAGGAATTAAGATATTGCATTTTCAACTTGATTATACTTTTTAGGTTATTCTAAGAGACCTAGAGGGCATGCAAGTTCTTCTGTTATGACAAAACATCAGTGTAAGAATTTACTGCTGCTCTTATATTCACTTAGAATTCTCCTTAATCCTCAACAGCCTACTTTTGAAATTGTATACAGTCCTGCACTTCAATAAGTTCATCAAGATAGTGGTATAAGTTAATAACTGTTAATTTTTTCTCTTTATGTAATAGTAATTTTTTTTTTATCAACATAGCTGGAATCTAGTAGTAACAAAATCTGGAGATCAAATTTTAAGTGAGGATTTTATATATATATATATATATATATATATATACACACACACACACAAAAATTGTGAGACTCCTCCATTTAATATATCAAGACATATTAACATCCTTAAATGCAATAATAGCAATAATAATTACACGATAATAATGTAATAACTCTGACAAAGACTTTAGCAGCAAGAGTTCTGCCAAATAGAAAGACCTTTTACTAGTAAGGATGTCATATGAGAAAACACAAAAAAAAAAAGTCAGGTGGTTCTTGTCACTGTATGAAAATACACTGCTTTCAGATTAATCATTACAGAGTCAATCCTTCCAAGTGATAGGCAAATATTGACTAATATTATCTTGAACATGAGTATGTAAGAGTTCTATCTGTTTAAACCCAAAATGGAGCACACTACTAATCTTTAGCTTTAGGGAATTTCTGGCCCTGAGCTCCAGTGGAATTCACTCTGTAGCACTGAAGCGACAGTACATTGTTTATCTTTAGGCAACCCAAAATCTCAGGGTAAGATTCTCTGGAAAAGGTTATGGGTTAGAGTTTGCAACAAGGCCATCTATATTGCATATTCACTGTCAATTCTGTGCAACACTTGTGTTAGTTATCTGATACTCATATACAGAAAATATGCCACTCTGGGTGTGAACAGGATGGGTGAAACTGAGTAAAGGAAAGTAAAATGTGAGGAAGTCCTATGCAGAAGCCAGTGTGGCTTACTGCTTTGTGGGCCTGTCTGTGTTCTACAGCAATTAGTTCTTTTTAGGCAGCTTAAAATGCTTTGCTGGCAGAAGTTGTTATAGCACAGGGTTCAACTGAGTCCTTTGATAGTATAAGCTATAGAATGAGAGATTTTGCCTTTAAAGTATATGGGAAGATGCCAAAGATGGCAGAGTAACTGCACTATCTTTGAGGAAACCAGAACCATTATGGATTTTAACACAAAGGCATTATCAAATAAAAATCCACATGTATCTAGGTAAGACTACATTCCTAGGAGTGACTATCCTCTCCCTAGAGGAGGAATTCCAGAAGACTGAGACATCACACCTTCAGTGCTAAAGAAATTTAAAAGGACACTCTGAAGACCACTTGGGCCTTAACAAAGGCTGACAGGAGGATCTTCCTAGAGACAGTGAAAAGGTTAGAAAACAAGAATAATTTTTTCAGGAACGTAAACTGAAGAGTGTTAATGGAGTCTGTAATTTTGCAAACTGAAACTGCAGTGAGACAGAGAAACTAACTTTATTTCAGACCATTTCAGTATTTACAGTCTTAACACTGAATTTACAGAACTAGCCTTCTGGCAACCATGCCACAGATTAAAGGATAGGATGAGCCAATAGGAAGTCCTTATTCAAGGGATCAGAAAGTTTTCTACCTGCTGTGTCGGTAACAAGATGGCAGGACAAAGAACTTTCCAAAATAGGCCAGCTGGCTCCAGCAGATCCTCATTAACAGTCAATGGCAATTGCTGCAGCACGCTCATTCAGCATGAGCAGAATGCTCAATGCTTCCATCTTCTCATCAGAGGGAATCCTGAGAGTGCACTCAGCAGCTTCTAAGAAAGTATTGCTCAGAGTGGTAAACGTGACTAGTATCTGCTATCAGGGAATGCAAAACATGCAAATATCAATCTCAGGAAGAAGAGTCTCTTGAAGGAAGAATACAGCTGTACCACTTCTGAAAAGTAAATATATTTGCACTTCTTATATTTGCACCTGTAGTTCAGGTTGAACTACATACAACTAGGGGCAAGTAAAGCCAGTCTGGATTGATCTTCTACACGCTTGTTACTTGTCTTGAGAAGGCGGTTGATGAATCCAGTAACCCAACAGGTTAAGGATTACAGTTAAAATGACAGCTTCCTCATTTCACCTGTCTTGTCTGAGTAGCTTTACTTTTCAAGAGGGTTATCCTCAGTCAGCTGCAGATACTGTAACTCTTTGTCATAGCCAGAGCTGAAGCTTTATTTACCTTGAAAATGAAGTAGCTCCCTGCGTGCACAGTCCCACTACTACAGAGAAAGCAAAAAAGGAATGTGTAATGATAACAACATAGCTGTTTACGTCTGCAATAATTAAGTTCTCCATTTAAAAAAGAGTAGTATTACAACTGCAAAGTACTGGCATACTCTGGGGAAGAGGAGAGGCAGCAGAGGTTTCAGTGGGGGCTATCAGGGACCTGTCATAAAGACTGATTCTGTAAAGAGAGCAGTTACATGTCTAAACTATGCCTGAACTTCAAGGAATTCAGCAAAAAATACATTCATTCCCAACTTTAATTCTAAATATCAAAGAGCACATGAATCATATTGCTAAAGGATGTTGTAGAAGTAATCATTGTATCACCCAGCAAGAGAACTAATAGATAACATTGTTACAAATGGCATTTGAATCATCTGCAGTTATAGGGAAGGCAAATCAAAGACTTATTTTGATAAAATATTATGAGAAAATGTTTTGGGAAAGTCTTTTAGAAGTCTTTTTGTGTTATTAGCATTTTTAAGTATAAATTCTACTCTAAATGAGTCCTGATGAATAGCTGAAATTTTTATTGTACAAAAGGCAAATAATTGGAAAAAAGACATTCACAGACAAAATTTGGTTCACACTAATTACAGGAGTGCCTTTCCACAAAGCAGTGCTAGCCAGTCCCTAGTATTTATGACTTGAAAGAATTTGTTTCAGCTATGCATCTCTGAAATTGCATTAATTTAAATCCCTTTAAATTATTTTTTAAAGTTAAAATATAATTTTACAATATTTACTATATTTTGTAAGAAAAATATTTTAGTTTATTTAAAAGACTTTTAAAGTTTTTATAAAAATATTTAGATTGAATACTGTCATTTAGATGGAAAGACTAGACTGTTTTTAGATCAAATAATGTAAATCTGTCTTCAGTTTATCAGTTTGAATTGGCTGTTCTGAACAGTTATTTGATGCAGAAAAAGACTTTTAGAAAGAATTCTTTTGAGATTTAGATTAGCTATAAATTAGAGAAGTATGAATCTTAAAATGCTTTTCCAGCTTACACTTGTGTTGGAGTTTTTATAGTTTGAAAAAGTTCACAAGTTTTTTAAATTTTATTTGAGTATTGAGAAGAGTTCCTAGGATGGCAGTTCAGAGTTTCCAAGTTACTGGAGAAAAAAAAAAAAAAAAGAAAATGACAGTTAACATAGAGGGTTCTTTCCAAAGATTGTTATTAATATCAAGCTGAAAAGTTTAGGGCCATCTCCATGGACATTATGAAGTTCTTAGATGCAGTCTAAAGATTTTTTTTTTTTTTTTTAAAACAATGGCATTATTTATATAAACAAGAAAAAATCCCTAATAAAATCTAGGGGAAAAGGCTATTGCTGGCATGTTCTGGACTCTGATAACAAACACTTACTCTGAAATTTTTCAAAGGACTACAAAACTACTATTTAGGACATAGCCATTTTTGCTATTTAGGTGATTTTTTTAGTCTTTTCTTTTGCATATTTTGTATCTCGTTCCTGCCAACTTAAAGTAGTAGTTTAGCATAGTAGTACTATATCCTAAATAGTAGTTTTGTAGTCCTTTGAAAAATGTCAGAGTGTTTATCAGAGTTAATTAGCTAATTAGGTTAAAAAGAAGAAAAATAAAATATGACAAGAGATTTTAAAATAATTATATATAAAATTGATATCCCACTATTAATATATTTCGATTAGGGAGTTTTCTTGTATTTATATTTATGCTAAAAGAATATCTAAATACAACCTGGATTTTGGAGACTGATAAATTTCATTCCAATCCTGGACCTTGTTATCTGAACACAGAGTCCCAACATGTGCCATCTTTGCTGTTTTTACTGAAGTTTGGTGATGAAAAATATTTTCAAATAATTAAGAAAATATCTACTTAGTGGTAACTTTGAAGACAGTATATTCAAGAAATATGCATAAGCACCATTTCTTCCCTGAAGAGTCACACAGATACAGATACTTGTTGTTCTATGTAAGGCTTACTAACTTTATAAACTTCATCTGCACTTACAAGGAAGTCAGTGAGGAGGAAACACAAACAAAATAACCCTGATATACCATTCATGACACACTCAGTAAAAGTGGACGAGAACACTCAGTAGACAGAATAATCAAATTTAGACACTATCACAGAATCCCAGAATGGCTGAGGTTGGAAGAGACCTCTAGAGATCATCCAGCCCAACCCCCCTGCTCCAGCAGGGACACCCAGAGCACGGGGCACAGGGCAGCATCCAGGCAGGTCTGGAAGATCCCCAGAGAAGGAGACTGCACAGCCTCTCTGGGCAGCCTGTGCCAGAGCTCTGGCATCCTCCCAGGAAAGAGGTTCTTCATCACATGGAGATTTAACTTCCCATATTTCAACTTGCACCCATTACCTCTTGTCCTGTCACTGGCCACCAACAAGAAGAGTTTGGCCCCATCCTCCCTGCATTCTCCCCTCAGGTACTTGTACATATTGATCAGATCTCCTCCCAGTCTTCTCTTCTCCAGGCTGAAGAGGCCCAGCTCACTTAGTCTTTCCTCATACAATAGATGCTCCAGTCCCTTAATCTTTGTCGCTCTACACTGGACCCTCTCTAGAACCTCCACGTCCCTCTTGCCCTGAGGAGCCCAGACCTGGACCCAATAATCCAGGGGCAGCCTCACCAGAGCTGAGCAGAGGGGCAGGATCCCCTCCCTCCACCTGCTGGCAACTCTCCTCCTGATGCAGCCAGGATGCCATTGGCCTTCTTGGCCACGAGGGCACATTGCTGCCTCATGGTTAACTTGCTGTTAGCCAGGACTCCCAAATCCCTCTCTGGGGAGCTGCTTTCCAGCAGGTCAACCTCTAATCCGTACTGGTTACTCCTCCCCAGGTGCAGGACCCTGCACTTGTCCTTGTTGAACTTCATGAGGTTCCTCTCTGCCCAACTCGGAGAGTGCATTGCACTGCAGTGCAATGAATGTTAAAAAAAAAAAAAAAAAAAAAAAAAAAAAAAAAAAGCAGCAAGCAACAACAAAAAAATATTACCATCAAAAGACATGTCCAACTATATCTTTAAATGATTGGTTTTAGTGTGTCATATCCAAACTTACAGGATACATTTAGATTACAAACTAAATGATACATTATTTTTAATTACTAGAACATACTTTAGAATGCAGTATCAAGTATTGTTAATACAAACATCTTAAATATTAGTATTTCTTTATGAATTACAGTTTGCAAAGATCAAAATTGTCTCAGCAGGACAGAAATCTGTTATCATATGCAGGAGTTTGTTAAATTTAGCAGGATATACAGAAAATACTGATACTCTGGATTACCTTATTGGTTGGGAACTGTATCATCTAGAATAATAGAAATAAATGTAGAAATGTTCATCTTTGAATACCTAGTAAGAATTTTATTTTCTGATGCTTGAATAAAACACAATAAAGCTTTACGATGTTTTAATGTGTATGGCCAAATGTGTTTTAGTGCTTAGTCTGCTTTTCACTATGATATGCTATTCCATAACAGCATCTGTAACAGCAACCCATGTGATCTTAAGGATTTTTATAAGATGCATTAAGTACCAAAACATTCTGTGCATCTTGAATGATACCAGTATAAATGAATGGGGACATGTCAGTGTTCTACAGTGAATGAAAAACCTCACCTCATGAAGCAGTGTGTACTCCTGCAAAATTCAAGAAGGACATACTTACGTAATTGATTTTTCCAGTCTGCTTCCCTGTGATCCAACTATCTCTCCCAAAGTACAAAACATCTGCCCCAAAAAATCCTGAAAAATAGTAACATAGAAAGCTCAGAATTAATATTTTACATAGAAAGAAAATTGGTTTCCCATTCACCTAGACTTTTTATGAACCGGAACACATCTTTAATGAATATGATGCCTTGATAACTTACTTACACAATAATAAATTGTAAAATAGACTTGATATATACATTCTATATAACACTGGGTTACATTTACAGAAGTACTCCTAATTTACACTAGATTGCAATTATAAAAGTAATACTAATTCACTGGGTTTATATTATCATATTCAAGAACAAAAATGAAATTAAGATGAAAAATTTAAGCATTAGCAACATGACTGCTTTTTCACCTGACTGGATCGCTTACATTTTTTTCTCTTTTATAAAGAGATTTTACACTGATTCCACCATTTCTTAAAGCTTAATGATACTGACAAGAATTCAAGATGGTGCAGGATCTATATTAGTGTGCTGGACTAACAGCTGTTGTCAAGCGCTGCTTTAACAACACAAATATATAAATTAAATACAGATAGTAACTATATCATAACAGAAGTACTGAAGAACCCTTCACTTCACACTTAGTACTGAAGGCTAAGGTTTTACTGGGAATTGCAAGTGCTTGACAACTCTGATAGTGTTTCCATAAAGATCAAGTCTTTTAAAATAGCTAAAATTCTTAAGAAAATACTCAGCTATTCTTTCATTTTTTAAATCAGGCTTGGCATATTCTAAAATACATTCGTCATAGAGAAATCACATATTCAAATATTTTCTTTTTTTCTTCAAGAATCTTCTATTAGTTTATGCCAGAGTTTCTAAGATCAATACCTATAAAGTTCCACAGTCTGTTATTAATTACAATTGTTTACTACTCTGCCTCTAAAATGCTGAATATATCCTAAAAATCTGGAGGTTGCCACTAATTTCAGGGTTTCAGGTAGCCAATTTGACTTCCGACTCTTAAGGTAATTTCTTATCTATTTTAACTCAATTGCTTCTAATTTTGCCAAAATTCAGTCACTGAGACTGAAATTCTTCAGGTTGG
>VZSV01000101.1:759505-777239 GCA_013398735.1 Nothocercus julius
AAATGCCAATAAATTTGGATCATCATCTAGCCTTTGATTTTCACCAACACAGCACCCAAATCTACACATGCATCGTTTTATTTTGCTAAAAGAGGTAATGAAACTAATAAAAGTTCTGGTAAACTGTATAGTTACCAGACACATGAGTAAGTGCTCACACTGGGCAAAACCAACAAAGATCTTATGGTAGAAAAAAAAGGAATCCTCTCGAGGATCATTTTACAAATTCCCCTCAGAGAATTCCCCTCAGTAGGTATCTACTTCCTTAGAGATAATCAAAAGCTATCTGGACACAGTCCGGTGCAATGTGCTCCAGCTGACCTGCCATGAGCAGAGTCATTAGACGGGATGTTCTCCAGAAGTCCTTTCTATCTCAACTATGCTGTCATAATTTAATAGTCATTATTATCATTCATTAATCATGAATTCATTACAAAAAAGAGGTATTAAGTTACTGATTTATTAGTAAGCAGGAAACAAAATATAAGAGGTCAGTTTTCATACTGAAGTGAAATTCCTTACCAGGTGTCAACAAGCTCTTATAATGGACCCATACCTAAATGACCTAGAAAAATGGACTAAAATAATAAAGTAACAAAATGAATGGATCTTTACAGAATTACACCAGATAACTACATCTAAAAATAAGTATGAAGGCTTTTAGACAAAGCTTATCATACAGAGTGATCACACAATAAAATGGCAGGTGAAATTCCATGTGAGTGAATGAAGAACTATGGTGATAGGTAACAACTAACTTAAAATTCAGGATGACTGAATTAGATGTTGTCAGTCAGTGCATAAAAGAAGTCTTTCTGCTGGTAAACTGTACTGCTCCAGTCCTGACAGAGTATTTTCTCATTTACTTATGAACTGGCTACCTTTGCTGTCTTGGGATTCCCCTGCAACTTCCCTTGACCTCTTTTCTCTCACCTTGATGACTCACACAAAACAAACCCTCCTTGTCTCTAGCATATTTCCTCCAGATTAAATTAAAAAAAAAAAAAAAGAACAGAAAGGCTTGACGGATGGGAAGCTGTGACCAATTTAGAAGAAACAACGGAAAGTTACTGAGATTACAAAGTAACATTTGGCAACTCATGAAGCTGGAAGTCAAGGTGAGGAAGACCAGCAAGAGAATTAACTTCTCAACAGTTATGGACATTTTATTTGCATCCAGTATTTTCTTACAATGGGTGGACCAGGGGCTCAAAGCCTCATTCCTTAAGCAGTTCTTTAACATTTCCCATTGGTAGATATGGATATGCAGCTGGTAGAGTACTTCACCAATGTTTAATGTTTACTTAACATCAACGTTTGAAATTCTCCCTCTGGATTTCAGAACTAGCATTCTCTTTAAAATGGAAAAATATAAATTCTTCCTATATTTTATTTATGATTTCTGCATATCAGAATAAGCTATACCTGGCCATATTTCAAAAGTAGCCTCAAAAAGTTAAGCAAGTAAATGCTTTTAGAACCAAAGCTCAGTTTCTGATGATGCATTTGTGGTCAATTAAAATGATGAAACTATCTAATGATGACACCTTTAGTGATAACAGATAATAAGATATTATTTTTCAAAACAGTTTAAATTGGGAACTACAAACTTCCTTTTTTTTCTTGAGGATTTGGTGTGCAAGAATAAAACTGTGTAAAAACATGAGAAACCATACCACAGGCAAACAGCAGTCAGTGCCCAGAAAATATCTACCCAGAAATTAAATGAAGGGTTTGATTTAACCATTCTTTTGAATCAATTTGATCATACACCACAATTGAATCAATTAAGATCTTGGCTGAAAGGAAAAAGAAGCATGCTGCTAACACGGAGTGCTAGGGAAATTGCAGAGATTATGATATGATTTACTCAAGCATTTTCTGCAGTGTTCAAAAGATATTAATTAGGCTAAAGGAGGAAGATAACTATGCATAAAAGCATACAGGAACAGAACCAAGGTAAAGTACATTGCCATGACTAAACACCATTCTCTAATGTCTACATATATCATTAGCTGTTTATTACATGTCTTAATGGTTTTCTCCAAACAATTCCAGGTGGCTTCCTCCTCTTTGTGCTAAAAAAAAAAAAAAAAAAAAAAAAAAAAACTACCCATCTCACAGTATACATCAACCAAGTTTCCACCTACCTCCATACATTTTATCACTGGTATTAGTGTCTTATACATACAAAATGAAAACCTGACTCAGCCCCTCTCTCAGGCCAGTCTCTAAATTCTGTGTTGCACAACAGTGATAAAGAAAGGGATTCTTCTTACCAAATTCGATACCTGATGGTCAGAAATGTAGGTTTCTAACCATCAGTGGAAGCAATTCTAGAGAAAAGTTCTTCTGATGAAAATTTCTTAAATGAAAAAGGTAAGACTTTGTAGCACATCTAAAACATCTGTTGTATTCCCTGTAGCTTCTAAACTTGTTTATGCTGCCATAACAACACGCCTAGAGAGCATCCCCTTGTCTACTTACTCTCTAAGCAGTGAGAAGATGCAGTACAAGCAGTAATATCACATACTGCCCTATCTGCTTGTTGATAATATAGTAATAATACCCACTTTGATAATGATGATAAAATGATCCAAGACAATACAAAGCCATAAAGTGGTAACATGCCTACGAATATAGGTACACACTTAGCTACACAAGTGGCAACCTAGTTACCACTAGTTACCAACTTAACAAAGTTGGATCTATCACAAATGGATATGTAAATGAAATCTTTGTATTGATTATCCCCTTAAAGCACCTTATAATTATCACATGGAAAATAGATAAGTAAGCTGATGTATTTGTTTGAGCATCAGGACAAACACAATTCAGAGAACAGATAATACTTTAAAAATTGCATCCAAAAAAAGAAAAAAAAGAAAATTCCACAAAAGTACACATCAACTTTACACAACAACAAAAGCCAGAATTTCTGTCAAAAACCTCCTGTGCTTAGACCACAGGAGGATCTGGATGCTTTAACAGAAATCTAGGCTTGACTACTGAACTACAGCAAACCACTTAGGCAATGGAACACCTAAAGACACCCTTGCTTTTAGAGTTAGTCCCCAAACTTTTAGAATTCCGTGAATGTCCACTATTTCTGCCAGTTTAGTTGCCATGTAGATCTTGAAACTGTCATTACTTCACACAAGCCATCAGAGGAACAAGATGTAGTAGGCAGGCATACTGAGAGGATATCTAAGACACTCTGAGGTCAGAACAAAAGGCCGAAGAAATTTAATTAAAAACGGCAAATAGCATTTCATATATTAGCCTGGTTATTTGAGTTTTTGTCCAGGCCAGAGACAAATTTAATTCCCTTAACCTGACAGAACTAAGACCAACATCTACCACATTTCAGCAGATGGAAAACATGTTTTTCCAGCAAACTAGCAGGTACACTAAATAGAAAGGAAGAGATCTGTTTTTTGTGCCCCTTCAGTGGTAATCATGTAAAATATCAGTTCTGAAGACAACACTTTTTCTTACGGCCAGCAATAATAAGATAACTCACTCCTCCCTGACCTCTTCAAATGCCAGTCACATAGCAGAACACCTACAGCGAAGAAGAGTTTCATCAAACCTCTTTGTAAGGCAGCTAACCATATAAAATACTCTGTCTCTTGTTGCCAGGTGCACAGCCTATGCAGAAGCACCTAGCTTTTCCTCAACACTACACCTAGAGATTAGTTTTGCTGACACTAAACACCACCAGAGTTAAAGCCTTCCACAGATCTTTTAGTGTTTTCCTCTCTCTCCATATTCACAAACCTTGTCTGCATTGATAACAAGTTTGACCTTATTTCTAACAGAGTGGAAAACAGGAAACTTTTTTTTTTTTTTTTTCTCTTATTTTGCTTTCACTTTCTCATGGAAATACGAGATACATATATGGAAAATGGGAATAATGTTTTGAGTTGTTTGAGTGTTTGCCAGTAATATACGATTACCATTGTTAGCATGGATACAACTTATACTAAAACAGTACATATGTATCTTACCTCTCTCCATTCTTTGTTTCCAATGGCTTGTGTGTACAAAACACAGACTGTGAAAAGAAGAAATATTCAGTCAATTTCTAAATTTAAAGTATTCTTCAAATAAGTGGTTAAATTTGTAATTTGTCTCTTGGGAAGCAAACTGCCGGGTCCCTCCCTGCATGAAATTTCTAGATTGTAGGGAAGTGATCAGAACTGGAATAAATACTGAACAGCAAGTTACAATATCAAAAACAGGCTAAGTAAGCCTCCTAAGAGGACTGGAGAAATCAAAAGTTCCTTTCTAGTTTCAGAAGAAGTCTGTTTACACAGGCATGGGTGTCAGCTATGGTTGTGTGTCCCTCCTTGAATGAGGATAGCACCAGATTTTTGCTACCAGCAATATCCTTCGATAACTAACTGGAGTTTGAAAAGCATATTAGAATTGACTCAGTTAAACCTAACAGGATCTCAATATGAAGAACGAATTTACAGTGTTTTATGATATTATGAGATTTGATGGTTACAAATTCAGTAGGTCTAAAACTGGACACAATATGAAAGTCTGTTAAAACTCATACCAAGTCTTGAGTTTGTTTCATATATGAAACTTCAGGGGAAAAGAGGTGTCCTTGTCTTCCATATCTGAAAATACGAACTTATCACTGTTCATATTATCTATGAGCCTCATATCAAGGAGGGTTCTCAGAGACAAAATACTATAATTTTATTTCTCATCTTTTGACCCCGAGATTAGTAGATGTCACTGCACTAGGAGCAAAAGCAAAAAGAGTTTTAAATTAAGTCTATTTAGTCTGCTTACTAGTTTTGACAGAAAACTAGAACATCTTATTTTAAAAAAGATAAAAGACATTTCTGCATTAATTCAAGAAAATGGGGGTTGTTTGCTAAAAAAAAAAAAAAAAAAAAAAACAGATACCTCACAAAAGTAGTAATGGAACAAATGGAACATAGCATCTTTAAAATCCGAGTTCCTATACGAGAAACTACAAGCATTTCTAGCATTATTTTAAACAACCATCACAAAGGCAAAGGGAACTTAATCTGCATGGAAGACAATCATCTACATATTTTTTAATCCAGTGCTTACTCATTTGGAATACATGATGAGGAAAAACAATAAAATATTGCATACTTACTCGGATCAGATTTTGAAAATGTGTCTCTGTCCAAAAGATTTCTGTTAAAAAACAGAGATAAAAATAATTTATTAAAAAATGCTGGAAGATACAAATAAGATACCAATGCATGTGTTTTTAACAATTTTGATTGATAATCAGCCTTTTTTTTTTTTTTTTTAACCCTTCTTATGCACAACGTTTACTTGGAGTCAGTCAGCACTAACACTCCAGTCTTTCTACCTTTCATTTTGTCTACTGATCTGAACAAACTGTGGGTCAAACACTCCAATACCATGAAAAAAAAGCAATTAAATACATTAAATACAAACACATTAAATACATAAGAGATCAGGAAAAGAAATTATTTTAAATCACAGATTTCTAGCAGAGATTAATTGCTAGTTGAACCCTCAAAATATCAGATATGTCTTTTGAGCTAAACCTCAACCTGAAACAATATTCTAAATGGAACTCTAGTGTTTAAGACTAGATGAACCAAGACTTTGGTATCTTCCTGAGCAATACGATTAAATCATTAGTATAATTTCTTCAGGATCTTGGCTATGAGTAAATTTATCTTTACAGGTTACCTACTGCAATTTATAGCACAGTTTCTAGACAATGTAAGTATTTTCAAGACAATGAACTGAGGAATATCTATCACAGGACAATTCAAACATTGATGTCATCTCAGCACTATCAGCAATTACCTGAAAGAATCTGTCAAGGTTGAGTAAGGTAAAAGAAGTTTAAAAGATAAACAAAATGTACATTAAAAACAAGGTATCTCTAAGAATCTTAGAAGACGAAAAAGAAGTATGATTAAATTTCTGTCTTACATGATGTAGTCTCAACATAGAAACCATACTTCAGCCAACTGAGAATTATATAAAGACACAAATTATCATTACAGGAAGTTACTATAAAACATGAATGGCTGTAGCAAAACTGACTAGAAAGCCATTCTCAGAATACAGTTATCAGGGTTTCATCATAATTACCAGTGTTTCATCATCAAAAAAATGCTTTTAAGAAGCATACTTTAAAATAATCTTGACAAATTAGAAAAATGATTTGAAAAAAAAAAAAATCCAAAGTGTCATTGAAGAGGGACAAGGAAGACACACTGAGGTTAGGCAGCAAGTTTAACTTAGATATTAACTAGCAGCAAAAATACAAAATGGGCACTGCATATACGGTTATATTAAATAAAGGTTCTAGACATGACAACAGTCCAAAGGTCATGAATCTCACGCCTTTATCAGAAAAGCACACTGGAATAAATAAACAAAAATATCGCTTTACAGTAATTATCTGGTCATCTTAGTACTGATAAATTTAGTATTCAATTCAAATAGTGAATAAAGGTCGAGGCACTGCATGCCAAGACAGACATGGGGCCACTACAGTTCCAAGGAAGCAGAAATAAACAGAACTCTATAGAATATATCTATGCAGGTAACACTGCTGCAAAGTGTAGCTGATCTTTGGAGGTGTTCAAAACTCGCCTGGATGCCACCCTGTGCCACATGCTCTAGGTGTCCCTGCTTGAGCAGGGGTATTGGACTAGATGATCTCTAGAGGCCCCTTCCAACTCCATCCATTCTGTGATTCTGAGCTCTGTGTACACAGAACAAGTGGAAATAGTTTTAACCCTGCGCTGAATCTTCCTCACTGCAATGGAAAAGGTTTATTCCACCATTTTACTCTTTCATCTTTAAAGATTTCCAGGCATTACGTGAAATTTCCATCACTGGAGGTCTTTAAGAACATGTTAGATAGCTACAAGTCCTAATTAGTTCTTTGATCCTACCCCAGAGCAAAAGGAAAGATTAAATAACCGGTTTACATCCCTTACAGCTTACTAATAATTAGTACAGACTCTGTAAAGGTCACCATTTATTATGTTCACTCAGATCTACATCACATTGTTTTCCTGCTACTGAACAGCACGGAAATGCATAATAATATGTTGTCCAATGCACATGTTAAGTGGCCCACTTAAACCTCAGAAAGGAAAGGATCTTGTATCCCCATTTCAGGTCTTGCCAAATCCACAAATGAAGAACAAGGAAAAAGAACCAAAGATATTTCTTCAAGAATGCTGACATTTACTTTAGCTAAAGTAAGTGGGCAGTAGGTTTAAAATTATTATTTAGAATGAGCTCAAAGCTATACATGATACCTCTACGTAAGTCCTTCTCTAATCAGACTTGGGACTTACACATGCATTCATTATATAACTTTAATTATTATATTTATTATATACAGAGAGAGACTATACTCAATCTTTAGTGACAGTGCACAAATATAAATTGAATTTTTTAACAAACTGAGTAAAACCAGTGATTTTAAGTCTGAATTTGACAATGACCATTATAAACCATTTTAAGAGATACTACAGTAAGTTCTATGATGTTAGAAGTGCCAATGTAAAATGAAAATTTCTTTCTACTTCTCTTTAATTAAACAAACCTAGAAATATCATTGATTCATGGTAGCTACAGTTGTTTATTTTATTACCCCCAAACCGATGGCAAGAAAAAAAATCAAAACTAAGACTTTATTTAAAAATCCAAGCATATTAGGTTATAGTATAGGTATCCCATGCTGATACTTAGGATTCCAAGCCATTTTTAGGTTCTCTATTACTATACAATGACTTTATGATTCCTATTTTAGTGCTTGTGATTCCAGAATAAACCATTTTAATAATTTTTTTCATAACTAAAATAGTTTGAGCTCTTTCAAACATTTCCTACATTCATTTTCTTTCATTTTAAACCTCAGATTTTCTCCCTGTATTGATTCCTCTTAAATTGAGTATAGTGTCTATACTCGATACTATAAGCCCAGTCTATCCCAATATTCTGATTCCAGTGGTGAGCAAAAGCTGATGTCATGAGTACACAAAAAAACAACAACAAAAACAGTAAACATTGAAGATTCTGTAGATTCTGAAATACTTCCCAAGAATTTTCCTAGTCACCAGCATCTGCTGCTCAGGGAATTCTTGAGCTAAGAAGATTTCTATATAGCCAATATCTCTAAAGGAAGTGTAAAGCTGAAGTACCAAAGTTTAATACTGTAATTCAGGTCCACAAAGCATCACTAATTCAAAGTTTTGAATTACTATAGTGTGTAATATCCTAAATTCTACCCTTCATACCTTCTAACATAAATAATGTCATCAGCAAAGTTTGCAGACATTGTCTGATTTTCTAAATCATTAATAATCAATCAAAATAGCAACATATGAATTCAGTCAATGCAGGCAGTTTCAGAAGGAACTTAAAGATTAATGTCTGCAGGACACTAGCTCATTTAACAGCTGGAGAAACTACTCAGTTTCATTACTGCATTTTCATTGTAGTAGAAATACAATTAGAAAATGTTCCTTTGAATGTATGAAAATGTGATGGGGCACATAAGTATATGAGAATCTACAATCAAAAGAAATGCCAAAAGCATAAGAATTTTATTTCCGCAACTTTATAGTCTTTGCATAGTTAAATTTGTACTCCAACCACCTAGATCTTCTAAACAGTCCTTGCAGTTTCTGAGCAATACAGGATGCATTTCTTTCCCTTTTTCTCAGAAAAGCCTTCTTTTTGATAGTACACTACTTTTTCCTCAGAAAACAATCCTAAAAGAGCTCATAAACTCATAGACCAGAACCATTTAAAACTTCTGTTACTTCCACCTGCCCAAAATCCCAAGAGAAGTAAAACTACAACTATTTTGACTTTAACGCGGTATTCTTTTCCTAAATCCATTATGCCTTTCAGATCAACAGTGCATCTAAGAAGAGGAATTACTATCAATCTTTTTGGGTGAGAGATGTGGGGGAGAAGGAAGAGAAAGACATGTAACCAGGTTGTTTTACCTGGGGGAGTACATACGTTATATAGCTACATCAGAGAAGTCTAGGAATATCTGTGCAGAAAGCACTATCACAGTTCCTTAAAGAATTCATTGTGCAGATACCCAGGACATATTCTGGAGTAGCCCTCCCAAAATACTTGTAATAGCATAACTACATATGTTAAAAAAAAGGGCAAAAATAAATTGAAACCATGGCAATACCACCTTCCAATTAAGAATTTGGAAAGTATAGAACAAGTTAGAAATGTAGGGATAAAGACTTTTTATTTGGTACAATGAAAGCAAATTCCACGGAGAAAAGAAAATCAATAGAGAAGAAAAGTCAAATCATATTTAGTTATGTCTTGCACAATCATTTTGTGCAGTTTCATGAACTTAATCAAGATTTGTCAAAGCAATATAGTTTCTTTGTATTTTCAAAGTGCTAAAGATCTCATGAAGTTCTCATACATATAAACCAGACTTTTTTGCGAACTGTGATCTAGATATCTAACCCTGATATAGTTATCATCTGTAGCTAAACAGAAATCACTACTGTCTGTGTTGCTTGTCTGACAAGTTCTTTGTCCTGTATACGTTATGCAGATGTTGACAAGACTGATCTATATTAAAAGGTAACATTTACTCACCTTGATCAAATTTACTTTATTTTATTTGACTTTAATGATCAATATATTAAACTTCAGCTCTGAAAAGTAATTTTTATTGAGCCCTGTGTATGAAACAAGAATGCAAAATCCATATTGCTTATGATAATTATGAGTTCTCCACTTTTGGAAAGTCTCAGCTTTTAAAAATATTAGCAATCATCCAAAGATAAAACATGATAATTTTACAAACACATTTCAATTTTGGTATTTCTTTCAGTATCTTACTTGCCTTCATTAAATATCACAGAAGACGAAAAAAATCTGTTTTGCATTTCAATTTCTCCATCAGAAAAGATTTTGGCACTGAAGAATATACTATACTAACTATAGAACTGAATATTTTAAAGTCTGTTCTTTATATATCAGAAAACTGAAATTCCTAATGATAAAAAACTGTGCTTTATATCAGAAGGAATTGCCCTAACTTCTCTCCACGTGCTGATGGTTTCTTTCTTTCTTTCTTCATCTTTAGATTTTATTTAAGACCAGGAAAGATTTCATGGTTGCGAAACACAGCATTCAACAGTTTGCAAATACAAAACTTTCTTATTCAAAGTTATTTTTTGTAAGCATACATTTTTGCTACCTACTCCACTGCTAATTGTAATACACTGTATTACATCACACCAGTCACTGGAGCTCCGCGTTGGTTGATACCACTGGACTCGCAATGGTCAGCCCTACATAAGAAGCCACGTGATTCAAACAGCCCACTTGAATCAAGAGTCCCCTTGACTTCTTGCAGTGCAATTTCACCAACAACTTCTCAGCTGTAGTGCTAGCTTAAGTAGTCATCCATCCTAGCTATTCACACTCTCCTGTACTCTGACAGGACAAAAAAAAGCAGCAAACTATTAGCCTCTGTATTTCTAGATTCAGAATGTCCAAGAGCTAAAAGCAGATACATTTCCCAGAAATAAATCTTCTTGATGGAATAACCAGTTCTCATCGGATAGGCTTCAATGCGAGAAAATGGTGGCTTTCCTGTCTAAGAGGCAATTAGGATGATCTCGTGTTTTCTGTGCAGATTGTCTCCACTCTTTGGATTACTAAGAGAACTGGGCAGAAAAAAAATGCACCTCTGACATACCAACTTAAGCAAATATCCACAACACCTCTCCATAACCTTTGGAGAAGTAACTAACTCTTCTCAATAACAAGAAGGTCAAGAACTAATTTTCAGCCTTCCAGTCATTTCCAGTCAAGCCATATATACATTGGTTCAGAAGTCTCTATGGGAAAAAGAAAGAGGGAAGCTATAAAAATGGTGAGACCACTGGAGCTTCCATGAGTTTTATGACAATCCTACAAGCCTATATGTATATATCAGGATTTATCTCTTGCATCAGAAGTCTCCTGCAACATCTCTTTCTCCGAAGTAAGTGAATCTTATCCTCCCTCTTTACAACCCCTTAGTCTCCTGTGAGTCTCCATAAATGACCACAGACCTTGGCAAGGAGATTTACTACTTAGTTATCAGGAAATGGAAATCTAAGGGTCCAATACACCTGTATCATCATCTGTTTCATTCCTCCACACTAGCTGCCAAAAGGAGAGTACCAGCTGCAATCAACACAATATCTCTGTATCTTTTGCTTTCAAAATTCTTAAGTTCTCTATGTGTTTAGCTGTGAACCGTATCCCTTAATTCTTGAGAACTAACCATGTCTTACTAGTTCAAAAATGTGTCAGAAGTTTGCCTGTCTGCCCTGTTTGATTCACTGCTGTTGAAGGAATGGAGTCACTCAAGTATTGTCATGATGGTGAAATCACAAAAATTTACCAAAAAGAGTGTAAAAGTTTAGCAGAACAGAAACAGAGCCTTATATTAATAGCTACCAATCAAGACCTTAATTCTTGTTTTATCTCAGCCAGGTTGGAAAGTAAGCAAATCAGGTACCTTAGGCAACTTCCTTCCTGCCCCAAATGGAATGTTTTTCTTTGTTTATTTGTCATATATTAAAGCTCATTCAGTCATTGTGAAAGATATAATTCAGCTTTTTGTTTTTTCCCCCGTCTCATCACAGTTAAGTTTACCAGTTACCTGTTGACCAGTTAAGTTTAAATAGTGCTGCTTAACTCTGTGCTCAAATGAAACTCAGCACAGAAACCAGTAACCAGATGGACAAACGGCTGCCATGAAAACACCAATCTACTGTTGCCCAGGGAAGACGGATATAGAGGTTGATTTTCGTGATTGCTGTCCATGTTTCCCTTTCATTTATTATCTGATACAAACAAAAACACCTACCATTCCTGCAATGTTTGCCGTTGCTAACACTTTGCAAATTAATTCACCATTCCTTTTAATCATCCAGAACACTCATTTAAAGCAGCAGATTAGTGGGATTTCACTGTCTGTGCTTTCTTAAGCAGCCCTTTGCTGCTAACTTCTTCCTTGGTGCTGACTCACTAATCCTTCTCTGTGGGGTGGGGACCAGACCCCAGGATAAAAAATAATCACAATGGGAGAGGGTGAAGGGGGGACAGAGATGGCGTTAGAAAAAGAGCATCTAACATCCATATCAGTTCACTGTGCACCACTTTTTTGAGTAGCAAGGAAAAAAGACTGATCAAGTCATTGTTGTTCCTGAAAATACACTTGTCACATTGTAGCCTGTCTCAAGATCTGTTACACTCAAAATGTTTTTATGGGCAAAAAAAAGATAACACCCTCTAAATGGCAAGCGAAGAGTTTACTGTAACTGAAATCATAACAGTTTACTTTCAGTTCAAATATAATTATTACATAGAAAGGACAATGGGAAAAGTAACACAAAAGAAAAAAAGTTTCAGGAAGAAGCAGTTGAAGCTGCTATATACTTCCTGCTATTAACCCTTTCTCTGCTTCCCTACTCTGCCATATACTGCCCTTTTGAGGCCTGAGACTGTCAGCATCACCCGCAGGTGGGAGTTAGAGGGAGTCACCAGCTCCCAGGTCCTGTGCAGGGGGAAGTGGCCATCCCGCTCCGAGGCTGCTGATGCCAGGGCCACAAGCAGGTCCTGCTACACAGAGTAACTGCTTGTTCCTAGTAGCTGTAGAAAATATGATGGATATATCCCACACTTATACAAAGACAGGCAGAAGTGAAACTAGTTGGGCCACTTGGCCACTAGAAAAATTGCTGTTCCAGTTAAACAAGCTTAAACAAAGCTGCAGGCCAAGGCAAGTTTAGACAAAACCTGGCAAGTCCTAGGCCTTGCTGAGCTGCCATAAACCTGGGGCCTGGTGCTAGCAATGGCAAGCCCGCAGTTACAGGGACACACATCTGCCTCAGAAAGTAGCAGTCACAGACAGGCATGCTTAGAAGTTAACAGTACAGAAATAGCAAAAAAATAAATAAAAAACACAACCACACAGGCTAACTGTAATGCATCACAGAGATTATTTTGATGAACACTTCACCAGTTTATTTTTCTTCTCCTGAGAGTTCTGTTTTCCTCAGGTGAAGTCAGCTCATAGTCTAGGCAGTTCCATTGGTGTGTAGAAGACACACACACATGGCAGGGAAGTTAATATATACATAACAGCCATATATATATATACACACTATATATATATATACATATAAAATGTGTGTGTATATATATACACACACACATTATATATATATATATACACACACACACACACACACAATACAGCCTTACAATTAGAATAAAATAATTTGTGTTCTGAAAATTATACAGTTATAAGCTTAAGGAATTTACTTGGAAAACTGCTTTACCATTGCATCGGCTCATAATAGTAATTTCTAACAAATAATTAATACTTCCAAATAAAAAGGAGGTAAATGAAGTGGCTGGAAAGCAGAGATATTTTTAGAAATTAATCTTTGAGTCAATCAAAGATAGAATATAACATGCTGTTGGGTACAGCAACCACTGGAAAACAGCTGCTTAAGACCTGCTGACCAGCAGATAAAAAGAAAGGAAAAAAAAATCTGAAGTAGCGGTTTTGTGTTCCTCCATGTAGGAAGTTTGAAATTAGATTGTCTTGACTACTGAGAATAGGAGTTGTTTAATTCCCCTCAGACCATTCATTGAGACCAGCTTTCTGGTCAAGGTGAAGCAGCACTGATCCAAACAGAGCATGGGCACTCCATCGTACTTGTGTTGCATTACTGTGGATAAGGAGTTCACTCTCCCCCATGTACATTATGTCTGGTGTGGGGGAAGAGACAGTGTGGAGTTCATGCAGCATAAATCCAGAATGATGATGACAGATGGTCTCATCCAGCATAAAGTTTACCACAGCAATATCAACACAACAACTTTTCAACAAGTTTGAACAGACAAAGTGAATCTATACTATGTCACTATTTTACAACACTTAACCACTTCTCATATGACCATGGCATCTTTGATATAACATTAAAGTCATAAAATGATCAGTCTACAGCTTTACCTTCCTATACACTTGCAAGAATTATTCCCAGGAAGATAATTCTAATTGATAGCTTCTTGGAAATAAATGTTCAGCAGGAGACATTATGAAACTCTTGGCGTTACAAGATACAGGTTCACAAAGGCTGTGGTTTATTCAGGAAACTACAAGGAAACTTCAAAATGGGGGGAAAAAAAACCCTAGCTCCTTGGTAACCAAGAGAAACAGAAACCAACATACAGCTTACAAGAACTGAAAAACTTGACAGCCCATTAAACTACCTTGAACTTCATATGTTCACACACAGCACAGATTTTAACACACATGATAAACGTCGTCTACTTAGGGTCCTTAGCATTAAACATACTAGTTCACACTAGCAACAACAACCAGCAACTGCAATGAGAGTGGGAAAGACGGAGAAGGCAAGAGTAGAGTATGTAGCTTTTTCAAGATTTATCTTCTTTTCACAGTAATCAAGATGATCATTGGGCAATGGGATAAAGGATGGCAGATACCACAGGCCAGGTGCGGAAACAACGAGATGAGGCGGCTCAAGTGCCCCCTTCCTCTTGGCATAGACTGAGGCTCACGCTCACATGGGACTGCACGTTTATATCCACACCTGGGGAGGGCAGATTCAAGGCCAGGCCTGTGCCTGGTTATAGTACAAATATCTCTTCAGAGGAAAAGGAACATTTGGCTGGAAGAGAATACTGCAATAAACAGTAAAGAGCAGCCAGTATAATCTCTTACACATTGACCAGAGGATTAGTGTCCTGAGCCTTTCTTTTAGCACATGACAACCATGTGCAAAATGCTGATGGCCCACAATGCATGAAAACTGCACAGCAGGTGACAGTGAAGTTTTCATCATACCTCAATGCACTTCATATGATAGGGGAAACCTACAAGGTGCCGAAGGAGATGGCTACAAAACCATTCATCTAGACTATAGTCCTCTGTTTACCAACGCTGAAGGATCTTTTGCAATGAGATGCTTAAGTTCTTCTGCCAGACTAGATCTTGCTCTTAGGAAATTTACATCTTACAAAAGTCTAAAAATAAAGTGAACTTATTGCTTGTTAGACATGCAGCAGTAATAATTAAGAAAGAATTAAAATGATTTCTCACTTTTCCAACATTTCTAAAACCCATAGCCATTACTGGTATTCCACCAGCCAAGAGAATCATATGAAAGAGTCTACAGTCATAAAGAAAACCCAGAAAGAGCATGACGCAGTATCCAAAACACTTTCTAGATTTAAATTTTGCACGCATAAGGAATCTCCCATCCTGCAAGATGGGTCCCTCCATGAGGCTGCCTGACAAGCTCCTCAAGCTGAAACAGACTGAATCTCAGGATGAGAAGCAGCACAATCCCATCTGCACAGTACTGAATCCTGCCTAATTTGATAACATTGACAGCATGGGCATGCAAGGCAAATTAGCCTGGGAAATGCTAACAGACAAATCATACCAAAATAAAGCAAAGGGAACAGGAGCTGCTGTATTCTTACTCAAAAATAAATAAATAAATAAAAAGCAGAAGTAAGAGAATATTGGCAGTGGTGCAGGACAACCAACTTGCACTGATCGCCAAGCGACACAATTTGAAAAAACTGGAAGAAGTTCCTCTAGATGCTATAATCAAAGCAAACAAAAAAAGCATCAGAAGAAAACATTCAAGGAAAGAAAGGATAATTATTTCTGTAAACAAGTGACCAAATTAATTCTACGAGTCTGCAAATATCAAGGGAAAATTAATGTAATGACTCAAACTATTTTAAAGGATCTTTCTCTAGCTGTTTAAGAATATACAACCACTAATTATTAAATATTTTTCAGCATTTGCTAAACTTTGCACAGTTTAATCCTACTATATTTCACAATTTGGTTAAATACTACTTTTCTGAAGTTCTAGCCAAAGATTGTGTTTACAAATGAATCAAATCATGTGTTAATCATTAACCTCTGCCACCAAGTCATTCATTTTATACTTAAAATTTAAAGCATGATTTTGCAATCAGAAGTCATCATTTCAGCACATGAGGAATAAGGAAATGACCCTGAAAATTCCTATACTTATACTCCTGACATCAAGATATACCAGGAAGCAAAAGCATTTTTAAAAACAAGAAATGTAGTTTTAACAAAACATCTGTGCCTTTTTGAAGATACACAAAGAGAAAGGAAGACATTGTAATTAATTGTAAGTAAGGTCCTTAAGGTGAGAAGTGATCAGCTATGTGATACATCCACATTCCTTCAAAACCACCCAAGGGCCTTTCAAAACTTGGTAAAACTCAGGTTTGAAAAAAAACTTTTTGCAGGTATATACCAGGCATTGCTGGTATATGTACAAACAATACCTGGAATGAAAGAAACTCATTATAACTCGAGTGGGTCAAAAACAGCATAAATGATCTGACAGCTGCTAATTGTGACAGTTTATCTGAAGAACCTGAAGGTAAAGCTAAAGTTTCTGGGTGTTTTTACACACAGCCCTTAAGGGAGCAGGGTTTCCTGTGGTTGTTGCTAGTAATCACTGCCGGGACAGGCAGAATGTCAGCAAGTTTGTGTGACAACTATTTCTGCTTTATTCAGCCAAGTTCATACTTTTTATGTTACTCATCATCCTAGCTGGTTTCCAAAGGAATTCTGGCTAAACACCAAATCTTGCTTTTCTGAGGGAAGTTCGGAGCATGCCCTCAGAGAAGCCATTCCAACAGCAGCGACTCCAGAGCGGCTCCACCAGGAAAATGGAGCAAACTTTGTCATTTCCCATAGGGAAGCAGCGCTTACAGCTCCAATTATCCACTAGGAGATGCCAGGAAAAAGGAATCAATGCTCTCAAACTACCGGGGCAGGCTTACAGAGATTGCGAAACGCGAACGAAGCCCAAAGTATCTCAAAGCCCATAAAGCAAAGCAAAAAACAATAATAATAATAAAATAAAAAATAAAAGTGTTTTCGAACAGAAAATCCTCAGAGGTTCAAGGAGGAGCAGGATTTTTGTGATTCCCGACGCCGGGCACTGCCGCACACACCACACTGACGGGGTGCGCCGGTGGTTTTTTAACTCCTCAGCCCCAGCGTTTGGTAAAACACAAAACGCGCCCGCTAACGTGGCGCTTTCGCGGGAGCGCTTTAAATGGAGCACCGGGGGCTCGACGGGAGCTCCCGGCCACGGCGATCGGGACGGTGCCGCGCTCCCCACGACGGTGCCGGCAGTCCCGGCTCCACGGCGAGGGGCAGCGGCGCCGCCCGGGCTGCTCCCCCCGCCGGAGCGTCCGCAACTCGCCCGCGCTCCCCGGTCCCCGCCCGCGGTACCTGCAGGACACGGAGAGCTCCACCTTGGTGGCTGGGATGCTGGAGCTGAGCACGTTAAAGTCCCCCACGGACGCCATGTTCCCGAACGTGCCCGGCTTCTGCTGCCCCGACGGCTTCTCCAGCGCGAACATGGGGCTGCACCGGCCAGCAGGACGGCGGGCGGGCAGGGGAAGGGAAGCGAAGGGACGGGAAGATGAGGGGAGGCGGCGCCGGCCGCAGCCCGTGGCGCGGAGCTCCCACCAGCGCCGGCTGAGGCGGCGAGCGGACGGTGACGTCACCGCGAGCGGGAGCCGCGCGTGACTCCGGGGCGCGGGGAGAGCCCAACGGTCCCAACGGCCGCCGGCTGAGGCG
>VZSV01000101.1:777354-836424 GCA_013398735.1 Nothocercus julius
GCGGCCGTCGCGGGTGCCACGCTGGGAACGCAGCGGCGCGCAGTCCTCGCCGCCAGGGGGCGCCGCCCGCGGCGCTGCCGCGCGAACCGTTCCGCGGTCCGATTTCTCATAGTTTGTATTTAATTCCCACCTATCACCGAAGCATCTGAGTAGCTCCCGGTATTTATTTCTCATGGTAGCAGCTGTATGAGATATGGAAGTGCTGCCACCCCCATTTTAAAGATGAGAAAATAAAACATGGGATAATTTTCATTTAATTTAATGCAGTCTGTAGTTGCACAAGATGTAGTTGCACTTGAACTCAGATGACGGTCACAGGGTATCACCACTGTCCTATAAATATGTCTTCTACTTTGCTGGCTGTTTAGTTTTTGTGCATAGAAACAAAGGAGCCCAGGTTTATTTATTTAGAAAAAAAAAAAGTTTTTCTAAAGCCACAAATATTGTAAGGACACAGGGCACATTCATTTTTTAAATTCTTTTTAGTGTAATTCAAGTTAAATATGTGGTCTCAGGTGGTACATCAAAAAATGATGAATAGAAAACTTGAAATTAGACACCTGGTTGTCTAAGGATTAAACAGCATGAATAAGAAAAAAATAACTTAGTTTTATATATCAGACGTATATTTTCCATATGTGTCTGAAGCTTAACCACACAGTTTCAGTGGCAGAAACCACACACCTTTTTACTGAGGAACTTGTGACTTCACAGCCTCCTGCTCTGTCACCCTTGGGTTTCAGGAATGTGTAATCTGAATTTTGGTTTCAGTCTTTTGCTTCTGCTGAACACACAAAGCAATTTCTCGTCAGGTTTTGCCGAAGTATTTCCACTTGAAGCAGCTGCTTTGAGGTTTTTGGTGCCAACAAGAAACATGCACCCTCACAAGTATTCTGGGAGTCCCTGTAGTCAGTCAAGCTAGTGAGTCTAAAGCTAAACCTACCAGCAGAACAAAAGCAAATTTCATTTGCTCTTATCTTTTCCACCCAGTGGTGTGCAGGGCTGAGTGAAGCTCACTGATGTCTTGAGAGAGCAACGCCAAGTGGGGTTAGGGTGACTGAAAACTCAAGGACAGTTTATAGGAAAAATGTAAAACCTCTTTTCAGTGTTACAATATTGTTATTCAATCTTTATTGTAAAAATCTAAACACAACAAGTGGAGCCCAGAAGTCATGGCTTGAACAACCTAGGAGCACCTAGAGACACAGATAACTGAACAGTGTATCATAGAAAAGTAATATTATGTACTTTTGCCTACTCGTCTGTTTTTGATCACTGCTGAAGACAGGATACTAGATTAGATCAGGATTTGGCTTAATCATGTAAAATTTTTGTATTATGTGATTGTAATATTCTGTTTTGCTTAAGCAACAACAACAACAAAAAAGGGAAATAGTTCATTATTAGTGGTACTATAATTAGAACATCCTGTGTAGGTGTATAGAACAGGTGGAGAACCCAAGGAAATTCTAGCCTTTTATAATCCCAGGGAGATATCCATCTTCCATGATATTTAAAATATGCAGCTATGTTGTCTCCTAACATTTTTGCTTCAAGTAAGTGCATAATTCTCAAGAAAATGCGATATATATGTGAAAGATGGAAACTAAAGGATAAAAAAAGGGATAGTTGAAAGACATGCATACAGGGAGCCAAGTATGAGTTAGTATAATTGCAGAGACGCATCTTATGGTTTCTTATTCTTAGTTTGCAATGAGATGCTAGGACAATATGTCAGTATTGGGATGGTACCTGGATGGCCTGTGCCACCAGACTGCAGTGTAAAATATCTGTTTTTGTATCTGCTGCACTGATGCTGGAATGAGACCATAGACTCTGTGAAAATTCTGGAATGGAAAGCAAGGCATATTTTCCTTACTTTTTTTTGTGATAGTTATTTTATTATTGTCAGCTGTTGCTAATTATCAGACAGCTACATATCTTGTTTCATTAAGTGCAGACTAATTTTAGGAATAAGAGGGACATATTTGAAGTAATAAAAGCATAGACTATGAGCAGACTACAGACTCCAGAATAACTGTAATGTGTAACACTGCATAATTGCTTTAAAACACGGCTGCTTCCAAGTTTCAGCAGTATAATTGAATGTGAATGACACAGGATGCGAACACTGATTACTCCCCCTCTACCTCCTCAGTGTTCTGCCTTGTAGATGTTTAATTAGACATCTATCTCAAGAAAAGAAGAGTTTTATGATTCAATCTTTGCACTCCTAAAAAAAAAAAAAAAAAAAAACACAAAAATAACACAAACTATTCTGGAGGAAGTTGAGGAACAGGGAATGGCATCTATTTTTTTTGTAGATAAGAAAGAATATATGGCTGAGTACAGGAACACGAATAGAAGAGAGATGGAGAATTACAGGGAAAAAAAAACTGCAACTTCACCACAGTACCGTCTGAATGGCAACCAAAATACTACTTGCTAAGTCTGAATTTGTGATGGGCATACTATATTCCCCAGTTCTTCACCAAATATTTGTTCAGATAATTTTCTTCATTAATGTTCATTAAATATCTTTTTTTTTCTCCCAGATGCTATTAAACTCTTTCTGTCCAGAGCCTAAAAAAGTGGACTTAGTCATAACCTGGTTACTTCTCATAGCTGAACGTAGCACCAAAACAATGTCAAAATCCCAATATGTACTGTAGTCTGAGAGTTCTTGTATCTTTCCTGTCTTTGATTACTGCACTTAACTTTCTCTTTCTTTGCTAATGTTGGTTATTTCAATCCATTGTCAAAAGAAAAGACATTCAGCATTTGTTTGGGTAAGTGTCATTGCTGGAACCATCAGCAAGTCCCATAGCTGAATCCAGAGCACTGGCTTTAAAAGCAGTCCACAATACAACATGTAATGGATATGTTTAATATCTTTATTGTTCTAGCATGAATCCTCTCTAATGAACTCCAAGACTTTGCAAGTCCCTTTCAAAACACACAAAAGCTGGTGAAACTCTATTTTTGTGATAGTAAAGTCTGTAAAGCAAGTGTCTGATTCAGATGTTAGACATAAAGAAGAAATCTCCACTTCTTCAAGATGTGGAGGTCTTAAAGTCTTCAGGACCTTAAATACTAGTTTTTCAAGGACTTATGTCAGCAGGTTCACAGGTGAGGAGGAAACTACATTGATTAGTAGAAATTATCTAACTCTATATATCAAAGCCTTTGAAACACATCCTTGCTGTGTACAGTGGAAAAGAGCACCTTGTCATCATGACATAAACGTAAGGAAATTAGTGAGTCATCAGTGCAGAAACACCTGACAATTTCCTCATTTCTCTACAGTGACAAAGTTAGCAATGCATTTGTTAGTACACTTGATTCCGCACAGGATTAAATAACAAAGTCCAAAGACAACTTCACCTCTTCTGCCCAAGGGCACAAAGGACAATTATCCAACATATATCCTCATCTCATTCACCTACAACAGAGCTGGCCACATTTGCTGTCATAGCATCTTCAACTTCAGAGAAGGTGTCCTGGGTTATTTCAAACGTTCTTCCAGTTCAATACAAACCAGGAGAGACAGATCATTATCAGAGCAACAGTAAAGAACCTTCCTTCCGCGTCATAAGGGAAGATTTCTTCTATGGGCAGCATAGTCATTTCAGGGTGGAGTAGTGGTGCCGTCAGTTCCTGTCACAGCTCATAGTTTTCAGGCCATTCAAAAACTCTTCAAAATTACAAACGTTCTTAAATCACTCTCAGAATTGCTCATGGGAAGTCATATAGCCCATTTAACATCCTGCTTTTACTATTAGAGGGTCAGAGAGGATCTTACTATTAAGAGAGTCAGTCTACAATGAAGAACAAAGGAATTTTAGGTCTGGTAAGCACTTATTCTGTCTTTCATCTCAGAATTAAACATGTAGCATAGATCTCAACTGTTATTCATGTATCTTGGAGTATTTTTAGTACTAGCCTTTGGCAGCCAATGAAGTCAGAATGTGGTTCAGATTTAGTTTAAAGGACAAGGAATCAAAATGATAAGTCCTTTTAAAAGAAAACTTACCCATCAGCTTTGAATTCAGACATCAACTGATGTTGTTTCTGGACAGGTCGCCAGAAAAAAATGTAAGGATGAATTTAAAATATTTTTTTCTAGAAAGATAGCTCATCACTAGTTCATGACACTAGACAATTTCAGGTGCTGCTACAATGGAGTATTTTTCATACGGCAGTAAGGATGATGGCAAAAAGATTAGCTGCCTATAATCTGTCTTGAAAAGTCAAGATGGCAATCAAGGACTTGCCTTTCAGTGAACATAAGATCACATGGTTCTGTAAAGAATCCTCAACATGCTTATCACCAGATATCAGCTAAGCACTTAAGGAAAGTGTCTCAATTTCACAAGAGCAAATTCTTCCTCTTCAGTGACTTCCCAGCCAAAGTTCAGCAATTTCCATGTTCTCATTTTTGGAGTACTCTTGAAAGATATTAATTCCTTTCTTTCTTTTTTTCTTTTTTTTTCATTCCTTCCCTAACTTGCCCACTCACCTCTAAGTCTCTCATATTTCAAAGAAATATCAGTTATGTTTGCATAAAATGTGCAGATACTATAATCATCCGGAGTAATATACTATGCAATTGCTTTTGCTTCCTGATGTCTACCTGCATCTTTTCCTCCAGCCTGCTTCCAGGACGTTCATAACATCCCTACCAGTGTTACCAGTTATATCTTACACTGCAAGATACATCAATATCTTTCAAGGCAAGGTCTTTATGAACAAAATTTGCTTTAAAAATTAGCCAAGTCTGGAGAAATTAGTGGACTAGGCCCCTGCAGCCAACTGGTATGTTCTTTAGTTATTTTCTTCATTCATTTTTCTTTGGAACGAAAGTCAGACTCATTCAGAAGAAACCATTACTGCAGTCTTGGACCAAAGGGCAGCCATTCATAAACTGCTTCACGAGTCCTGTCTTTCTCCATCAGTTCAGTTGTGCATTTCATTACTCACGTACATGACTTCATGTAATTTTTTAATACCATGGATGAGTCTTCAGCTCACACCGTTTAGGGCATGAAAGAAATCAGTATCTCGCCAAAATGAGCACAGATGGAACATGAGTATAGACTCCACCATAGATATCATTGTGGAGCACCACTTGCTGATCCATTACACACTCGTAATAAATCAGACAGATATGAACCTGATGCAGGTGATAACCTGGGCTAATTTGGGTAATGCTGGATTCACTGCCTATCAATACAGTCACACACTCAAGACTCACACAAATGTATAATCTGGTGGTATATCAGCCTTGCATATGGTTTCTGTTTCTGAAATGGGTCTCAGTGGCGTCAGGGTAACACTGTATATAAATAGGCAGAAAGAAGCAAAAACAGACTTTTCCATCAACTGCTTTTTTTTTTTTTTTAACAGTTTCTTTCAAGAATTTCTCGGTGTAATCCAGCAGTGTGGAATTTTACAAAGCCTGTCATCACACGTGCCCATGCCATGTTTATTGCCCCTCATGGTTTTAAAAATGTGGGTTTTTTTGTATGTATTCCTTCCAAAGATAAATGGAATCCAGGCACGCTGCCAGGTCCTTCCATGTACTATTTTTTATGTATTCAGCATAACAATGAAACTCAATCTGAAATTCATTTTGAAGGCTGTATTTGATTTTTATATTAATTCATTCAATTCTCATTTTTTCTCTAATATTACTTTTTTTTGTGGAAGAAACCAAAAAACACTTTGAAACCACTTTAAGCACACCAAGAATATGACTTGTTGCTTTCATAGAGCAAAAATTTCACAGCTCATTTAAATTGTTTGTCACATTTGATAATCTCCTGTTACATGTGGATCTAGAAAGCGCACTCCTCTCCCATATTACTGAATCTTGCCGTATGGATTCTGGGAAGGGAAGATGTGTCTAGAAAGACTTGATTCTTGATGATCTTAAGAGGATGTTTATTTTCCAGTTAAAAGACTTTCTCTGTGGATAAAACAATCAGGCAAGTATGCCTATGATATTCATTTGACTTCTGCAATTAATTTTAAGTCTCAACCTACAAGGAGCCAAGCAGCAGTAAATAAAATATTAGGAATACATTAAAGCCCCCATTCCTACAATTACCATTATTCTGTGAGAGCTGCTTTAAGACCAGATGCTTTTCTGGCAAGCAGGTGTTGCTGTCTTTTATCTAATAACACAGTTGTCTTTCGCTGCAGAAGAGGCCTTCAACGGTAAGATCTTTGTGTTCAAAAACTTAAAGGAAATTTATTATTTTAGAGAAAATGCAGTTATCTGAAATAGTCTGTATGCATAGACTCTGGAGCCCATGGTTTTCTCACATAGTTTTGGGACCCTTTATCTGCACTCTGGGCAACAAAGGAACTGAGCAGTGATCAGGACTGCTTGATCCCCCAGGGACAGTGCCTGGATATTACATACTCACTTTGGGGTCCTTTGCACCAAAAGTGAGATCCTTGTGCAGGAGGAACTTTGAATTAGTTACTGCATGATGAAGTCTTTTCTTCTTCTTCTCCTCTTTTTTTTTTTTTTTTTTTTTTTTTTCCTTTTTTTTTTTTTGGCCAATTTACAAGAAGCAAGCTCCAAACTGAATGGTTAAGAATATTTCTTCTTTTCTCCATAGTCTCCTTTTACTCTCTCTTTCATGAATTTTTGTTAATTTTATATTATTTTTGTGACATTAAAATACCTTAAACAGTTGACAGTATGTGGGTTGTCTGTTGGCAGCTTTGTCCAGCAGATTTTCCTCATTTCATGGCAACATTCAAACAATTAAGGTTTTAATGAGGCTGAAAAAATTGTAGCCCAAATAATTTAATGAGTTTGATCATCTTCCAGGATGACTATGGCAGTAATGCAGGGATGCATTTAAGCATATGTTTGAATTTATCACTGTATGTCTGGATAGCACACTCACTGACTTGAGTGAGGTGTACACTCACATTTGAAGTTTGGAATATGGGTGGCTTTTTGTACTATCCGTCGGCTGTATGAAAACTACAGGTATTTCTGCTTCCTCATGTGTAACATTCTGTTGTCTCAATTTAGTTGTTCGTCTTCATTAATTATTCAAGTGCAACCTGATTCATTATTTACTTTCAATCTAAAAATGTCATTTAAAATTGCACAATATTTTTGAAATGGGAGGTAGGTTAGGTACTGTTGCTTAACAGGATATGAAAGACTAAACTGCACCCGTACCATCAGTACCATAGCCTCTTTTTTGCAAAAAGCTCTTACCTTCTTTTCTATATATATATGTATATATATATATAATCAAAAAATATATATATATATATTTTTTTTTACCAAAGTGGCATCATACAACTACGGAACAAACATTCGTCTTCAGAAATAAAGAACTAATTAGTTAGGGCTGTGTGCCAGATACCAAGAGTATATATTCCAGATTCTCAGTAGCAAGAATTCTGTGAAAATTATTGTGCTATTTAGGTAACCATAGCACAATTGCACTGAAATTATTCTGCAGGATGCTGGCTAGTTGCCAGTGGAATCTGTCTGTCAAAGATGAGAAGGTCACTTCATAAACACTTCACTTTGTGAAAGAAACACTAAAACAAACATAAAGTGAAAGTAAATGACAGATTTTTAAATACTTACATGGATTACATTCTTACTTTTCTGAAGACTAAACTCAAAGCTCCCTAACAAAAAAAAAAAAGGAAGAAAATCACTTATTTGAATTGTGACTTTTTCTACTTGATTTCAAACTTAACTGTAACACTAAAAAAAAAAAGAAAAGATTAATACTTTAACTCTCAAAATGGTAAATGAATGTTACCTGATGTGACTAAGAGAAAAATTAGAAAAGAAAAAGATTCTTAAACACATTGGATATCTAAATCATTGCAGAAACATTCTAGCCCAAATTCAGCCTTACAGGAACTCAATGGAACAGAAATGAACAACGAATTAATTAGCCTTCCTGAGTTTAATAGATACTTCAGTACAGACTGGTATTTTACTTTAAATATTATCTTCAGTCATTTGCATTCTTTGGTGTATCTTTTCATAGTGATATAGTTAGTACAGCTATATAGGGTTATATAGTAAATTTAGAATCCTGATTAGCAAATACACTTTTAGTCTTGTATGTGTGTTTTCCAAGAAATATATATAACATATATAACCCTTAAAAAGGCAAGGCTTTTGAAAGTTTGAACTCTTTAAACGCCTTTTGGAAGAATATTATTCATGCTTCATTATTAATCTCTATAAAGAAAAAGTTTGGGACAAATTTCTTCTACATATTGCTATAGATGTCTTAATCCTAACCCTTAAGACCAGTTTTAACAAAACCCCTACAATCAGCACATGAATTAAATGCTGTGAACAATTCTTGCAGTTATTGCCCCAAACCTTTTCTTATACTTTCACTCCTACCCTGTATCTTGTGGGAGCAGAATTCTAACCCAAACCTTCACCTCAGTGCGAATTGGATCCCATGACCTAGATCATGAAGTACTTATCAGAAAGACATTCAGTTATTGTCTAAAACATAATTCTTTGTTCTCTTCTTAGCTCCATCAGTTGCCTTAAATTGACCTTCTGCAAGACTAACGTTTGTCTTGAATTAACATTGGCTAAGAAGCCACTCCCATCATAAGAACTCAATATAGCAAGGAAATTTTAGGACTTATAGTTCAAAAATTAGTTTGGTATCCTTTTTTTTAACTAAAGCACATATGTTTTACCTAATTATTCTCTGATTCTATCATGGTAGCTGTTCTAACCTTTACCTATACTTAGCCTTGCATTAAGAGCCTTTCAAAGCAGAGAATCTTAATGATGAAAATTAGTTATTCTTTGTTATTATCTAAAACTTCCAACTTTTTAAACTCAGTAACTGTTATTTGACTTACTGCTGTAGATGTCCTACCTACAAATCAGACATTAGCCTTAAAAAAGGTTTTGTATGATGAGGCCATCTCAGCAGGGAAGTCACTACTTCACATTGTCCAAAAGGTGACCAGTTTTTATCACAGCATCATAGGATAATTCATACTGGAAGTGAGCTCTGAATTCCGTCTAGTCAGATGGCTGCAGAGACGCACTGCTCACCCTGCAACAGGACCTTTCCCGCAGAATCCCCATCCTGCTGCTTATCCACATCCAGAGCCGATTCATGGGCTTCTACCATCCCCAGCGCAGGACTCGGACTTTATCCATGTTGAAATTCAGGAGACTCCTGTTGGTCTGTTCCTCCAGGCCACGGAGCAGATCAGTGCTGTGAATGCTGGAATCCTAATCCAGCCCCTAGCTGTGGCTCAGGAGTTTCTCTCGACACAGCAAATCAATACAACAAAGTTTTTATTAGTTATTACCCACGCTTGATTTTCAGTTTAGCCATCATTTTGTTAATGCATCCTGCAGGAACCCAAACCCAAACCCCAACATTTTGTTTCAGATGAGTAGCTTTCCACAGCACGGGAATACAGTATGGTAGAGAAATAATCATTGGTCACTGCGCAAAAAATAGCTCAATTTGCCCTTTTTAACCAAACTGTTAATTTTTATTTCATTCAGAAGTCCAAACCCTACACAGAATGGAGCAAGTCTTGGCCCTGATTCCTGACCAGCCTGTGAATTTAATATGGTAAATGAGTGTCTCATGCTGCAGAGACCCATCTATAGTCTTTACACCCTTCTGTATCATTGCCTTAGATCTGCCCCACCACCCTTTATTTTCCTTCAATGTAAATACAGTAAAAATCCATTTGAATTACTGTCAAAAACTTGGATAGGTATTTCTTTATGCAGTGAATCTTTGCACTTCCAAATTATCCCACTCTTTATATTGTCTGAAACTCAGTTTCTATCACCTTTTGAGTTTATCTTGGAAAACTCTTTTAAAATTGGCTGTTCTTTTTACAGTTGCTTTCCAAAATAACTTTCTTATAGACATTTGGTATCTAAATCAAGGTAATTAAATTGAATCTTCTTTTGTAGTAAAGGAAGACAGCTAGGATGAGAAATACAAATATTAAAAGATTTCATATATCCTTCAAAGGATACTTCCCCAATATTCTTTCCAGTCTGCAATGCTAATAAAAAATAGTAAAAGTAGTTCTACTAAAAAAAAATGAAGATACACATTTTTTTTTTCACCCCTGTTTTTCAGTATTTAAAGCATTCCTAATTACCCTCTCCACTTCATGGACTTTGAAACATAGAAGTCTCATTTTACAGCTGCAAATCGTTCTAATTTTAACTAATTGTATCCTCATTGTTTAATTCTTTTTCTTTCTTGGTGTAAAGAGAATACAGGCATTTTATTTACCATTGCACTAGAAATATGTTCTGCTCTTGTGTTTGTCATATAGAGGAATAGATTACATTATGTAAGACAGCACTGCAAAAAGGGATGTCTATTTTACTGTTTTATAAAAATAATTTTTACTGTAGAGTTTGGGACTACAGAAGGTGTTTAACAATATGTGTCACTGTGAATATAGAAACAATTTTAAAATAATTTGATCAGATAAAAATATAGCTAAATATTTAATAAATTTAAACTACGTATGGCAATTATGTTGCCCCTTACCACAAACATAGCATGAAACTGAATTCTAAAATCTGGGTTCCATTCAAAATCTTGTGGGGAGGAAAGAAAACATACCTTATACGAGAAGCCAAGAATTTCTTCTTTGTCTAATTAAAATCTTAAGACTAATTACAAGAAACAATTATTATGATTAGATTAGACAATGATAGTAACAAGCACAGTCCAAAATATCTAATTAGTATGGAATGAATTTCATTTGTAACACTGATAAAAATTGTTGCACAAAACCTTCCTAGGATGTAGCTCTCTCAGTTGCTAGGCTGTCTCCTATGGGCCCTTTTGGCCCTGAGTTTATATCAGCAGTGTTCCTAAAGAAGAAGATGGGGGGTTGTAACCAGGCATCCACGCTCCATGTTCTTTTCATGGAGAGCGTGATGTTCCTGGTGGAGTTTCTTCCTTGTCTTTGCAGGAAGGAAGATGATGGTGGTGTTTTTCCTCCCCAGTGTAAGGCTCCCCTCCTGGAGCTGTTTTTCTAACACCACGCTGTGCCTTGTGCTTTCTTCACTGGGCTGCAGCTCCATGTCACCTCCAAATGTACAGTCTGGTCCTTGTTCGATGTCACAAACTTGCTCTTTCCTCACTCCGTCATCCTCAAAACGAGGCCTGCCCAGCTCCCAAGACTCCACTTTGCTAACCAGCTGCTAGGGAGTTCTTCACAATGCTGGTGTCTCCAGCAAAATCCTGCACCAATCTCATCCCATGCCCTTGCTCTGCCATGTTCTTCTGTGCTGCACCACTGATGCCAGGGTCACAAACAATTGGTCAGGCTATGCAGAGTAACTACTTGTTCCTAGTAGCTATGGAAAAAAGTGATGGCTATAGCCCACGCTTATACAAAGGTGAGCACAAGTAAAATGTTTTGGGCCACTCAGCCATTAGAAAAAATGCTATTACATCTAAGCAAGCTTAAACATAATTCCAGGCAGGCCAAGGCAAGTTTAGACAAAAATCTGTCAGGTGCTGAGACTTGCTGAGCTGCTATGAAACCTGTGGCCTGATGCTGGCAATGGCAACACTGGGCTGCTGGATCTGTTGGACTACAACAGCTCTTTCCTCTCTACTATCATTACCTTAACCACTATTTTGTGAGATAACACTTTTTCCTGTAGAATCAATCTGTCTATAAGTTTTCTGTTCTCTTTGAATCTTATATTCCTTTTCTGAGCAGAAATGTTTCAGCATGCAGCGCTGCTTGCTGCTTTGGAAACAGCTTGATGTCTCAGCACAGACCCCTGACACAGGTTTGAACTTCCAGACTCAGGGAGCAACTAACCGTGTTTCAGGGCCCAAATCACTGCACTTGTATGCAGAAGACAGGAGGGACTGTTTTACAGGAGAAGCTGGACCATATGCTGTTCTTGAACATGCATCTCTCCTAGGATAGCCAGCTGGCATGCAGCAAAGTTCCTCTGTCCTGGGGTGCCATGGGATCTAAAACACGATTCTGGTTTTAGTATTTCATATAGGCTAATTCTAAGTAGCTGTCTTTTCCAAGCACCTATACCTACTTATGCACTACTTATGAACTGTAGACTTCTCATAGGCTTTAAAATTCTCCTTTGGGACAGTAGCTTACGATATGGTCCTTCAAAATATGACTTTTAGGTACCAAAGTCCTTTTCTGGACCTGCTTCTTAAAATTAAGCCCTGACTAAAGTAATGTAATAAAGATAAGGCAACTAGATCACAGCAAAGTACTGGGGAATAATCAGCATGCAGTTATTATTAGTAATTCTCTGAATTCCCTTTGTGCTCTGCACTGTCTTAACTTTAGAATTGTTCCTGCCTCAAAGAGATTAAATTAGGCTAAGGTTCAACATGTGGATTTTAAAGATAACTGCAGAGGATGGGCAACAAAGAGCACACAGAAAACAAATAATACCAGATAATTACTTCTATTGATAAAATCAGTGAATGGACACAATGCAAAGTAATACATCTAGATTTTGCTAAGAGATTTGATATAATTTCTCACCAAATGATGCGTTGATTAAAAATTAGCACTATACAGAATGAATGCAGCACATGCCAAAAAGATTATGACTCAGAAAGTAATTCTAAAGAGCATTTATAATTTTGTGTTTCAGGATCAGTTCTATTCAATGTATTTGTCATTTACTGGGAAACTTTACTGATATAACAAAACATAATGGAGACCATTAATAACGAAAAAAAAAAAAAAAAGTGGTTCTATCAAGTGATTTGAATTTCATGGTAAACTGGGTTCCCTGGAATAAATTTTAACATGGTTAAATGAAAACACTTTCCTCTAAGATAATAATCATACTCATATTATATGGAGTTCTATTTCAGAGAGCATCATTACAGACATGGAGTTGGAGACAAGATGGGTCACAGTGCGATACAGAAGGAGAAAGAGCGCAGCCCCTTCCCCAGGCAGGCACCAGCAGGGGCCTTAATGCAGCACTGAACGGGAATTTGAGTGCCAGGCTGAGACTCCGGAGAATTATATTAATGCTGTGCTACTTACGACAGCAACATTTTCCCCTTCTTGACAAACATTATTTTGCACACATGAGTTTAAATAAGATGCAGTTTACAGTAACCAAAACTACCGGCGCTCTGCCCCAGCGCTGCCCCAGCACTCCCCAGCAGTGCATCCCCAAGGCGGCAGTTGGCCACCACTCCCCTCCCTTAGGCATGCTCCGCTTCTCGCTGCCGGTGCCCTGCTGCCCTGCTGCCCTGCCGGGAAGCCAGGAAGGCGTCTGTGCCCTCCGCTGCTGAGCTCGGTGGCTGCGCTTGGCTGCTGATCTTCGCCCCTCGCCGCTGGCCTGGCCGGCAGCCGCGGCCGCCCGCCGCGCTCGCGGCCAGCGGTGCCAGCTGCGCTCGCTGCTCGCCAGCTGCTCCTGAGGGTCCCTGCGGGCTCCCGCGCGGGGCTTGGAGCTGCCGGCTGGCACAGCAGCGCCTGGAGGGATGCATGGGTATCCCACCCGTTGCCACAGAAATGAGAGCTCCCTTGCAAATAAACTTCCATCCATCTCTCTTTCTCTAGCATTTCTCTACGTCAGTTCTTCCTGCCCTGTTACTGACAGTAAATGTTTAGGATTTGATGCTTAGGATTTTAGGGTTTTAAACTGAAATGTTTAGGATGCCCAGAGCCATTCTGGGATTCTGTGATTATGCAAGAGGCTTTTCCCATCCTTAGCTGAACTGAAGTGCTCTAAATATTATGAAATCTATATGCAATCTAAACCTTTGAGGCCTGGCATGTTGTCTGTTGTAGCCAGCAGCTCCTGCTATCTCTGCAGGTGCTGCCTACACAAAAGTCTGCTCCCAGCGAAGGCCTGGGCTGCCCCCAGCTTCTGGTTTACAAAACAGAAAACAAACAAAAATAGCTAATGTGTGCCTGTGCTCATATGTAACTTAACAAAGAGCAAAAATAACCATGTAAATAATTCTTCAGATGGTTGGGGGGTTATATGGAGATTTTCTCTGCAAGAAATGATTCTAATGTTGTGGTTTTCCTACAGCTTGAATAAAATAGTTAAAATATCGAAGGGTTTTTTTTTTCTTTTGTGGAGATTTACTGAAGCTACAGGGAAAGAGCAAAGTTGTTAGGCCACATCAGTAAGACTGATCCCTGAACTATTTGTGGCGGGTTGTCAGAGCAAGATTAAGGAACCAGCTATTCTACAAAACATTAGAGCTAACCTTTAATCGGTACCAGCAGTCATCTTATAGATCACTGAACTGAACCAAATCAGTTAGACCGTCATTCCTGCCATACATACAGGATGTGAATATCTCCTAAATTTAGCACATAAACCATTAGCCTTGCTCTTCCCTTCTTCAGACTAGTTTTCTTTAAAAATTCCTTTTCAGGGGAATTGCAAAAAAACAGAAATCACTCTAAAACTAGTCTAATAGGTAATAGATTTGTTTCGTAAAACCAGACAAGGCTGGAAGCAGAACCATGGGTCGGTAACAAGAGGAGAAGGTATAAAACGGCTCTGCCACTAGAGTACTGTCCTTAGCAATGGTAAGAGAAGAACTACAGCCCTTTTCTTCTGTCTTACAAATCTGCTCTTACCCATAGACCTTCTACTTCTTGCAGTCACTGCTTCCTTCCTGTCTGTGGGGAAAATCTTTATGGTATGGTTAGCACAAACTATTTCATTCATGATTGCTTGTTCAATGTTTTAATTTTATATTACTTTTCCACAGCACTATTTATTTCTTAATAAATGATGGTAAATAGTAGTCTATGGGCCACTTACCTGCTTTGGAAAGTGCCTGGGAACATCTACAGATCAATTCCTGGGAAGCAAAGGGTCATCCTAAGGAGCAGCCCTCCTTCCTATCCTCTGTTAGGGATTCACCGGGGAAAGAAAATTGCATGGTGGGATTCACAATCCATGTCCAACTGGGCATCTGGCAGTCTGAAAAGATGCAATGTAGAAGCAGTTGAGTTCCTTGGGTGGAAGTCATCTCATCTCATTTTAGATGTCTACAGTTTAGCTGCGTACAGCTAAGCTGCTGCCTGGGCTCCTCTCATGATCAGTGAGACGTGGGAACTACTAGCAGTGGGATGTAAGTTGTGATTCACCTGACCAGAAGCAGGAGCCTGCTTCCGCGCGGGATGAGTCACTGCGGAGATGCCGCTGCCGGCCGGGGCTGCGCAGGGAAACCGGGCACCCACCTGTGCCCAGCGGTCTTCGCTGCAGATGCCCGAATTTAAGTGGGAGGAATCTCGCTCTTCATTTCCTGTGTCAAAACATGAGCAAAGAAGATAAAATACATATCAATAAACCCATAGCCATTTCTAGACCTAAATGATATAAAACAAATAGCATGAAAATTAACTGAAACAGGCTTTGCTTTTGTTAAGTGTATGCAAGCAACAGTTGCATAAGAACTAACACATAAAATTCGTTGTAATTATGTCAGTGATAATAGCAACTAGAGGGAAGATTAATTTCATACCATCTCTAAATTAGAATCTTCTATTTTCCAAAGGCGGAAAAAAAAGGACATGAAGAAAAATGCATTTATGCTTGAAGGGGTGGATTTTGAGATCTGCTTACAATGAGATAATTAATGCCTTTTAAGGTTCAGCAGGAGATATGCTTATTATACTTAATAATGGCTCTATTAAGAATACAGAGCCAAATAAACAACAGACTCCTGCCTCACAAGACTTACAATTAAAGGGTGTGATCGGGAGCAGGAGAAGAAGGAACAGCAAAGTAGAGAAGAGTGAGGAGATAAACTGCTCTGTTTAAAAACTGAATTCAGCAAAATAAAAGGGTATTTAAGACATTAGCAGGGTAAACTAATAATAATAAAGAAAGATAAATTCTATGCAAACACTGAGTATTGGAGCACTCCATTGGGAGATGTGGCTTCCTACCATCTCTCCACCAATTAGCCGGAAAATTTTTGCAAACTTGTATTACAGCTGGAGCTCAAGAGGGTGAAAATAACGGGTATTTATCCATCCCTGTCCGATACATAGGAAGGAGCTTAAATAAAAAATAAAAGCCCAGATTTCCCTTTAAATATTTTCTTGTTATGTTTTTCTCTCTCTCTGCTCTCCCCGCCCCAAAACTCCAATCTGAATTTTCAAGCTATAACAACTCCCGGGCTTCAAGGCTATGTCTACTTTAGAAAATAAGCTGGGATAGTCCAGGGGTTCATTTCAAACACTCAGTCCTCCTCTGAATTAGAATCCACATATAGGTTTACATTTGTCATAAACTCTACCTGCACTGAGAATTTCCTGCACGATATAAAACATTAAATTTAACCCTCAGACAATTTGAGATTAAGAATGTATGCAAATATTTTATATAACATCAGTTTCATATTCCCCTTTTAAATCCTAAATAAAACATCCTGCTATTCTAATTTCATTGTCAGCTTGACACGAACATTTAATGTGCAAGTACATTTTATGAATATATAAATAGTTGCTTTTTCAGATAAGGCTCACATATATAGCTGCAGCTGATCCATTAAGAATGAAAATCAGAGGTATTCATACTATACATAAAAAATACAGTCGTCTGATACGGATATGGAAAAAGAAAGTTGATCCACATATGAAAAAGCACTTGCAGACATTCTTCTTCCAACTGTTGCTTCACGGTTTGAAATTCCCCTTAAATGTTGAAAAACAGAAAACATCTGTTTCAGGTAGGCAAACAGATTTACCTCCTAATAAATGCTGCTTTTTACTTCCGTGGCTTTTCATCTGCATGTTAGTTCTAAACACTGTACATTGCAGTTCTTCATGCACCTTTTCCTTTTCTAGCCTCTAACCTGCTATGATCACATGAAATGCTTCATAGTTTGTGCGCTGTTTTATTTTCTTTCATATGTAGTCAATTTTTCTTTGCCATAGAGTACCTCCAGCTGCTTCATCTAAAACACATCTTAAGAACTTGGCCATGGGTCATAGTATTTTTATTGTCAGACTTCTCCTATGAGGGAAAGAAAAAAGAAAAAAAGGAAAATATTGCTTATACCTTCAGAATTATTGTGAAAAGTTATATTGTACCTATACATACATATACAATTACCATTCTACCATTCTTTTCCTCAACTACAAGTTTGTACTATCAGTGGTTTAAAAAAATCAATATCTTTGCAAAGGAAAATATCCTTGCTACTTCTGAATTTATAAAAATAAACGTATATTAGTTTATCTTTGTTTAAAATGGATCTAGAAGTTTAGAATCTTTTTGTGGATGAATGGGACAATACTGGAAATGCTGGGAAAATATGATGGCATCAAAGTTCACCAAAGAAGTTTTACAAATCTGTGATCCAGGCTCTTGAAATAAGGGGAAAATACCAAGGGAAAAAAAAAAAAAAAAAAAGGTTATTTCTAGTTCATGGTCCTCAGGACCAATAGTAGGAGACATATCTAGAGTGGGAAGCCAAGTTAGAACTGAGAGGAATCCAGGATTACCCAGGGACAAAGAAATAATCTGGAAAAGGGCAGCAGGAAATTGATAGTATATTTCTTGAGATAGTTCTGGTATTGATTATTCTTATACCACAGATGATATATAAGCATCTCACATAAAGTGAGACCTGTCCCAGGTAACTCTCAGAAGACCTCCAGGCTCTGCCAGCCGTGACCCTTTCTGAGCTTTTCCAGCCAACTCTGTTCGGTGGCTCTAAGAGAAAAGCTCTTCCCTCCCTCCACAGACTCTGAGTGCAGTCGCCAGGACAGTGCAGAGATGGATCTGCAACCTCTAGCCTTTTCTATGAAAGTCTGGTGCCTACCCAGGGTTCACAGCACCTGTTTATTGACTATTTATTAAGCAATCTCAGACATGACAGGACCCTGGAGGACCCTGGTATCATGTTTCGTCTTTGAGATGCTCATAGGACGGAGAGCAGCTTCTCAGGGCCATGGAGCAACACATCTGGGGCATCACCTGCCACCCTGGCCATGCCCATGAGTATTGACAGGACTCATTGAGCAGCGTTCTGCTGCTGCGTTGGTTTTAAGCCTATAGCTTGTTAAACCTGAGAGAGAGGGAGAAAGAAGGGACACTTCTGAGCACAGCCGAGAGCGGCCGTGCACTGTCACCATTTCTACGCAGGGGTCATTTATCGATCTGGTCATTTATTTGTTTATTTATTTATTTTTTCTTCCAGGCACAGAAGCAGACTGAATGGTGAAAAATCTCAGTGTAAGTCTGGCAATGAATTACTTTGACTTTCAAGCAGGCTCCAGTTACAGCTAGTGACAGGACGAATTAACAAAACCTTCAAAATAAATTCAAAATTTGAAAGTTACGTTTCAAAACTTGTAAAAAAAAGATGGTTGCATAAGCTTCATTTTATGATCTTTATAACTGTGTGGAGAGCTCCAAAAGCAATGACTTGTCACAGAAATCTTATCTTCTGAAAAAAAAAAAGACCTACAAAAATGCTCTTTTCATTATTCATAATTGCAAACCCAGGGGAGAGAGCTGTGATAAGCTGATATGACATAGGCTAAGGATATAGTTCATAAAAATTGAATTATTGAACAAGAGCATTTCTTTCAGAAAAACATTCACTTCTCATTTAAAAATTTCTACTACAGGAAAATTCATCGCTACTGCTGACAAGCCATTTCAATAGTTAAAATGTCAGCCTTTGAATTTGTCTGGTTTCATTAACAGACAAAGGTTGAATCTTACCTTTTCTAATTTAAAGAGCTTCTATCACCAAATTTCTGCTTCCCGTAGTTGCACTGAGGTTCTCATGAGCCTCTTGGCCCTCTTTTGGCCTTTACAGATAGACCGCGCTCCTCAGCACTCTCACTGAATGGGGTTTTCTCATCCTTCACACAATTTTGCTGCTTTTCTCTGTACCATTTTTTTTTTTTTTTGGTAGATTCTGTGAATTTCTGACACCAGGACAGCACAGTATGCCTGCAAGGTGGTACCAATACAACAAACAAAATAATTAAAGGATCTCCACTTTCATGTGCCTTTATATCTAATACTGCTCTACCTCTTCCTCTGGCTAAACCTTGCACTGGAAACTTATGTTCAAGTGGCCATTCAGCAGGATCCCACATTTTCAGCAGTCTCCCATGTATTCTTCTGTGCATTCTTTGCTCCAATATGTGCCTATATCAAAATGAATATTTCTTAAATGTTTAAATCCCAGCTTGTGAAATTCATCTCCTGTTGACGATCTAAGTCTGTAATAAATTGAACTCCCCTGCTCCAGCATTTGGGAAAGTTCATATTTAAAGTAACTCAAATAAGGCAATAGAATATTTGCCTGTTAATTTTTGGATCTAGCTCATCATCAGTAATACCATGTATTCTGCATTTTGTTGAAGTCTTTATCCTTTTCTTGAAAAGGAAAAAGAAAGATCAAGAAGTATAACCAGAACTGCAAGAAAAGTGTAAAAGATCTAAAATTACAACTGCAACCCGATGTGCAGAGGAGAAAAATACCTAGATACGTACAAATACATGCACATACACAAACATTTTTATTTGACATCCCTAAAACAAATGCATGATCTAGCTTGTTTACTCTTATGAAATAAACTCTGCTTTACAAAATTAGAGCCTGGGGAGATGTATTGCAGACTAGTGACTGCCTCTGTGTTCACTGAAGCTACAAGGAGCAAGATAACAAGAAAGGAATAAAACCAAGGTTGTAATACAAGCCTGAACAGCATATTGATGTTGGTAAGAGTATATTTTTCTGCTTTTATCTTACTAAAAGATATATCAAATTGCTAGCTTGGCCACTGATTTAGCAGAAAAACAGTGGGCAACTGCTGGCTTCCCATGGTTATCTGGCCAGAGACTGGTCAGGCTCTCTACGGAGGTGATGGCTTGGCTCACTCCCGGGTAGACGTAGCCCTCACATCCAGCCCTTGCATTAGAACAGGGACCTTGCCTACCCTGGCCACATGCCCAGAGAGACTTTGCCATAGATGCAGCCTTTTAGCTTTTTATTCCATCAAGGAGTCTCCCATGTTGTCACTGCCACCCCCTTAAATCAGCTTTTAGCCCATGACCAATATCCAGATGTTTTGTTCTCCCACCTCTTGTCCCAGGTAATAGCTCTGCTCCTCCTTGGGCCGTCTTCACCACCCGCAGCTATGTCTTGTCATAGAATCTCCTCCAGCTTCTTCCCACAAAAGAACTCAGGAGCAAGCTGATTTTTCTGCACAGTGCAGAGGAGCTCTGGTTCACACCAGACCTCGCTGTAGTGCCTAGTCCTTGCACCTGAGCCGAACAGAAGCAAACTTCCGGCTTCTCCCAAGTTGCGGCTGACTTCGAGAAAACAAATCTTTTGCAGGTCAGAAGGAATTGTGTTTGTCTTCCTACAGCTAGCTTCAACCAGGGGGGTTTAGGAGTTTCCCACTGGGAAGTTGTGGTAGGTATGTTCTGCAATAGCAGGATGAGGCTGAGTCCTGTTCACTGCACAATTTAGGAAGCAGAATTAATCTTCTCCTAAGAAATGACAGATCATTTTTTACCATGAGTAGGTTTTTTTTTTTCCTACATTTTTATTATAGTGGGAGATAGGAAAGGAAGAGTAACAATCATCTTAAGAAGCCTGAGATGAAACATAATCCTGCCTACAAATACAAATTTGCCTCCTAAAACAAACATGGCTGTTGGGGAAGGGAGTCAGTGCTAGCAGCCTAAACTGGATCACACTCCTCTTCCATGCGCTTTGACAAAGTATCTGTTTATTATTTACTATCAAAGCTCTTACATTTGCAAGCTGTGACTCAGGTTTCTCATAAATAAACATCGATAAAGGTCAAAAGAATCCTTTAACCTAGAGTTAAAGCCATCACAGAATAAATTGTTGAGCTACATATGTAATCAAGACATTCCACCACTGAAAATCCAAACCTCACTCCTACAAATGTACCCAGAGACCAGAGCATTATAATGAGTTTTCGAGAAGTGGCATGGAGAAAATGACTTTTCCAAATGTTTCAGGTTTATGTCTAGAATTATCTGATGGAAATCTTCGGAAAGAGTGTTGTGCTCCCGTCCCTTTTCTCCAGGGGAATAACTGAATTTGTGAAATAACCCTGCCCCTGCCCCAAGTATATATCATTCCCTTTGGAAGTCACAGTGTGTATTTAAGGGCACCAACCATTTGCTGTGGCAATGGATACCCTAACCCTGGGAAGAGTCTCCAGATAGAGCAGATTTTTGAAAGAGATTTAGAGCTAGACATCTTTTCTACATTTGACCAGCCATGTTTCTCTCACATATTCTTGATTCCCCCTTTCGCCCTCTCCCCTTGGATAAGGATATGGGAATTGCTGATTAGGCTGACTTTCTGCCTGTTTGTTTCAGGGAGGAATTTTTCGCCAGCCTAGCTTTGCAAAATATCAGCATCTACTGTCCAGAATATGAGTCCATATCTTCAAAACCCCTTCTAAAATAAAGCAGATATTTACATGCCGCAGCTTGTAAAATCCGTAAACAGCCTTCTGTCTGTCTGTCCGTCTGTCAGTGAAAACTGCAATGTCCTTTGAGCCCCAAACACATCCTCTCCTATCCAGTGGTTAATTTATTAAATTCCTGATCACCCAAGTTATTGTTTACATTTCTAAAAGTATAACAGTTCCAAATATTACCTCCATCTGACGTGAGAGATAAGACTCTAACTTTCAGGACTTTTTCTTTCATATGCTATTTTGAATGCACAGTAATTTACGATAATACACATTAACCGCTAATGATAGTTTTATTTGAAGAATAGTGAATTACAAATGCAGCATAGGAGAAGAGCAGTCATCAAGCACATAAGCAACATTTTAGTGAGTAGATGGGCTTTTTTACACCAGTGAGATCAACATCTGAGAGCCAAAGATCCTAAATTGTGTCAAAGTTTTCTAAACATTCTAGTGAATTGCAATGTCCAGCTCCTGAGTAAGCGGTGCGGAAAACCGGAAAGTGAGTTTCTGTTGGTAAAAAAAAAAAAAAAAAGAAAAGAAAAATACAGAATTAATGAACAATTTTAATTTAAAATAGTGAAGATCAGCTCAAAAGACAGAACAGAAAGGAAAAGTTGAGTTTAATCTTCCATAGTTCCTCTAATCTCACCCCATAAGCAAGACTCAGACCTGATGGCAATATGCATCTGATTTTTATCACAAAATCCACATTAGCATCCCTTTCAGAAATTCAGTTTAAAATTAATAAATGACTTAAATATGAAACTATATATACAATACCTGTCCTGCTGTGTCTCTGTTCAGCGATAAATTTGATGTATTTCATGCTATCTAAATAATTTCCAATTCCAGTCCTTCACTAGTTTTATCTTTATGTTTCAGAATAGTCCCTTAAAATGCATGGTAGTTCACAGCTTTTAGCTATTTCTGTGCTCTACCACAAGTTCACAGTACTATCTCTCTAACAGTCACATTTTCAACGTGTGCAATGTTTGCCTCTCTCCTCAGAGCTCGGCAGTGACTCTCTCTCCACTGCTGCTTGCCAAGCAGCAGCTTCTTGAATGATTCCAGTGCATCTGATTCTCTTTTTTTTTTTTTTTCCTCAAGTGTGGGGTCAGATCCAGACAAACCAAAAGTCCACAGATGCTGCCTCCAACAATTGCAGGGGATTCCTGAGCACAAGGTGAGCCAACTCATGGCACGTTCCTGCAAGGCTGTCCACCTGGGAAGCCACAGGAGAAGGATGCTCCAGGCTGCCCTGCTGCTCCCTGCACCAGCGGGGAACTTTGTTGTCCTTTCCAGGATCCAATACATGGAGAATCTATGTAGAATTAAAAGCAGCATCTGTCTAGAGGCAGGTCATTTCGGTTTCAGTACAAGCCTCATCAACAGAAGTGCCCCACCGACATCCCTGCAATTACAGTTCTCAGGGTACAATATTGCCATGGGAAAAAAAAAGATTTGCAGGGCTAATAACAGGACGAGTCTGCGAGACAACAAATGCCAGCCCAAGGTAGCACATGAAGCAGAAAGGCAGGGCTTATTACAAAGCAAACTGCTTCTATATATATACAAATAACTATGGCTCAATTATGCACCTAAGCACTGCTTTTAGGAAAATTTGCTTTCTGTAAAGTAGAAGTTACTTTCCTGTACGTCCTTTCAAACAATGCCATCTTTGTGCTTGTTAAACTATTATACAGTATGTAATCCCATTAAACCTGCAAGAAAGTGGCAAATCTGCCCTTTAGATTTTGTTATTTTCTTAATTACATGGGTTGTAAACTTTCAAGATCTAAACCCAAGTTGCTAATATTTTTCTAATGGAGAGTGTAACATGAGAGGATTATAGGTAATGGCATGACAACATCTGCATAGAGATAGTGGGGGAGGCTTGACTGGGTCTCTTCGAATTATGAGAGCAATATATCTGTCTGGTTTAAGCTACTGTCTGATTTAACTAATGTAATTTTTGTGTGGTTTTGGGCCTTTTCTGCTATAGCAGCTTGGTGGTTTTTCCCTGCTTTCTGAAGTAGATCTTAAATCCCTGAGTATCTTTTGTTCTTAAATCAAACTTGAAATGATACTTTTGTGACAAGCTTTTTTTAATCATCATTTTGTATTATCCTCTGTTAGTATGCAGCTATCTTCTGGATTTCTGTAACTGGTGCCTTCAAGTACATCTCAACGGAGTGTTTTCTTTACCCTGCCACATTCATGTTGCTTTCTGCTTGCTTAGAGGCAGTTTGGCTGCTAAACAATTTCTTCCCTTGAGGCAATACTGATTATACTTATTTATGACATTGGCTCTGAAAGTGAGTTTTTTATGATTCTCCAAGAGCGAAATTTATTCTCAGCAATTTGCTACTTTTACAGATGTCTTCAATAAATTGAATGTTAGAACCAAATGCATGTAGTGGGGATTGCATTTTGGTTTCCAATAAACTTAAATCATTAAGCCAAGTAAGTAGACTACCATAAGCCGTGACTGACATCTATTACTTTTTGCCTCAGCTATCTGTCTTTGATTCGGAGATGAATTATTGGCATCTTTTTTCTCATCAATATTAATATTGAAAGTTCACTAGACGCAAACCGGTGCTGAAATTTGAGTGCCACATGCACACAGTGATGCAAGACAAACTTCAGCTTGGTAGCTGCTGGTAGATAAGGGACAAGAGGAGGGAGTCATGCCCTTTGGTCCAAACAGAGGACCAGTGTCCAGTCCACAGTGTCCAGTGTCAGGCTGTGTTGACCAAGATCAAGGCTGTTGGGCATCTGCCCACCAGGAGACCTCAACATGTGGTTTCCTCTCTCTTTATCATATATTCCTCTTTTCCCTCTCCTAAATGAATGACCTACTTCCGTTTACTCTTCCCGCATTGGCCATTCACCATAAGTTTACTCACTTAACTGGTAATGTTGGTAATTTGTTTCATCAGCAACCCCAGTAAGCCTCTCTCACTATCTTTTGAGGACTTTCTCCCTAGGGCCATTGCCAACACTCCCCTGTCACTGTCTGTAATGCCCATTAGTTTCTCCTCTTGTTTGTACAATTTACCCTCGGGCTGAGGTTGGCTGCTTGTCTCCTCCCTTGCATGTGCTGTCCTGCCATTTCTCATGTTGCTATCCCGATGGTTTGACTTCGGGCCAGGGCTGCCTGTCTACATGCACACCTGACCACTAGCCATAATTCCTATGGTCATTTCTTAATCTAAGAGAGAATCTCTTTTCTCTTTGTTTGCCTTTCTGGATGTTTATCTGGGACGCTCAGGTTGGACAGATGGCTTTCCACATTAAGAAACTGAAACCGTAACTCTTGTATCTTTGTTATAATAGTTTCCTTAAGAAACATGAGCATACAGCAACGAATCACCTTCCTTTCTCCTGAAGATATGAAAGTCCTCACTAAAGTAGCTTTCTTAGATCCATTCTTGCAAGCTAAGTATGTCGAATTGCAATAAAATATCTCCATTAATTTTTCTCTGTAGCTGCTAAATGACTTTGACAGGTTTTCTCATTTTATCAGAGTGATAATAATGCCTATAAACAGCTAATGTTTCTCAGTTTGTGGAGATAAATCTTATTTTCATTATTTTCTTTGTTTAAAAATTTGTATGAGTTGCTGACACTGAGTGAAAGTGCGTGTATGTTATTGCAATTAATATTTTCCTGTAACATCAGTCCTATAGCTCTTGCTGTTGCAATCTTTTTTCCCCTAAAACTCAGACTTGGTTGTAAGAAGGATTGATGCTAATTATACTTGGAAATGTATACTTGGATGAAAAAATGCTACTATTACCTGTTGACTATCCTCACTCCCCTAAGATTGCTGCTAATTCCTCAGTGTAGCTCTTACCCCATTTGCCTGATAAGAGAAAGCAGGTCCATGGATGGCCCTTCCATTCAGAGCAATAGCATGAGGCCTCTGCTTCAGACCAAGGATGGTAATGGTGTTGTATCTCAGAAAGTCAGCCCCTTGGTAGCCGTTATGAACTATATTTGTCGTCAGTTTTCCCTAGGAAAAAAAAGAAAATTTTAAAAATTTTAGGATCATAGTAACTCTTTGGAAGTGGCTTAGTGCATACTATTGCTGTTGTAGACTCATTTTTGTTAACAAATATTTAGAGTATCTACTAACTAAAGCCTAAGAAAATAAAGGGAAAAGAATAGTTGACAATTTTCACACGAGAAAGACTTTGCACATTGTTATAATCCAACAAGGCAGGAAATGTAATAGCACTTACTATATTTATTTATTCTAATTTATTTATTATATTTATTATATTTATTTATTATAATATTTATTACAATATTTATTTGGAATCTGCTCAGACATGTTTTTTCTACTTCCAAACAATGCAAATTTGTTTCTTGTAGCCTTTTATAGGGTACAATGGCATCTGCAATGCCAAAATCTAGATACAGAGATTCAGTTAGTTGCCCTAAGGCAGGTTTAATTAACATCTGCAACTAATGGCTTTAAAACATTATTGTCTTGCACAAACATATGTTGCTACGTATTTGCCCCTATTTAAAGTACTGCATCTCCACAGCCCCTGGTAGAAATCCATTATAAATATCTTCACATTAAAGACACTGAAGGAACATGGTATATTCACTTTGTTACACCTTTCATTTACTGTATATCCCGTAGTTAGGGATGCACCAAGGGGACACACAAAGTCATTAAACAAATTCATTTATGCTGCCAGAGACAGTAATTCTCTACAAACAATGAAGAGGAATCTCTGCATTTGTTATGTGATCAAAGGTATTAAGGAAAGAAAGATGAATTACACTGCTCAGGAAATGATGAATTGCTATTCAATCATGACTTTTTAAAAATATGCCAAGGAGAAACCCACAAAGGAACCTTTACATAAATTAGCTTATGTGCATGGTAGGGAGCAAAGCAGAAACAAGATCACAGTATATGCAACCTAAGACTGTGCTAAGATTACTTACTTCAGGCACCCTCAGGACTTCTTCCTTTTCCTCATTTCTGAACTGCAAAGTCATGAGTTTTCTTTGATAGCCTCTTGCTCTGGTCTTATGCCCTTCACCTTTTTTTTGGATTGCTTTTTTCTCTGAAAACTGAACCAGTTTTAGGAGGAGGGACTTGCTCTCAGGCCACTCGGTTGCTGGGTGCTTAGCAAATTGCTTCAGAAGCCCCCATTTCCTTGAGCAAATGTGATATTTGGAAATATATGTAGGCAAAAAGCAAGCCTGCCCATCACCATTCCTTCAGTAGTCTGAATGCACCAGGCATGGTCCAAGTATTCCTAGATTGTCTGCTGGTGCTGGGGCTGGAGGCAGAGGTTGGAGTCTCCTGATCTTTCCTCTAGTATAGTTGATTTTATACATTAGGCTCACATATTTTTCTAGACCAGGGATCTTAATGTATGGGTGCCTGACTTAAATTTCTCAACAGTTTTGTGTGCCGAAATGAAAGCGCCAAAATGATGTAAAATGCCTACCGCAGTGAGACGGTATCTGAGAGTAGGCAGATTGAATTGCTCTCTAAGACTTAAGTGCCTATACTAGTCTCGAATTCTTCTCAGTGCTTCCTGTTTTTAAAATTAAAATATAAATGAGAGGGTCTAACCTTGTAGCTGTCACCTGTGCAAAACCCTATACTGGGTTCTGAGCAAATGCTGCAATGTCAGGTCTTATAGCTATCAGTGAATCTCTTAGGGACAAAAATCCCCTAAAATTCTCCTAAAATTTGCAGAAAGTAAATTGTTCGATTATAAAAATGTGCAACATACATCATAACCCTCATACATTTCTCATAGTTCTTTAGTTTGTTATTTGAGGTCTTTTTCTTTATAAATATGTAATAACTATTTGACATTAGAATGCAGATTGGAATGCAGATAAGGACTTCAGTCATGGATTTCTAGGCAGAAATCAAATATGAGCAATAAGAAGTAGAAGTGTCAGCGAATCAGCAATCTGGTTTGTACAGATTGGAATTTAATATAAAACTGGATATTGTTTATTTCTAGTCTGCATATAGTAATATTTTGCAAGCAGACTACAGAAATCTGAGGTGATTTTTCTTCCTTTCTTCCTTTTTGTAGCTGAAGTATCATTTTTTGAAGAAGACAGTTTTTTCTCAGTAAATCAAGAGGGAAAAAAAAAAATTTAAACACGCAGTATTACTTCCAGGAAAATATCCCTCCAGTATATAAAACTACATAATGATAGCCATCAGCTTACTACGACTTTCTGTCACTTCTGAACATATACCTTCTAAGGGCAATATCACAGTAGGGATTAACATGATTTTATTCTTCAGAAGATTTTCTATAGGCTACTTTGGGGCTTTTAGGAATACATAGTATGAAAACCATGCCACAGTATATGTATTATATCATGAATATTTCCCACCAGGAACTGGAACTGTAGGTGCAGTATGACCCGTATAGATTGCTGCAGTATGTCAGGTATTTTTTCCACTAATTTGCTCAACTTACTATCATATACTGTATAAGCTTATATTAGATTTATTTTTTAGCATTTTTCTCAACTGAAGCGTAGAGTGTTGAGTTTGTGTACTCAGCTTTCTCAGGAGATGTCCGCAAGGAGTGAGGCGGCGGTGAAAGTCATAGGGCACGGTCTGGGCTAACGCATTTCTGTGCTGCTTGTGGCATCTGACGAGCGCTGCAGCAGCTTGGTGACTCACTCTCCGGGATACCAGCCACGGGAGCAGCCCCGATGAGGAAATGCAAGCCAGGGGTAATTCTCAGGGCTACTAAGTACAAACTTCATGTGGCCAAAGTTAGAAAGTTGCTGGGCTACCCTGGTGACAGGAACGCAGTCCCCTCCCACCCTTCAGACTAAAACCATTCACAGGAGGAAGACAAGAAGAAAGCCCTTCACCCCCAGAAGGAGAGACTCAGGAAAATAGGACCCCTCAGGACTCAGAGTCACTTGGCACCAGAATCATTACTGAGGTACCACTGTGATACCCAATGAAGCAAATGCAGAACTGCAGCATCATAGTTTGGTTATTTTGTAGCAGTCTGTAGATGACAACATTAGGCAGTATACTGGTTTTAAAGACTGACTGCTGTGCTAAAAGAAAAAAAAGCTTTTCAGATAAAAAGCTAGATATCAGTACCTTGAAGAAACTTTACTACAATACAGTATGTGCTTTGTGTGTTGCTACTTACGTTACTGAATGTATATTTAGCCAAGAAGTAGATTCCATTTTCAATAGAATCTGTCAAAATACAGAGCAAGGTTGATTGATATTAAAACAGTCAGCAAAGCCCAGAAGCAGTTCACATCAGTTGTAGCGAGCAGCTAATACCACACTAAGATGACTTGTGGGTTATTTAATAAGTTCCTTTACTCTTCGGATGATCTCAGGGGAATCAAAGCCAAACACTTCCCTTTCTGGCTGTCCAGCTGTGCCCGCTGTCACACCTTTCTCTTACGGCAGCATCAACTTCAAGAGCACTGTGATCATCTCTGGAATATCCAGCGTAAGGTCATTTCTCCAGCTGTTGCTAGCAGGAGCCAATGCCATTACTCTGCAGCAAAGTTGGTCTGAAGGGAACCCTGTCCTTACCCTGCTTTACAGCAGGGAAAGCAGACTTACCAATCGAATCGCCATCATCCCAGAAGAGCGACCCAGAAGCTTTTCCATGGTCATCCAGGGCAATAGTGAGCCCAAATGGATTCAGACGGCTGTTGACAAAGGAGGTTTGAGGTCACAAAAAAGGACAGAAGAACAGCAGCTGTGCTCACCAACTTACTGGCTCTTGAATTTATTAGAAAAAATCTACCTTGACTCAGTCCGCTTTCATGCAAAATTTCTCTCTCAAGTGTTTGTAGGGACAAGTTTCCCCTTCTTTGGTGACCCTACCTGTGATTTAGCACACTCTGGGAGACAGCTGCCCACTAAGCCTGCCTGTATGGTGACCGACACGGAGCACTACGTTACCTCCTAGTTGTTGTTGTGGCCGGTGCCTGTCTTGGCAGGATGTAGCCTCCGCGCAGGAACAGGGGGATCTTGCTCAATGGAGCATCGACAGTGACATAGTTCTTGAGCCAGGATTCCGGCACTTTATTGCCCTACCAGAAAAATCAATGCGGAATAAAAAACCAGCAAATACAGGCATTACAAATTGTCACTGTGAATGACTGAAAGAGAGACCAAGGGGCATATTTTCATCTCAATTACACCAGTGAAAATACAAACAAAAAAGTGGATTTCAGGGGTGTTATTCTAGTCCTTTTTTAAAATGCGAGAGGATCTAGCCCCTGCCGTTATGCATATGCATGAAGTTCGAACCATCATGAATGAAAGACAGCAAATCATCTTGAAAATGGGATCATTATTCAGTACACTGTGAAAAAAACTCATCAAGACACTAAGCAAAAAGCAAGAGAAACTTTTTCTTCCTCTTTTTATGCATGTGGAAGTTGTCACATTTCAGTTTAAGGTAAGTGATTCAGAATCATTCGGGAATGAAAACTGTAGATTTTCTTTTCATTAAAGGACACCTCTTCCTCTTTTAAAAAGTTGTTACCAAATCCAGTGAGTAAAAATCTTAACTAGGTAGAGAACTAGCATAAATTCTACACATAATTCGTATCTGGCTTAACTCCTCAGAACCAGCTGGAGGTAAGACTTCACCTACTTTGTAGGTATCAGAAAGGCTTTGTTTTCACCCAAAAAGGGACATGGGGCTGCCCTCACCTGCATCCAGCCCGACATTGCAGGGAGCTGAGGAGCAACCACAGCCAGGCAAGGGGAAGGAGGTGGATCCTCTGGCTGGTTCTCTCAGGATCAGCCAAATTTGTTCTGTGCAAGCCAAAATTGCTTTTACCCTAGAGATTTCAGCAGAGCATAGTCAGGTCAGAACTGAGCGCTCTTGGTAACCCAGCACTGGGGATGTTTGGAAGGTCAGAATTCATCGGCCCTGATGGCATTTTTTTCACTGAGCAGACTACTCTGCGTCTGCTGGAGCCTTTTCTTGGGAGAAGTCTCATCTGTCTCTGTAAAACTGCCCTCCATAGTCACTCTGTCACAAACGATGCATATGCAAAACCACGAGCACAAATTCTTTGCGGTACCTCATCAGGGGCATGTACCAGCTTTTTGTCTCGGCTTTCATACAGGGCAGGGTATCAATACAGTAATTTAAGTATGCAAGAGGGGCAAAAAAATAGAAAGCGAGCTTGTCCATTTCCTGATTTTCTAGGCTGCTCTTGGAAATTCAGCACACTCTGTCTTAGAGCTCTACATACCAAAAATAGAAAATAAAATGCTACTGAAAGCTGGGTAATTTACTCTCTCAGTTAGCCGGGTGTACACTTTTTCTGCTCTAGATTCTTAAACACAGATGCTGAAGTGAAAATAATGCTGAACACGGCTCAAAGTTATTTTGCTGGAATTGTCACATTTAAGATTATGTAAAAATGTGAGAAACTGTGAATTTTTATAATACATACTGTGTAGTAGTCAAACCATGGTGCTTCAGGGAAATACACCTCCACAGATCTTGCTCCCTGTAATTGTTATAAAATGATTAAAGTCTGCTTTCTTTTTACATTTCCGATATTACATTAGCTTTATTATGTTTGTGCATGGATAGATGTACGTTCAATATTCTAACAATATCAAATCTTGGATACTAAGGCAAAGATATTATCATGGCAATGCACTATTGCTGCCTAATCTATAATGCTAAATAGATGACCATATCATACTTGTGGGGTATTTTTATTAAACTGCACTTCCATGCAGTTAAATGAGTCAATGTTAGAGGACTATTTCAGTCTAGTGCATAACTCTAAGTCTTGCAAATGTAACAGTCTTAGGCGCCCCCCTCTAATATCTGTGCGACCACACTGATGACAACAGCAGCTCTTGCCAGGCAGGACTTTACATGAGACAACAGAGTGGGCTGAAACAGCAGCAGGAGACACCACGTCTCAGTTCCCCTTGCACAGTTCCTATTGCAGAGATAGGAAGAGAATTTTGTCTGGTGAGGAGAGTACAAAGATGTTTGCTTTCTTTGCAACAATACAAAGTGTTATTCAAAGCACATAATTGCATGATTACTGTGTTTTGGTTTACAGCATGCAGTTTATCATGTGGTTGCAGAGATAAAGTCACACTAAAGGCACTCTGAATTAATTAATGTGGGAAAAGTTGGAATCTAAATATATTTACATTTTTTGTCCCAATGAGTTGCTATATTTGCTGTTTTTTTTTTTCTTTTTTGTTTTTTTTTTTTGTCACAAGGAGTTGCTTATTCTCACATACAAATTCATTTAGACGCCCAACATAGAAATCTGCTCCTTTGCAGAGTTTTGGTTTAATCCCAGAGAACAGATGGGGTTTGAAAACAAGAGGTAGAGCCTGACATTTTCCCACTTTTCTCTCTCCGGCAGAGAACCATGGCTTTGCTTAGGCAAAGAGATTCTCGAAGACCTTTAAAGCAAAATGTGATTTCCTATTCATAATATTAAACTGTGTTCAGACCATTCTGACAAGTTGAATGACTTTAAATCAATTAAAGGAGCATTTAAATGACCAAGGTAATTGCAGTTTCTTGCAAATTACTTTGTAAATAACAAACAGGTAAAACATGATGTCTGAGTATACTGGCCCATTATTTTCCTAGAAACATCCAAAACCATGACATTATTGTGAAGATACATAAGTATAAGCTTTCAAGACTGCATTGTATACAAAACAGGCCACATATTGCATAGAGATATTTGAACACACAGGTCATTAAATACTTATTTATATTTAGTCCACATATTTTTCTGATGACTGGGGAAATCTATAGGAATTTGATAATTGGTGGTCAGTGGCTGCACTCTGGATCTAAGACTAAATTACCATTTGGCATTTTAGGTTTTTTTTCAAGCATAATCTTAACCTATCAAAGGATTGAGAAACAGCTGATTTATTAATGCATGTGAAACTCCAATTAAAATGCAGGATTTGCTAAACTGAAAGTGCATCTTGTCCTGCCCTAGTGTGCAGCACTAGATGTGTCTGGAAAGGTGGAACTGTTCGGCAGTACCCACATTTGCCCTGTCTACTTCTCAATAGTTAATAGACAAATACGGCAGCTATTCCGGCAGCGCGTTGGTGGCCAACAGCACCAGGCTACATCACACACAAGTATTCCCAGCATCGTGGGGAACATCCAGCGTGTTTACATCCGCTGAGTGCTGGAAGAAGCAGGGAAAAGTCATTCCCTTGCTTTCATCCTCCCACTTCCAGCAATTGGCATCTCCATGCTTTCAGTACTACTCAGGCTTTTCTTGAAATGTGTTCTGCAGCTTCGACAGTAGCAGGAAGAGAGGGCCAGATATCATCACACACACCCTGAATGTCATCCCTGAATGTCAGCCCTGAGCACAGTTCATTTCTTTTCTTCTAGCAGGATAACATTTTTTAATTACAGCACTTGCCTCTTGAAGAACTGGAGCAATCATAAAAGCAGATCCCCAAAGGAAGGCTGTATCTATTTCATGAGTCTGCTGATCAGAGGTAAATCTAGCATTGAAAGAGAGAAAAGCAATATTAATTCATATTTTTATAAAACTTAGAGAATATTTTGATATTACTCACTGCTACTAAATCTGCTTCTTCAGTATATCCTCCAGTGAAACCAAATATTTTGCCTGGCTTAAGGAATGTTCAAAGCTGGATAGACATCAAGAAATTAAATATGGTGACAACTGTATACTGTAGCTCACGAAATGCAGTAGCTGATTTCTTTGCAAAATAGCTATGGTGGGGACAACCGGTAACTAAATTGCTGTCCAGCAGTTGAAGACCTCATCCAGGGTACAGAAAAACATGCCAGGAAAGGCTGGCATGGGGCTGGCGAGGGGGCATGTGAGTCAGATTAGGAGAGCAGGGCTGCAGAAAGGTAATCCAGCCACAGAGCCGTGGATTCAGCTTCCAGCTTCCTGCCCCATCTGCACATTCACACTCAAAATCCTTTGCAGGACAAGCACAGAGGAATCCTCCTAAGCGTTGTGCTGTGTAGCTGCCCATCCTAAAAGGCATCATAGTATTTCAGTCCATTTTATGTAACACATTAAGATCATTTTGGATGCTGATCATGTCCTCCAGAGTGTTTACAAGCCCTTTTGCCTGGGGTCATCTGCCAGCTTGGGAAGTGCTTTCTGTTCCATTACGTGTCGCTTAATGAAAATATTCAACCGCATTAGGGGAAAAAGGATGAATCCTCCTTTCTCTCAGGAACTTCCATTCATTTGGCATAAAATCCTTGAGAATTTAAATGGGCTTTCAATCATTTGTGACTCTATCTCCTAGCAAATCCATCTGAATCACGATTTCCTAGGTGACTTATTAGCATCACTTTCACAAGCCCTCCTAAAGCTAACACATATTATCCCTCCCTTCTTTCCTCCTACTCCCCTACTCTCTTTCCATCCAATAGATCCATGCCCTTGTCAAAGAAGGAAATTGGGCTTGTTTTTGACAATTTCTCACTGGCTGCTTTATATTAATTTATTATTCTCTAAGGAGATGCAAATTATTTGTTTAAGGATTTATTCTCGGTGTGTATTTAAATGAGGCTGCTCCGTACTTTGCCGGTGCCTCTCTTTGGAGGTGGGTTTCTGCTCGTGTCGGAAGGTGCAGGGCACCTCCGTGGCAGCCCTGTGGCTTGCTCAGTGCTACAGCTCTCCCGTGCCCAGGCTGAGCAAGCCCAGGCTTACGGAAATTGCCCCAAATATGCAAAAAGCAAAATATGACAATTAAGAACAACAAAAAAGACATATTCTGTATTCTGATTTCTAAAATAATACAATTTTAGGGAAATAGATGGAACTCCAAATAAATGTTCTTGAAGGCATGCTCTACCTGAAAGAAACCTTGATAAAGACAGAGGTTCCTTTCCCCAAAATGAATAGTAGCTCTTTCGGACATTCCTGCATTTCAGTATAAGACTTCTGTTAATATTTAAAGTGGGTTTTCTTGTTTGCTGAATTATAGAGTCTTAAAGTTTTTGAAATACAATACATGAAGTTTTCTTGCCATTTCAACAACTTTTCTGTATTTCTAATTTAATTGTAATAAAATTACAAGGTTGTTACAATTTACGAGGTCATGGGAGATTTGGAGAGAACAAGCTGATCAAGAAATGATGACAAAAGAAAAGTCGAGCATCTCATTTGCACCTGGAAACAAGCAGTTAGCTGTCTAATTAAACACTGTTTTCTCTGGTAATTATAGCAACCATGAGTACAGATTCAGCAAACAAATGAACTTTCCCATTTTGAGAATGTAAGCCATTAAGCTCATCATATCTGTAATCTACAAAAGATGCTGAATTTTACCTACATGCTTTCTGTGCTACGCCTCTCTTTCTTCTCTTTGCTTGAGGTGTGGATTGCCACCTCAAGTGCATTTGGGACAGAGTCTCACTTAGTCAATGCCTCAGCGTGAGGCACCTAAGACGCATCTAGGAATCTGCTGGGATGCAGTCATTGTATGTTATTTGAAACTTGAAATCAAATGAAAAAACTGAAATAAAATGAAAGATTTAAAATGACCACATGAAATAGCTGTTGCCTGGGGCTTCCCTGTCCATACAGAAAAGTGTTCACAGTGGCATTTGTGAAACAACAAGAGCTCTTCCTGAAAACCCATTGCACTGTTTTAGTTCTCCTTTCTATTCCTTATGAGGAAGAGAAAAACTTGATGTAAAATTCTACCATCTGTATCCTTCAAATTGTTTCCCTTCTCTCAAATCCACATTTCTATTTCTATCAGGATCTAGGTCACTTTCTCTAGCAGAGCTAATCCACTAGAGAAACAGCTATTACTTGGAAGTAGTATAAAATATTTATTAAGTAATAATAGCAACCAGAATTAAGCAATAACAGTAAGAAATATTTTGAAGCAATTTTAGGATTTAAGCAATTTAGCTATGGCAACATCAGCAAGCGACATAGCCCACTAGGACGGCATCTGGCTAGTAAAATAGTTGGTGCTGATCTCCTGATGTCTACACTAAAATGCATGCGTTCTAGGTCTTTTATTGCTAATAATTCTAATCTGGTCCCACAGACCAAACTCCCATTTACGGCTGGAGAGCACCTTGTGCCTGACTTTTCCCTGGCAGAAGTTCAGCTACTGCATCTGAGGCTGCTGTATGATCCAAATGAAAGCTTTGCAAAGTGGAGAAGATCAGGAAATTTGCTAATGTAGCTGTGCCTAAATAGACTACAAATGAACCGTACTGGGGATGGAGAGAAACATAGTCTTGCTATCATTCTGTATAAGCAGAGATTAGCTAGCATTAATGCAAAAACGAACTCAATCATTCTGATGTTAACACAAATCTCATTAAGCAAAAATGCTGCTAAAATAAATACTTGAAATGGCATAAAATCCGTTGTAAGAAATGAGCACCCATGAAGCTTCCCCGAAATGTTACACGGTTAAATAAGGTAATGGAATATAAAGGGGAAGGTTATTCTTTTAAAATTAATCAGCTAGCTATTACACTGACTAGGCAAAATAGATTTTATGCATATCCATTCCATATTACAATGTTCTGCACTTTAGTTTAATCTCAGTTTAATTCGTAAAAAAATGCCTTACCCTTTAAACAAAACGTTCTTAATCCAAAAGGGGAAAAGAACATTAAATAGTCAGAAGTCCAGGGCATAGCTCATACCAATGAGACCAAATTGTGTCAGAGCTTTTGGGCAGTAGCCTTTTATACGTATTATTTGCACTCTTTTTGCTCAAGTCTTTGCATAAAGCCTAAAGAAATAGAAGTTTTACCAAAAGCAGGTAAAATGTTATGTAAAAGGTGCTAGGAGAGAAACTAAGTTTCGCTTTAATTCTTGCTTCTTCCAAAAAGAGAAAATGGCCTGTTCCAGAAATCTGAGGGTCGTGTTTTATAAGCTTCATTTTTCAGTCTCTATTTATTAATTTTATCTTTGCACCTGCTTCTACACTCAAACATCTCAATCTCTGTTTTCTCTATGCAATTTGTGGACACAGATGTAGGTTTCATAGACAGCATGCAGATGCAAGTGCTAAATTGGAAAATGCAAATGCTGCGGATGATTGGAAAATGGAGCCTGCTCTGTGTGAGACCTTCTTGGTATTCAGCACCAGAATACAGATTTCATAGATATAATTCCAATACAGAAAACACGTATATATGGCTCCTAATTTTAAAATAAATAAGCACTGCATATTTGCTGTGAGAAGAAATTTTCAGAAATCTTATTACTTAGCTCCTTTTCTCATGAGAAACAAATTTAGGCTATATTTTATTGAAAAGACATTGTATATATTCAAAGGATATTCTGCATTGTATATAAATAATTTGATTAGATCTCACTGTAAAACTGTTCATGTTAAGATAGACTATGCATAATATTGCTATTACCAAATATCACCTAGTTCATACACAGAGCCTGAAATACTTTGATGAGTAAAATATGACAAGAAAGAAAGAGACTCATAACTTACTCGTGCATCAGGGACCGTGCCACCGTGTTCCCATGAACATGAGACTCATAGAATAAGGTGTACAAATACGGCAGCAGCGAGTATCGGATCAGAAGCGTATCTCGAGATATCTTAGCAAACTCTTCTCCAAACACTGCTGGGTCTTGTTCCTGTTCATGGAAAGCTTTGATTTGTATCAACTATGATAAATATGCACTGCAAATTCAACAAATAATCTGGAAGTGACCTAAGGAAAGCTGCATAATCCTACAAAGTTGAATAATTATCCTGACATAATCCTACAAAAGGTGAATGCTTGCATAGGAAAAAATATTACAACTTTCAGCTTGCAAATTGGTAAGAACCATGTCCACTGTCACCAAACTAATATTTGCATGAACCTTTTCAATCACTACCAACTTCCCCTAACATTGTCACCATGAGGGAGATGGGCATTCTCATCTGCGTGCAGGAGCAGACACCCTGTGTAGAGGAATCATTTTGTCTTTGAGGCCCCCAAGAAGGGGAAACACAAGAAAAAAGGAAGACTGATGTTTCACAAAGCAAAGGGCAAAACCTACTAATATTGGTCAGGAAGATAAAAGCCAATGTATTTTAAAAGTAACGGTAAATTCATGGTTCCACTGAAGTCAGTTGGTTTGACTGAGGAGGCTGCATGCCATGGGGAAAATGTTTTGTGGGGATTAAGAAACCAAAATGCAACTTCTCATCTACATCCAGGCACTCTGGGACATGGCTGAGTACAAAGCACCAAGGAGAAGACACCAAAGATCTGCAGCCTTTGATTTAAAAACAGTTTGTTCATTTCTTTCCGTGAATACAATGTTTTAAATGGATTTAAAAGGCTCAACAACCCAAATATATCTTCGATTACATCTGTCATTCACTCATGCTGAATTGTAGCTCCCCTCAAGAAGACCAACTGCTCTTTACCTGCTTAGTTATGCTTATTAAATTGTGAATAGGTGATTAATATCTACTATATCTGATCTACTTGATCAGATCCTATTTGTATGCCCGAAGGGCCAAGCGAACCTACATAAATAAGGCATTTCTAATTTTAGTGAACACAGTTAAACACAAAATATTTATCAATGACAGCAGCTAATGCCCCACAAATATGTCTTCTGCAAAAAAGAAATACCAGCATATTTCAGGTTTTATTGCAGACTACAGGGTAAATTCTGACCCTCTTAATGCCAACACTATGGCTTGTTGTTCAAACATTTGCCCAGTTTCTGAATTTACATTCTAATTTCATGCAGAGAAAAAGGTCTTCTGGGGTAGTGTAAATGTTGCCATATCTCTGATAACCCAACTTCTTCGAAGAAAAGTGAAAGTTAGCTAATGAACTGAACATCGCACCGATGAGTTTGCAAAAGAAAGAAAAAAAAAGGAGTTACTGAACCAGCAGAACAATTTCGGCGTGACTGCAGCCAAACACTGCACACACAAAGGCTGCGAGACCTTCAGACTTCATTGTTAGAAACAATGGGACATTTTTCTCTGTCTGAGATGAGTCTCAGAATGACTTCATGGTAAGCTGAAGTCTAGGAATGGACCTGAATGGGAACCACATTTTTTTTTCATCCATCTCCTGGGCTCAGAAGCTTTTTTTAAGTTTTTGCTTCTCCTTGGCTGGTGCTATTGCCAGCTGTCCTTGGCATTGTCACAGGCTTGTCCCAGGTTTCTAACTGGCATGTTTGTCTGAAACCTGCTTTTAAATAGCAAAGATGGTGTATAATGCTATCTCTCCTCTTGCTTGTAATACATATTAAAGCTACAGAAGTAATGAAACAAAAATTAAAGTTAGCAAGTGAATAAGAAGATGGGATGATTCTTATCAATAGCCTGGACAGACCATTTTCTGTCATTCAAAACACACAGCACATATTTCTACATGGCTTTCACATGTTAGAGACTATATATTTTTCAGAGTTCCTAATCAATCTTTACATCATGGATGGCGAAAGTTAGACCTGGCTGTGAAATTCCTGCTTAAAGCACTTCCCCTTAAAGTACTCCTTTTCACCCACTCAAGCTCACCTGAGAAAGCCAAGCTGGTTTCTGAGAGTGTGACACAAATCACTATCATCGATGCCGTAACCATAGGCTACAGCTTTGCGTAACTGTTGTATTTACTTACACTGTTTTTCTCTGAGTTGTGGTTTCTGGAAAATGGATAGAAAGAGCCAAGTTGCATCCAGCGCAAGCAGAGTTCATAGGTAGTGTTATAGTTAAACCCACAGATATCAGCACCAACCTGAAGAAAAAATACCATCAGGTAAGTATGGTTGTCACTAAGACCCAGACAGGAGAAACTGCAGAGGCCTATTAATAAAATCACTTTAGGAAAGAGATTCTTAGTGCTGATGACTTTATAAGAATGCTCTATCAAGTAGTGATAGGAATTTTGCAGGGACTTATATTTCACTAGCTTCTCGGGCATTAGAATCACCGTGAAAGCTCTGATTGTATTTCAGCAATTTTACTGTTCCTCTAGTCGAGATTGCAAAACCAGAAACACAGCAAGGGATCTCCGTGGTAAAACATATATTATAAAGACATCTGCTTTGGGTAGCAAGCACTTATTTAATCTGAACCTAACACTGCTATTTTTGTTTCTGTTTAGCTGGCTGTGATTGATGGCATTTAGCTTTTTTTTTTTTAATCTGCAGCTCCTTGTGCTGTGTAGAGCTGTAACCTTTGGCCATCTCAAACTGCCTATTTCAGAATACATGTGAGTTAATTTGAAGCAATACTACGTATTGGCCAGCAATTGCCTGAAGGACTTCAGACTTACATAGGGAATCCCAAAGAGGTTAAATTCCAGAATTCCAATGATTGACTGGTGCATGTCTTTCCACTGTGAAAAGTTGTCACCGAGCCAGTGACCCCCGTGTTTCCCACTTCCAACGAATGTAGACCGACTTAAGACAAATGCTCGCTTTCCAGTAGCTTTCTGGGCAACACTGGGAAAAAAAAGTAGCAACAAGACCATTAAAGAGAGGACCAGTAACCCAAAAATAGGCCACATCATAAGCCTGAGACTTCAGACACAATTTTCCTGAAGTGATGTTATTTTTGAAACAATTATTGCTGTGGTCCACAGCTGTCCTGAGTTATGGAGAAACAGAACAAGATTGAAAGTAATGGAAAGTCTTATTCTCATACATAGGGTGAGTAAGGGTTTTATGTAAAAACCTAAAATCTGCTGATTCATTAAAAAGTGTGTTTCAGGTATTTTTAGGCTTTCTAAAAACTAATTTGCACTTAGTTTTTTCCTTTCTGTATTGGCACATGTAATTTAGTGTTCTCCTGCTTCCCCAAAACAAGTACAACATATAATTCTTGTCAGCATGGAATATTTTTAGAGCATATACAGGAAAATAAAGTCTTAATATCTGGTAATTAAAGTTTAAAAAGTTAAAAAGTTAAAAAAGAAGTTAAATAAGAGGTGTCAAATCAATTTAAAATGCAAAAACATTATTCAAAACGTCACCCATCCTTTTAGGAGTTCTCTGATCTTCTGTCATCTTTTGGTATATGAAGTTTCTTTTCAGGCTTAGTGCTGTAAAGAATTTTTCCTTGCATTTTGAAAATAATGTTACACCACCAATAAATAGAAGAAACAGAATATGTCTTACTGACAAATTTATTACAGATTTTCTCAACATAGGATGACCTTCATATAAGTTTACATATTACAGTACTCTATTTAAGTATCCAAGATTCAACTGAAACTTTGCCTGTCAGGAGTTGAATAACAACCAGAAAATATCAGGAGTTCCAATCCTACTCTGCTTCAATAAGATCTGAGCAACCAAACCATTTAGGTTCTCTGGGAAACCCTAGCCTGAAATATTAATCACATTTTTCACCACCCACCTCCTGCCTCTCAGCCTTCCCAAGATGTGTTCAAGAGCTCTTTCCTCCGTATTCACAATAATCAATATTTAGTGTTAGCTCTGTAATGGCACAGAGCCTTTGAAGCACTTCAACATTTGTTTCCAAGGCAAAGAAACCCACCAGCTTTCATATGAGCTGATACACATTAAGCTCATTGCCCACATATGGCCAGAGGTCCCGTTCCCAAAATGCAGAGGAACCTGTTTGGTTGTCTGTTGTAGGAGACCACATGGCCGTGTAAGGACTGTGTGAGGTCCCTTTTCCTCCTAGGAACAGTGTTAGGGAGCACTGCAGGGGCAGGAATCTCTTATCTTTGAACCTTTTCCTCAGTGCCCTGTGTGAGTCCTCTCCTCCAGCCAGGCAGCACAAACATCTGGCTCCGTTTGCAAATGCAGGTGCTCACAAGGACAGCATTGGAAAACTGTGATCCAGAGCTGCTAAAGCAATTTGTAGCAAAAAAAAATATATATATTGAATAACTTTTAGTCTATTGTGCTTCATTGCTGATGATATTTTCAAATCTATTTTTTGATTGAAATTATTCACAGAATATCACATGTGCATAGTTCCTGGCCTTATGTTCTGCACAAGCTGGTTGTTGCTGGTTTCCTGTACGCCAATTCTCACCATTTGACTACATACAAGGCTCAGATGACACATTTCCCATTCCCTGCCTGCATTAGCATAATTCGTCAAATTGCCTTCTATGTGATTATGAACTTGTCATTCATTTTCAGCCAATATCCTGCAATTGATGCTGGTTCACTAAATATTCCTGCCAGTAATTTCATTTACTGTATTATTTGTGAAGAGCAAATGCAGAAAGGGTATACAAACAACCTTGCAAATAAATGTGTTTGAGAAAACCAAACGAATATATATAAAAAAATCTCCATGGAAATGTCCCCACAATCAGGGCCCCAGGAGTGGGTAGGAAAGATCAGCTGAGCTGCTTGGGGGGGCTGTTGAACCTGAAAAGAGCCAGATCACGTAGCCTGAAGACCAGGGCCAATTGTCACCTTGCCCCCGAGCGCAACCTTGGGGTAATTTGCACTGGTGCTATGACAGTGGAAAACTCACCTTTGGCTCTTGGCTTAGGCTCTAGCCAGGCAGGTGGCCAGAGAGTTTTGGGGGATCGGAGACCTTTTGGCTCCTGCTCTTGAAAGCCCCGCTGCGCTCCAGCCAGATGTTCAAGCGCTGGCGAGCTGCTCTGTACCCAAGTTTCCCTTGCCCCAGCCTTGGCATATAGAATGCAAGTATATCAACACCTTAAGCGGCTACACCTGGCCATGTCCTCTGGTTGCCTGCATGCTGCAGTGAGCGGAGTGCGACATACTAGAGTTAGCTGGCACAAGGACCCCTGCTTTGGCGCTTTCATCGAGCTATTAAGCTTATCCGCGTTTTGGCTCAGGCTCTGCTGGAAAAGGCATGATTTACCCATCAGATTTAATCAAGTTGCCAGGTTTTTGCTGCCACTCTGGCTCCACAGCAGCAGAGCCTGCTCAAGCAGGCTAGTTTGGAGGGCTCCCTGGCTGCAAAAGGACAGTTTTACACTAACCAGCAGCAAGGGCACCTGATCCCCCAGGCCTGGCAGAGCCCCAGGCCAAAACACAGAGCACTGTCTGCCAGCAACCTGCGGCAGTTCCGGAGCATCCGTAGGGAGCTGGGCCGTTCTGGTCCTTCACTTCCAATAATACAGACTCCGTGGCTTGGACCGTGGTAACAAAGTCACAGAAAAATCCCCCTGATGGCACGTGAGGACTAGCTGTGTCCCACGTGCAGGTGAGCAGCCCCAGCAAAAGGCACCAAACACCTTGCTGTGGTCCTACATAAGCCACCGTGGAAAAATTAGGTCCTATAAGGGGACCTTGTTTTTAGCCAAGTAGCACAAATTGAGAAGAAATCTGTTTCTTCTGCCACAGTTCTATTTTCTTCAAGTTATTCTACTAAACAATACACAAAAAAATGAAGTATGTGGTTGTCTTATTTGATATTATTGTTGATGTCCCATATAATGTCAGCTGCTTTTAAATACATTTCAATAACCTGAAATTTGCTTAGAAATGCTTAGAAATATTACTGGAAAGTCGGTGCGGTCTGTGACCAGCCAAAGAGAGAGTGCGTGTTATACTGCTCTCCCAAGTACGTCTTGGAATCAGGACACAAGGTCTTTTGAGCCAGGGCACGATCAGAAATACCTGAGAACGATAAGAAACATTGCAAAATTATAGATATTGCAGTCCACGTCTCTTCCTATGTCTACCAATTGAGGGGGGAAAACATCAAGGATTTCTAAAGAGGAAAAGCTGGAGAACCACAGCATATATATTGATTAGAAGGTAATAAGTAGCAATAAATGCCCTCTCTCAGAAAAGCAAGTATTTGCTTAGGAGGGCGAGAGAACACAGTAAATAATACTAAATAAATTCTAAGTTTTTTTTGTCCAATAAACTAGAACATCTGTACTGGTATCTTATATTCAAAAAGTAAGAGCCAGAAAGAAAAATACTAAATTAAAGAGCTAAGAATATTCCTACATATTCTTTTACCTGGTGACAAATTTTTCTTAACAGCTAAGTCATGTTAAGGGGGGAAAAAACAAAACAAGCCAGCAGAAATTGAGGCGCTCAGGGAACCCGCGTAGCAGAGTGCAGCCAGGAGCCCCGGCTCTGCGCGTCGCGGAGCCGCGATCAGGCAGCAGGGCTTGGGAGAGCTCCACGGGCACGCCGGAGGTCACACCATGCTCCAGCTTGCTCCGCTCTTCCCCAAGGCAGCTCAGCCCGGAACGGGCAGCAGGACTAATGGTTTGGCCCTGAGCAGCGTTGAGGGGGCAGAAAAGTGTCGGATGCAGCAGTCCATGGGCTGTCATCTGCTCGAGCCCCATATGCTGCACAGAAGGGAGCAAGGACAGATGTAACAGGCACAGTCACCCACGGACGGGTCATGCAGTAGCCCCTCCAGGAGCGCTGCACAGGCAGCGGGGACAGCGATAGCCTCTCGCCTTCCCCAAAGGTCAGCGTAGCCCTCATGCCTCCTGACAGCGCCGATTCCGCCGAGCCAAGAGGAAACAACAGGAGCCACAAATCGGCTGCACAGAGGCTGCCTCGTCTTTGATGCCGCATTAAGGAGTCACTGGCAAAACCCGTTCAGTGCAGAAAATGTGATTCCCTTCCTCAGCATGTAACCTCCCTGAAAATGCTACATGAAATTCAGCAGGAATTCGTCAAGTCTGACGTTCAGCTTATACAACATGTTCATTTTTAGAGAAGGAGTTGAAAATGGTATAAAATCCTCTCAAAAAAAAAAAAAAAAAAAAAAGGAAGGTAGGCTCTTGAATATTTTGCTTTTAAATGTTTAATAGGTGCATGCTCTATTGAAAATATTTCTCCGTGAGCAAGCAACCTCAATGCCTCATTGCACTGTACTCTGTTTGCAGTTCATTGCTACAAAGTGCATTTCTCGGTACCTGAAACCTTATTAGCATGCCTGCCACCAAAGCTGGAATCCTCCTGCTTGCATCTTTAGACACAAAGACTCCAGCGTGGCTGATCTGCATCTGAAATAACTTAATTTACAGGCAATTTCCAAGTAACTGTGACTGACATATCAGTGGTTATAGCTTTGAGGAAGACACTAAGCTTCTGGGGAAAGTTAAATTTAATGCCCCAGTGACACTTAATTATTAGCCCAATAAAATTAAGGTGGAATACAAAAGAAAATGCTGCCAAATATGAAACATATTTTCATGCTTATACTGAACACTGTTTATTCTGCCTCAGTAGCACTGGTTATTTTACAATTGCATATTCATCTTCAGTACAAAATATACCATAGAAAATTGATTCGAAGGACATTTGTTTTTAGAAGTTTAAACCATGGGTTTGAGTAATTGTGGTCATGATTTAGATGGGGAGGCTGAAGGTTACCTTGCCAAAAAGCCTAAGCACTGAAAGTGGGACTTGCACAGACCCAGGCACTTCGACAACTTGTTGAATCCTGCAAATCCTGTCGCTCCCAGCACCCTGTTGGACTGAGCAGCTTAGCTCCTACCATGAGGTAGGTGAAAGAGCTGGTGCTGGTGCTGGTGCTGGTGAAGAGCCTCAGGGGGGCCAGGGCAATGGAATATAACAGAAAGCCCTCAAGCACTCAGTATAAACCGACCTCCTCCCACCCTTTGGAAGAAATGCATTAGACTCCTGTCTGCAGCGCTGTTGGTCACAAGCAAAAGCAAGGGCATCATTTCTAAAGAATGGCAAGTCAGAGAAACTAGGCTCAAAACACACCTCATTCTTCAACATCCCCCACTGTCCCTACACATCATGCAGATATCTTTGTCCCTAAGTCCAATTCCTCTAACAGTAGTTCAACATTAGGAGCCACTGAGCTCAGCTACGTAGCTCTGAAATCTCTTTATGAGTCCAGTCCTCACTCCTTCCTTTGAGAGGTTGAAGGGATCTCTTTGGTCATTGTCCCCATGCTGTTTTTGGAGCTCTAATACTAACAAAAATGTGGGACAACTTACGGAAAAGCTGGAAATATCCCATCAGTGCCTGGACTTGGTTTAATGACAATTTGATCAAGACCCACAGGACTAGTACGCCAGTACAGAGCAGTTGTGATCAACAGTTCTCTCACAAAGAGACCAAACACCAAAAACAAAATTAAAATCTGCTTCTGGTTTCAATAATTTACATTCCTTCAACAATTTCATGTTGTGTTTTTGTTTCTCTTCCATTCAATGTGAAGAGAAATGAAATTTTAATAAATAAAATGAAGAATTCACATGACAGTGCAACAGCCTGAAGCGAAAAAGCATTTCCAATGCTTCGCTGTCAATAACTCATCTTTGCATCAACTTCCTGCTGCATATTAGTCTTGTTAGAGCAGCAACATTTTCCTGGGGAAATGTCAGCTGAACCTATTGCTAGGAGCACTGGCAGTGACTGCAAGTGTTCAGAGCTCCCTGGGAGGGGAATAGGTATGACATTAACTCGCCCAGCTGCTGCAGGAGATTCTCACCTGCCCATCCCTATCCTATAGTCTTGAGGCTTTTTAAAACACATTTTTAGCCTATAATTTACTTTTAACATATAAATTACCTCTTAGGAAGATAAATAGACATAAAATTGAAGTCCCCCTAGGAAGACGCAACCTTCCTTTCATCAGAGGGTGAAAAATCAGAGACTGCCCAGGCCTGGCAGTCTATAAATCTGTGTCTGACTTATAGAATAGCTGTCTTGGCCTTTCTTTAGAAATATGGAGAGATGCCACATCCACAGACATCATGGGCATGTGAAATGGCTTGTCCCAAAGCCCCTTGCCAGCTGCACTTTACTCTGGGGCAGACCTGTGGCTCAGAGAACAGCAGGAAAGACCATTTCTCTAGTCCTGTTACAAGGGGCTCCTCACCAGCAGAAGAAAGTTTCTGATGTTTGATACTCCACCCAAACTGGGACAATCAAGCCCTGAATTAATATATAACTGAACATTTCAGAAAGGAAAGATGGAAAATGAAAGCTCTTTTTTTTTTTTTTTTTCTAGGAAATTACCTACCCCCCTTTAAGAAAAAGGTTTTCAAGTTACACTGTACTTACTGGGAATGTAAGGAGGGTTATTGATGTCATTATCAGCACACCCAGGATACTGGCCTCTCTCAAAATTGGACGGTTCATTCATATCCTTTAACAAAGAATTAGAAGCATGTCACAAGCTGAATTTTCTATTTTGTTAAAAGAGGGGAAGGCAAGTATACTTAAACATACAATCCAGATCCCATCGTAGTCAAGGACATCCTTCAGCTCCAGACACATCTGAGTCCACCACTCAACTGTCCTGGGGTTAGTGTAGTCAGGAAACACGGAATCTCCATCAGGCCAGGCCTAGAGTTTACGGGTATAAACATCCAGTTACCGTCTCATTTCTATTATACGACGTGTTCAGCAGTCGAAACAACACTGATATAAATTTGTCAGTGAATTTAATAAACCAACCTTTCCAACAGCAGGAGTTATGCCATCAGAATTATTCACCCAGACTCCCATTTCTTCTCCGAGATCATAAGGCCTGTAAGTACCTGGTTCTTCGTCCTTACTTATGAAAGGATCCTGAAAACAGTGATCATATTTCCATTAACAAAATATCAAGGGAAACAGACGTTTTTCTGTTTGCCTATTTGAGAACAGTTTGGATGATGCTCTTAATGTAGATTGTGATAGTACTGGAAAAAAATCATTAAAATTTAATAAGAGTTGATTATATACTATAATGTAGGAAAAGTCATTAAACATGTGTTGTGAGTATTTCTTGGAAAAGGCAAATTTTAGTGAAAATATTAAAAAGTCTCATGTTCATTTTTATGAGGTTTTCTACCTCATTGAACTGATTTTAAAGAAGCAGTAGATTTCATTTTTTCTCTTCCGAAGTCATCGCTTGGCAGAAGGACTGGCTGGCCCTGTGCATTCCCACACCTCCCTGGGTCTGGATTTCTTTCAAGAGTAGATTCATTTCAACCTCCTCGGTTTAACCAGCTAGAAGCTTGATTTTGCAGTACCAAAAACATCTCAAAGAGCTTGAAGGTGGGACATGGATATGCTCCTGGACAGTGACCGCCTCTCACGGCTACTTCCCGCTTCCTAGGATTGCAGTCACCATCACCTGCCCGGGATGCCCACGGGCTCCCTCAACGGGAGCCTCCTGGGCTCTCGGGGAAGGTGGTGGCCTACGATGCCATGAACAATGAGCGGGAATACCTTGAGGTGCCAGGAAGGGAGAGGATATTCAACAGTGCTTAGCATCCGACTGGGAGCGAACGCACGTGTCGTGGTAAGTCCCCAAGCGACAGCAGCTCTGTGTTAGTTAGAACAGTGGAAGACTGTAGCCACTTCACATGAAGGGATTTCTTTACTTTGCTTTTATAAAATGCTATTCCCTCAGGTTTTGCTTAAGGCAGAAAAACTTGTTATGAAGCATAGGAGAGAAAAATACCACTGAAACAATTCTTCAATTCACTGACAGCTTGTATAATAATTTAAGAGAATTACAGTTAAGAGGTAATATAAATTCAATTACTAAACTTCTAAGAACAAAAAAATACCAGACTCAAAGACAATTTTTAAGGGCTCTCACTAAAGTCCATTTTAATACTTAAAGTAATTACCTGGTTTACTTATAAACCCTCTGAAAACACCAGAGCAACAGCTATGGCAAGGCAAGTGCCACTCCATGCATAAAAAAGTCCCTGTTAAATCCCTACCTTAAATGCAAAATCAGTTCAGCTATTACTATGTAGCTGCAATATCCCCTCTGTAATTAAGGAGTAGAATGTCCATTGCCTGTTTAACTTGTTGAATAGTTCAACTTTGAAAAAGAGAAAACTGTCCATCTGCAATAATTATCTTATAATCGTGGAAAAGATGGTTCTCAAGGGGCATGAAGACTGGAAGAAGTCAACTTAATTAGCTACTCCTAATCTAAACTGCTAGTTTCCTTCAGCTGAAAGGTTATTCTGATACCTAAATCTAATGCATTATGCAGTGTTAGCATCATCCTAAAGGGAACAAAACCCTTCCAGTCCTAGTTTTGCGTCCCCTTATTGTCTGTTAACTCTTTCCTCAATCACGTTTTTTAGTAGCTGTTGGAGAGGAGGTGCTGAGCATCCTTACCTCCAGCTGACTGCCCTGAAAGTGAGGGCACCCAGGTGGTCTCCAAATCAGTCCTCTTCCACCCAAAAAGTTCTTGGTATACATACAAAAAAATCTATTTCTGGAGTTTTAGCCTCTCCAACTCACAGAGCTGAAGCGCAAAATGCTGAAGTTATCAAGCATTGTTTTGAATCATGAGCATGTTACTACTGAGTTTTCTTAAGTAATTTGTCACTCATTTCATTCCTAGCTGTTTCTAATTTTAGTGTGATTAAATGGAAGGTACGCAAGGTCTTTCATTAAAGCTCCTTTTCAGCAACGTTTATCGCTTTACATTGCAGTCATTATCACTTTTAGAGCTTCTTTCTTTGTTTCTAAACAAAGAGTTTATTCTGACTCAGAGTCTAAGTCACAGTGGAAGCATGAACACGACTTAGCAGAACGATGATGACTGAGTGCTGATATCATCAGATGAAATTTCCCTTAAATGGACATGGTCTCTGGAGGAGAAAAGGAGAAAAGAGTGTTGAGGGACAATGTCTGGGGCTGGCAATGAGGCCACAGACATGGAGGAGTGTCCGCACCTGATGCAGGTGCAGGGACTAGGCTGGTCCTAGTCCCTAAGCTTGGTGCCCGCTTCTGGCATCCCACCAGCAACCCTAGCAGTGGTGCCACAGCTCAGGGCAGGGTCCCAGTTTGGCAGATCACCATCTACTGGTGTCAACATCGCTGCTTCTGAGGATCAACATTTTGCTTCAGACCATAGTGGTCTGAAAGGCTGTGGCACACCAAGCAGAAGACTGAATCTGTCTCCCTCAACTCTGCTTACAAGAGGATTTACATGATGCTGAGTGACTGAAATTAGAGCACATTTCCTGAAATCTTCATAAGGGAGGCAACAATATGATGCACTTGGAGAGTGCACTCATTATTATCCCTACCCAAAAGGAAGGAATCTAAATGGATTTTTTTTCTTTTTCTTTCTTTTTTTTTTTTTTGGTTATCAAACAGAATTATGCCTGCCTTGATTGCAGTTAGCACAGCTTTGCTCTCACTTTGTAATGAAACTCTTTATACAGTTCCAGCTCCTGAATCCATTTATGGGAATGATTTGCATCATTAGAGAATGCTAACAATCAAAATTCGACAGAAATATCGGTAATTGGAACAAAGCAAACATAGAAAACTTCACTGCCTATCCTTCCCATTAGCTTGTCAAAAACGCAGGACAAACTGGATCAACTTTTGTTCTCTTTTAAAACTTATCCAAAATGCTAGAGCTGAATGCAGTCCTTAGTTACAGGTTACTAGAATGGAGGAAAAAAAGAGGTGAATGAAGAATTCATATGAATGAAGAATTGTTAATTTCTCTACTCCTTGTATTCTCCTAACTATTGGATTTAGATTTATACAGCAACAAATCTTTGCACTGCTATAGCACGCTCCATCTGAGAACCTGAGCATTCTTTAAAAATATTGTTCGAGTTAAACTCACAATATATCTCAAATAAGTACATGCAATAATATTTCACCATTCTCACACCTTTTCACTAAGAAAATTGAGACTCAGAAAGGGATTATGTCAAATAGGTTAGGAACACAAATTTGTTTTTGTTATAACCTAACTACCCATAGCATGGGTTAGAAAGGAAAATGCTGAAAATACGTGTCTCATTCCGAGGCCAGATAGGGCACAATATTGAAAAGGATAAATCTCAGATGTCCTGCCTTGATGATGCTGTCACCAAAAGGACTACTGCCCTTCTTCCAGGATCTATCTTACGAATGTCAATTGGCAGTGCCCAATCTATGCTGAAAAAGAGGGGACTATCAGGTATTTATTGATGGACAAGAATGCACACAAAAAGAGCTACAGTGAACTCAACAGTATTTTGTTCTTATATTCATGACTTTCAAGTCTTTTTTTTAAGGTGTAAGTAAGCTGGTGATTTTTAACACCAACACTCTCCAGCAGATTAGAACGGTTTTGAGAGGTATTCAGTATGCAGGGAGCCCAAACTGCATAATACTTGGAACAAATGCTCAGTCCTGACTGTGCATGTGCTCATCTATAGCATGCTTAGCTGTTTACAGTGATGTATGGTCATAGTTTTGGACTATGTCTTTGTTTTGAAGCTGCTCTCCATCAGCATGACCTAGTAATCCGTCACTGTTCAGACACCATGCCTGGGAGCTCCACTGCTGGAAACTGTTTTCACTGCTCACCCTGGAATTATTCATGATTTACAGCGACAAAAGTAGTGGGTCTTTCATGGGAACATACCTTAGGGAACGAATTGCTGGCAAACACTGTACATTATATAGGCTGCTATTTCCATTAGCAATGCATAATTGATCGCTTGAGCTATATGGGTTTGTTTGAAAACAGTGAATGACATTACAGTACAATAAGATAAAGATGAGGTTATTAATAAATACAGAGCAGGTACACTTAATTAAACTACAAAAACAGAAAAATATAAAGCATCCTACATAACTGATGAAAAGCAAACCTAATAATAGTGTTTTGAGAAGAGAAAAAAATAATAGCATCCACAGTGTGACTAACGCAACCTTAGCAATATGCAAAACTTTGCAACAAATTTAAAAAAAAAAATATAAGGACAGGGAAAGAATTCTATCTATTTGAGAAAATTAGGTGATTTTTAGATAAGGAACTGCCACAGCTATTGGTTGTATTGACTTCTGTAAACATTTGCTACAATGCCACTAGTGAAAGTGGAAGCCTCCCACAATTTAGGACTATGCTATTCAGCTTCTCTTTCTATAAGACTTCACAGATACCCCATTGCCAAGGTGAGGAACACGGCCCTTATTTCAAATGGAATGAATCACTAAGAGATTAAACTTTAGGGGGCTTATGTAGTTCTCAGCTTAGCTGGATTAATTGATTGAATTATGAGTATGAGCCACCAATATTATGTAGATAAATATAACCCAGAGTTTTGTCATACAGGACATTTCTAGGAGCATGAAGAAAATTTACTCCCTTTCTCCAAAACACCAAGGTGACACTGTTTAGAGTGCTGTGAAATCCCGTTATCTATATATAGAAAAATTAATTCAAATTGGGGCACATGTGGGGAGCAGTTCTCATTACAAGGAAAACTGAAGATCTTACCTGAGAAAAAGAGATTACAGTGCTTCAGTTTGTTTAGATTAGCAAAATAAAGACTAGGTGAGAATACGCTTATTCAAGTAAGTATATCAAGAAAGAAAATAGCAGGGCGAGAGACCGGCAATTTCAGTTAAATGAGAAGAGTAGCACCCAAATGAGAGGTGTAAGCTGACCATTCGGGCTGGAAAAGAGAAGACTGGAATAACAGTGGAAAGGCCTGGGAGGGAGTGCAAGAGGCCATCTCCTCCTCCTTCCCCGGGCAGGTCAGCTCAGCCCGAACGGTCCAAGGAGCCCACGCGTGTGACTTGTCTGCCAAACCCTCTCAGACCGAGATCCCCAGACTCCCCAGGCAGTCTGCTCCATGCTCCACTATCTTTGCAGAGAGACAACTTTATCCTAGTGCCTGCTTTTATTTATTTTTTTTCTTACAATTTAAGGCACATTACTTTTTATCCTTTCGCTAGCGGTTGTGGAGAACAAATTTTGCCTTTCTTGTCAATAGCAGCATTTTGCATCTACGCACACTGCTCTAGGTCTCAGTACGGCTGAATGTTCCTACTTAAGAAATGGAAGGTCATGCTATTGCCACGGTTTTAGCAGAGGATACCGTCTTTCTGGTACTGTGCTGCTGTTGAGTTTCGTAGAGCAATTTCTTATGCATCTATCAAGGACTTTTATTTAATTTACTGGCTTCCAATTTCCTTGCCGACAATTACATTCTCTGTAGTTATTGTGACAAAAACTAATTTCAGTGCAAGGATATGTATGGGGACTTGCTAGAGGGAAATAGTAATCTTTGTTGGAAAAATTGGCAAGGGAAGAAGGAAAGCTCCTATTTTCACCTCTGCCCAAATTAATTGATTTGGTCAGACATCAATTTTGGTTACAGGTTTAGCATACATTTTCCATAAATTTTCATGCAAATTTCTTTTGCAGTAATATAGATGAAAAGTAAATATAAGGCCAAATGAATTATAGTAACTAGCTCTCTAAAGTGATTATGAGTAATTTCTTCAGTGCTCAGCTATTTCTATGTGCATATTAAACTCATTTGTTTATTTTCATAAGAAGAACTGCATTAAAAAGTTCTGCCTCAGCTCAGCCTGGAATAGAGACAATTTTTTTTTTCACAGTTTTTACTGAATTGAGTAAAAAAAAAGAAAAAGAAAATAAATATTATGGTATAGACGTGGTACTGCACCAGTATCTGATAAAAGCAATATATTTACATGAGAAGCCTGTGAGATGTTGTTGTTCATCTTCTAGACAAATGACCAAAGTGGAAAATCCATTACAATAGCATGCATGTTTTAGCACCTAGCTACTGCTACGAATACCATGATGTAAAGAGTTCCTGTGAATGGAGAAATAATCAGCAACATTGTTATTTTACCAGAATCAAGACGTAGTGCATTCCTTCTTCCTTCAGTTGCTTAATGTACTCTGGCAGACCGGCATAATTTTCTTTGTCATAGGTGAAGTCCAGACGACGTTCCATGTAGTCAATGTCAGAATGCTGAACATCCTAAATATTTTTAAAGTAAACATTTAAGTATTTTATACAGTGAATCAGACCCCACTTTTATGTTTATAAAAGGTAACTAATCTATGAAATGATGCCTAAAAAAAGGATTACTATAATAGTGGTAAGCAATTATAGGGCCACATTCAGCTCCTACAAACGTATATGGCAACAGTGAACAAAACGGAAATGTAGAAGCCCTAGTATAGTAATTGTTTGGCATTGATACATATTAGAAATGCCATAATTCATGTTTAAAGTATCAGCATTTCGTACTACCATTACCAACCCATCGTCATCACTGTGCAACAGTAAATCCATATCAGAATCACACACTTTGAAACCAAGAGCAACACTTAGACCTCATGTCTAAAGCCCTCTTTAAACATTCTTTGAAGGATTATAAAGATATTATATGCAAAACCATTACATAAGATTATGAATATCCTTTTATTCTACAATTCTCTTCAAGGGATAACCACTTTTCCTCTGTTATGATTCTATTCATCTCACTTTGCATCTTTAAATTAGCATACACAGTCAAAAATTCGTACTTACAAAGGGGATATCATAGTAGTGCATGCGATCAACTGTTTCCTTTAAAACGTCAATGCTTCCATAATCCCATCGGGAGAGGTGAAATCCCAGAGACCAGTAGGCAGGCATGTGTGGGCGTCCGATAGCCTGCAGCAGGAATGAGGAATAAAGTTATTCCAATACTGAGCTGAAGATTTCAGAGAGAGAAATTATTCTAAAATGCCAGGAGAAACTTCCTGCTCATTTAAGCCATGAGGATCAGAGCATGGGTGCAACACACACTCAGACTGTCATTGATGAAGTGATCTACTCAGCATATTACTTTATATGCTTTTATTCGCCATAGAGAACATACACTTTAAGAAAGTTTTACATAAAACCTCTTGTCTCTCAGAAATGATGATGTTATGTCTATAAATACAGGGATAAGGCCCATGTGTCTGCTTACTGAGGACAGAGCTATTTGGTTTGGGAAAGACTCCAGAAAACACCCAGTCCTCTATGCCCCAAGCAGCCCCACCGAGCAAGACTCTCTCTAAAGACAAACCTTTTTAGTTTTAAAAGACAAACTAAAACCTTGGGAATTACTGAGCAGAAAATTGAAATTGGGTCAACCTCACATTTTTGTTACCTCCATCCTCTGCTTTCTTAGGCAGGCTCCCTGTAAATTATGCTTCCTTTTAAAATGAGATAGAGCACTCTCCAAGACAGAAGTTGTCTCTGTTCACATGTTTGAACAATGCTTAGCCTGAAGGTCCCAAGTCCCATAGGGGCCCTCTGATTCTGCCTTACAGACCATGAGTTGTAAGAATACCCCAGTGGACAACATGGTGCTAACTTTTAGTAAGAGTCTTGCGCACATCCAAGAACCAGCCTTCTCATTGCAGCACAGCACTCTCAGCCCATGCACCAGCTGAAATCCTGTGTAGAGCTTTGTGCTACCTGATGAGTGTCAAATCCACAAACCCTCTGGTCAATCTTTCACACCACTTAGCACCATCAGCTTTAGTACTTCTTCTTGCCACATCCAGATGAACTATTTCATCAAAAGTCTGCTGTTTATCAGAGCTCTCTGAAATTTTAATCGTATTTACACCCCTTCCTGATGAAATTCAATTACTTATGACTGTTTCTCTTGCTGGCTCACAACATTGTATTATCAGACATTAACAAATCTCTTCAAGGTCAGTGATACTGTTTGGTCCCTTGAAATTCTCCACTCAAACCCAAAGCAATGAGTGAAATATGATTCTATAAATATTTGATTTCTAGTCATTGCATATAATTCAGCTGTGAATTGCTTGTGAATTGAGTAGAGGACTGCTCTGGCAACCTGTGGCAAGCATAGAGCAACAATGATGATTCTAGAAAGAAGCTGAAATCTTGTCTTCATCATGATTTCTGTGGGATATATCCTGCAATCCTTTTTAAAATTATTTTTTAAAATGTTAGATCCCATTAAATTAACCTTTTTTTTTTTCCCAATATTTCTATCACAGCTCATTTCTAATATCTTCACAGGCAATACATGAATATCAAGTAGCTAATAAGCACCCATGACTATTGGTCTCAGCTATTGGTTCCCCTGGGGAAAGTAACTATTTCTCCCTTACTTCCTTGTGGTTCTCCAACCTTAGGAAATTATGCCAAGGAGTGAACAAGAACAGAACTTGAATAATGGCAGCTAAACCCCATCAACTTCAATTAAATAAAAGGAGGCACTGCTGACACTCGGTATCAGTTGCACCGCTAAGCTATCCAGACATTGCAATCCATAAAGATGAAACTTCCTATGAGATTTTCTCCAATAAGAGTCAGACCCAGGAGAGCAATGCTGAATTTTAACTTGTTCTACAGGATGTCACACTAGAGCTGTACCAGTTGCACTGGGCAGGAATATGGATGTGGGAGAAAGTGCATAGAAACAGTTCTTTAAATACATCTAAGCTCACTGAAGGAACAACACAGAATAACTTGCTTGTAGTGAAGCATATTCTGTGGCCAGACAGGCACTTTAAACACTAAGGATTACAAATTTGGATACACAGCATGTGTATGGATGAACAGTGGGACTTCCCTATAATCTGTCCCTTTCCAGAAGGATTTAACTCTTTGCAGTTCTTTCCAACACCTGCATGCATCCGGAGACTAAACCCTTCAGGAGAAGCCAACGCAGCTATCAGCAGCGCGTTCCTGGCACAGCAGTGCGTAGCCTTCATGGTGCACAGCTATACCCAGCACACCAGAAAGCAACCTGGCCGAAGATGGCCCTGAGCTACTTCGTGCACCAAAAATAGATGCATATTTTGCCCTTGCTTTTTCTACTGTAGAGAATGACCCATGTTAAAAAGAAAACCAGGAAAAGAAAAGATCTCTCTAATGAAATAAAACATCTTGTGTACAGACTTTTCGCCTTGCATAATAGGAAGAGGGGGCAAACAGCTGACAAATACAACCCAAGCTGCTTAATGCAGAGCCTGGTGCCCTGGCAGGACATCTGTGCGGCTCAGAGTTCAGCGCCACCGTGATACACAGGGATCTGCCTGCAACCAAACTAGCTGCAGAAATGGAAACCCCCGGTGCCATCACAGTCGTGAGCTGAAAATCCGATGAGCCTGGGCAGAGCCAGATGCTAACGTAGCTCTGCTGTCATTGGGACAGCAGCAGTCACGGCCAGGCAGCGTCGCTGCGGGGCCTGGGGACAGCCCGGGTCCCGCGGTGCTGGCAGCAGCTCGGCTCTGGAGCGAGGCACAGGGCCAGCAAGCCCAAAAGGGGCATAGAGAGAAGACGAGATGCTTCAAGAGGTGAAGAGAGGCAACTTCTGCCCCCTTCTCCACCGAGTGCCCGGCTGAACACTGATGGGGTTGGACGTGACACTGCAGTCGCAGAGACACAACTGAAGTCCTTCCCGAAGGGTCCAGCCTTTCGCCCCCACCGTGGGTAGCTGAGGTTGGGCTGCTCTCCGCTACGTCCCTGCTCCCTTTGCCTGCGCACCACAGCAGTGCCTGCCGGCAAGGCAGTATATTGTGTCAGCACTGCTAGAGGAATTTGGGATTGGAGCCGAACGAGTTTAAGAAAACCCACATTGCAAGCAAGATATTAACTTTTAAAGCAATTAGTTCCCAGGTTCGCCAAGCTGGCGCATCTATGGTGAGCTTAATTGAAATCAACAGAACATTTGAAGAAGAAAGATGAAAACAGGGCAGCTGGGAAAACAAATGTTCTCTTTTCTAATTATGCTGTGGACTCTCTCTAATGGATCCCCCTGAAGCTTCCTGATAAAGTAACTGACATATGGTACCTACTTTCAGATGGATCAGCAGAGGCAGAGATGTAATTTTGCAAACCTGAAGCTCATGTTAGATTTGATATATATTTAGGATCCAGTTAATTCATATAGATTGCATTCTGCATACAAATGATTTTTAAATGTTGTACACAGTTTAGTCTGCTTGACAAAATTGACTGCCACAGAATCTGAAAAGGTAAATGAGCTATGGCGGGGGAGGTGGGGGAGGAAAACCTCATAAATGTAAAACCAGCAATCATATAAGGCATCTAAACAGAAAAAAATGGAAGGATACAGTGGTGCAGAAGTAGAAAAAAAATGGATCCTATTTTCTGCACCATAATTCCTCCTGCCCTTAGTTCTTAAATAACTTTTAGTGTTAATAGATTCGCTGTTAATTTTTCCATTTTTACATAAGTTGGCATTTTGTAGTTTTCTCACTTCTTTCAGAAGCACCTGAGAACAGATGTATCTAGGCAGTATCCTAGATGTGTTTGCAGGCAAAACAGAGAGAAAGAATGAAAACATGCATGCCCAACAGTTTAAATCCACCCCAGGAAGCAGGTACTCTGTGTTCGCTTCCTCTTTGCTGGGTTACTGGGCAAATAACATTAAGACTACTAGCATCTCAGTGCAAGAAAAGCAACCAAGTTATAACAGCTGAATAGTAAAGCAGGATCCCATTCTGGTAGTACTATGACTGAGTAAGTTAATATGTGAGAGAAAGCTGAAGTTACATCCTGTATAATATAGGGGCCATAGAGGGAGACGGTCTTATCTGTGCTGACCAAGGGGCAGAAAATCTCCCAAAAATCTACCTTCGACAGAACGAGGCATGAGTAGCATGAAGCCCATGCCTGCTGCAAGTCTGGGATCTCAGAAATGTCACCACTGTGGCCATCTTCAATGTTAATGAGCGTTGGGAAGCCATAGGCACAAGTGTCTGCAAAGGAAGAGGTCGTGGTGCCTTTCTGAGCCCTTTGACTCCTTCTACCCCTCTGGTCCTTCCACCATGCTGCTCCCAAACTCTAACTAGCCACATAAAATGATTCCTGTCACTTGGTATTTGCCTAAACTCTTTTTTTTTTAAGGAAGAGATGTAGGAGGGTACTATAAAAATCCAAGTGGGTTAATGCTCTGGATTTAGATAGCGAAGCAGTGCGTTTGGATAGTCACGCCATGGCTCTACCGCACTGCGCGCCTGCAGCCCAGGTATCTGTATCCATCTCATCATAGATGCCCTTGCTGGCTGAGACAGGTAAGTCATCAAGGTATTGTCAAACCGTGTGAGCCTAGCCAGGCAGGGGTAACCACTGAAATTCAACGTACATGCAGCAAAGTTAAGCTATGTTTTAGGAAAGCAAGAAGAAAGGCTCCACAACTGCTGAACCATTAAGAAGATGTTGACAACCCCGAGAGTTGAAAAATTTTAAGGAATTTCAATGCAAAGGCTTTCACACTTTATTCTTTGCTGAACAAACATCAGCGGCTTAGTCTTTCTTAGGGGACCCATGAATTCAACTTTTAGACTATCACTGAAGCATCTATGATAAATTGTAGGTCCATGAAGGTTTCTGATAGGATGTTGACCCCCTGAGATCCCTTCTAAGCAGAATTGTCCTGTTGTTTTATAAGGAAAAATAGCAATTTTCTCTCAGAACAGAAGTGGGAGACACACCATACACTCTCTAAAGCTTGTCATCGGATAATTTGCAATGAAATAACAAATTCATGGCCTTCACTCTACCCAAGAGCTGATAAATTTTTATATTTGCTTCATTTTTTAAATGAGAATGTTCCTGAGAGCCTCATTATAGAGCACATATCGCATTGCTATGACTATTATTCTATCCTGAATAGCCACCAGTGGATTTGGCAAAGATAAAATCTGAATATTGGGTCTGATTGTGGAGTCTCAGCTCAGCATTTGAGCTCCTTTGCCTATTACTATTTTATCTCATCCTTATCCTCTTGCAAACTAGGGTGTTTGTCTTAGGAAAAAAAAAAAAAAAA
>VZSV01000101.1:839641-916877 GCA_013398735.1 Nothocercus julius
CTTTCTTTCTTTCTTTCTTTCTTTCTTTCTTTCTTTCTTTCTTTCTTTCTTTCTTTCTTTCTTTCTTTCTTTCTTTCTTTCTTTCTTTTTCAAAATACTGCTAAACTACTGCTCAGGTAGAATCATTGGGTGGCTGGAGAGGCAACAGTGTGATTATGAAGGGAAGAGTTCAAAAGCATCTCAGGATATTCACTAGATAGATAAACCTCTAGTTCTCCGGTAAATACAGATTATTTCTGGCAGACATCTGTCTAACTTGTTCTTGAAATTGTCTGACAGTGGGTGCTCGGCAGCCGCTGGAATAGCCTGCTCCAGTGCTTAGTTCCTCTTGCAGTAGCAGAGGAGCCTATGGTTGAATTTTCACCTTCCTCATTCTAAGCCAGTGCTCTCTTCGCCGTAGGCACAGAGACCAAGCAGGCACCTCTCTCTCCACAATAACAGTGTTGTTATCCCCTTGCTAAAATGATTTAAACATCTGCACAGCTTTGAACATTTGGGAGAGGACTTTTTAAAAAGGGCATTTCAGTCTTTGTGTGTACTGCGTTCCTTTCTTTTCTTCCCCTTAAGAAGTGGTCTCTGCTTTCCTTGGTTTTCCTCTTACTGCTAATGCAGCCACAGAGTTTTTCCGCTGTTCTTTCCCACCTGCCTTGCCAAGTGCCCACGTATAGGGTTGAGCAAAGCCCGCAGGATGAAGCTTTGGTTGGACTCTCGGATAACATTACCAGCTCCTAACGGGAGCTCGTTACCAGGAGCCGCTCCGTATGCTGCATGCACTACTCCACTAACCTCAGTGTACTGCTGGATTACGTTTTCAGGCGTGGGCCCAAGGAACACATAGAAGTCCAGGATGCCTCCGATCGTGCGGAAAGTTAGGGATGGATTTGGACTCAGGGAAACATCTGAAAGGGAAAGCAAGGTTCTCAGTACACATTAACTCTGCTATTTTAGTCTTTTCATTGCAAGTCACTGCCTACGAGGGGAAACGGGCTTTGTAGACAGTGTGAAGATTCCCCTTTTCTCAAATTGTACCACTAGATTAATACAGTAAGGTGACCATGGCAACGTGCAAAGCTATTCTCCACAGACAGAATACAGGACTAGCCTAAATTGATGTGTTTCAGTTATGCTGATCCCAGAGGAAATTTCTTCCACCTTTTTCTCTCCCTGTATGTGCATCCATTTTCAAAAAAAATATAATATATTTTCATTGAAAATACTTTACCTTCTTTAATAGTCATTCTAATGAAATCTCTTTGAAAATGTTATAGCCATTCCTAGAGACTCAGTTATGCAACACTCAGTCTTATTTGTATCACAGGTAAAAAGCGATCAGTAAAATAGTTACTTATATTTACTGACTTAGCATCTTTGTATATGTATGTAGTCCACATATTCACATATCTTCTTACCTTGCGCGTTGGAGTTCAGCAGGAGAACACCATGGGCATTGGAGTCAGTCTCTACGCACATATAGAAAGGGTGGACCCCATAAAGATTGGCATATGGCTGAAAGATAAACAATACACTATGTAGGCTTTTGTTTTGCCATTTTTCATAGATTTTTCAGTTGGGTACACATGCAAAGACATGGAAATAATTTCATTTATAGGTAAAAAGACTTGTTTTGAGAAATTGCTTTTTTTTCACCTAAACCAGTTAAATTGATAGAACAAAAGAAATATTTTTTCTGCCTCAGCACAGTGTTGTTTACTGTTCTCTCTCGTTTAAACCTTCCATGCTCTGTGAAACCCTCCAAAGTTATATAGGTAAGAAATGCTTTGCTAGTTAAAATAAAATCATCAAACTGACTCCACCCTAGCCAAATATCTCATCCAAGAATGAGCCCTGCTGAAGTTCAGGTTGTCTGTATGAACAGAGCTTGACCCAAGCATGGAATCAAGGGTCTTTCTGAACCAGACTCTTGACAAACACAGCATACCTCCCTGACAACTAACTGCATTACAAGAAGGTTCCTGATGAAAAGTTTCAAAGTCATCTCAGAATGACTCACAATTTTGCCATTTAATTAAAACATATGACACCTACAAAACATGTGACAAAGCACATTTTTCAGTCTTTGCCATCAATTCCCATCAGCAGTGTTATCATACAGAGAGAGAACTTTCCTTGGCAAAGCTGTAGTCTGCCACTTCCTTTTTACGATATAAGTTTAGGAAAAAATGTTGCATTAATTTAATTACCGCTGGTGCCTGATCCCTGCTGAACATGCCATAGGTAACAAAGTCCATGCTGTGTTTGAAGGATGGGTGCTCGTGTTCACCAAACCCATACACTGAGGTGGATGGCACTGTAGTTGTAATCTGTAGATACTGGTTGGAAAAAATCAGATCATCCAGGGATGCATCCCACCTATGACAAAGAGATGAGAGGTAATTATTTTGCTTATGCTCAGCACTCATCTTTTTAAGCTCTTATCTGTATACTGAGACTTCTTCTGGTATTATAGATGGTAACAGCATAAAATATACAATATGAAGAGGAATTCTTATATTTAAGGTACTTACCCTCACACTCATTAATTTCATCTTGCAATGGCAGTAGACATCTCATCTACTTACAAAATCAAACACATCAGTATATTTTTAAAAAGCACAACTAAAATAAGAGAAGACACTATCTATAACCTTATTACCAAAATAAGTGGTTGCTTGTGCTATTTCTATGACAACCAATGGGACAGGCTGAAGATTGTTATTACGCAGTGGGGTTCAGAATGTTAAATGAGAACAACAGACACTTAGTGGTTATCAGTTCTTACATTTAACACTTTGCTGGATCAGGACCCAAATACCCTTGCTGGCCCTAACTTTATGCAGGCACTTAGCACAGCAGAGTGACATCTTCCTTCAGACTCTACCTGAATGAGATGTTTTTATTGTGATCACTCTTCTTTTGCTTCTCTTGCCAGCCGAATGCCTTTATTTCTATTGAATCATCTGTGGACACAGGCTCACATTTTAATTAGGTGTTACATTCTCTGTCCTATCTCTAGTGCTATAACGAGCTGCAAGCTAGATGGGGAAGGACATAGCCAAGCTGTGGAGAAGCGTTTCGCTAATGGCACTATGTAGGCCATGAGTACCACATTTAGATAGCACCCTCTCGAGCCTTGTTTAACCATGAATTTGTTACAGCTAATTAAAATAAATGAGCCAAAGCCATAGAGCAGAGAAGTGGCTTAACTCTTCTTTTAATGACATTTTGTCAATGATTTTGAAGAAATTAAATGGTTGATCAAATTGACTGGAAAATCAGAGAAGCAGAAGCTGGGCTGTGTCAGGGGTGGAGGAGGAGCACCCCCTGGGCTCAGGTTGCCACCAGCGCTGTCGAGTGAGCCACGGACCCTGGAACGACACCGGCGGTCGTTCACTCGTAGAGGGTCTGTGCACTTAGAAAAAAAAAAAGGCTATTTGTCCTTTTTTCACAAGCAGAAAAAAAAAAATAAAGAAAGAGAGAGAAGAATTTGTATTTAACTGTTGAATTGGTTGCTTGCCAGCAGCAACTTTCCTTCCATTCCATCATCTGCTCCACCTACACGCGATCCTGAGTGAGGTTATTTTCTTACAGGAAGGTTAATGTGCACGACGTATCCCTGAGAAGCGGGTGCAGCCCTTGGCAAGCGGAGGCCTTCCCGAGCAAGGCTGCTGCCGGGCCGGAGGGCCGGGCTCTGGGGCGAGAGCGCCGGCGCAAGGAGCGCTGTGGCGCTCCGCAGCCTCGCTCCGTGCCGAGGGAGCACGGCCACTGCTCCGAGCAGACCACGCGCTGTGCAAAAAACAAAGGATGCCGGAGGGGAAATGCTTTGGGAAGAGCTTAAATAGCTGTCCTAACTCATTGAGCACTCTCCATGATGCCTGCTCAGAGGATATGAGGCTCTGTACGTCTGGGTAGCCGCATCTCGGCGCTGACATTTCCCATCGTGAGAGCAATCAGTGTTGCCATGGCATTGCGAGTGCTCCTGCTACTCAGCCCGGCCATTCCTTGCCCAGGAGAGTCACTGGGGTGGCAAAAACTGCAACTCCAGTAGCACAGTCCCCGCCACACCAGGTCTTCAAACAGCAGAGATGCTGTTTTATACCTCCATCATCCCCCCGTGGCACTGACACGCACTAAACTTCCATGTCGGGTCTCCTGAGCGGAGCCCGGGGCTGCCGTTCCCAGTGGCACAGCGCTCCTCACCATGCTGCAAAGGCACCACCTCCCCTCAACAGCATCTTCCTGGTGGCTAGAATGGCCACACGCTAAATACAGCTTTGGCTACGACATAAAACTGTCACAAAAGCAGTCAATGATAGTTTTGGGTTTTTTCTTGTAGCCGTCATTTTTATCCGCTAGGTCCTCTAGCACAGACAAGTCGTCCCCTAACACCTTCCCATTTGCCTCCGCTCCCAAGAGGCTGCATTGTGGTAAGCCGTTATGTTACTTCAAAATATCACAATATTTGTTTGCGTTATGTTGGGGAAGAGTGATCATTTAAACAAAAAACAAATGTTTGTCATTCCTCAAACACCAGGAGACAATAAAAGAAAATGTTGTATTTCTCCCACCTCCTCTCCTGCTGGTTTAAGGCTGATAGAAGTAACAAAACAGGAGGGAACAAAAATGATGCTCCATGCACAGGCATTTCCATGGTTCTCCTCCAGCAGTCTTAGAAATTGTGACAGTGCTGAGAGGGGCAACAGAGGAATCTTAAAATGTGGAATATTTCTAAGAGGTTGTCCACTACTAAAGATTAAGTCCCAACCAGAAGATACGTGTGGAAAAGTAGAAGAATAAGAGAGCCCTTTCTTTTGCACCAGAATAGCTGTACTCAGGTCACTTCTGAAAATATTAACCCTTCAGTGTCTCTGTGGCAGATACATCCCTGCCTGTAGAAAATTAAACTGGACCCCTGATATTCCTGTCTGGGCTACTGACTGCTAATAGTGAACTGCTGCTTGTCTTACAAGTCTGACTAATAAAATCTAGTGCTTCCCTTCAAACACCGCATTATACCAAAGAGTAAACCTCTCTGTTTTTTTTTCCCCTGTCATTGGGGGAAAAAAAAAGACTCAGGAGAGAAAAGGACCGTGTAAAAATTAACTTTTCTAGGCAGTAAGTGAACTGAGACCTATTCAACATCCATCAAGCGTCCCTCAGGTCACCAGGACCAACGAACAGTGAAGCAGTAGTTGAAGAAGATGGGTAAGCAGACAGATAAAATAGCTTGTTCATGCTGAAGGAGTAATTTATGACATTTTCATGGTGATGGCGGAGGATGACTAAAAGGCAGTATAATACAGTTTGCAGAAGTGCAGTCATCTATCTTTTGCAATGCGAACTGAACGTGACAGTTACTCTGGTGGAAGAACTTCTCTCTGCTTCGGTTTACTGGAGAGCAGTAGCTCTGCTCCTTGTAGAGCACGGGGCAGGCGCAGATGGTGCGGAGCCCTAACCTGCCCGCTGTGCACAGGCAGCCGCTGGCACACGCTGAGGGCTCATAAACCCTCCAGGATCAAGGGGCTTGGGGGGAGTACACAATACATCGTTTAAGGACATGCATAATGCATTGTTTGTACATTCAACATTATCTTTGGTTGGGCCGCTTTATTTTTTGCAATATACCCAAGAGAAATGAGCCCATTGCTTTAAGGTAAGAGCATGTTTCTCTCTCTTGCTCATGCTGAGAAAACGTCCCCTTAGCACCGGCTTTGCTTGGCCCCCAGCCCCTTTGGGAGCTGCAGGCCTGCAAAGGGGCCCACCCCGAGTGTTCCCTTGGGCCTGCAAATGCAGAAGGAAACCTCACGTGGCTGTTGGAAAACCAGGTGTGAGCCTCCCAGCAGAGCTCTGCCAGGCTGCATTCGCTTCCAGAGCACACGGGCTGGCGCTGCATGTGCGGGCTGCATATAAAGCAGGAAAGCACCTTAGTGACTGAGCAGAAATGTAGCCTATTTTTGGAAGGTCTTCAAATACACTTGGGCCTCCAACTCAACCTACTTGAGTTTTGGGAGATTATCTGCCTTAGGAGCCCAAGTCTCTGTGATTTTCCACAGTGCTCAGATTTCCGAAGGATGTTTTTATTCTCTCACAGCCGCTGCATGCCGTATTAGCTGCAGTCCTTGGAGCAACCACAACACCACTGGCCAGCCAAAGACATGCCAAGAAGAATTTTCATATATTTATCTTACTCTCAAGGTGATCTAAAAAGAAGGAGAGTTAGCACTCTCCAGCCAAAAGCTTTTCAACAAACACAGCATTATAAAAAAATATTGTTAGGAAGTATTTACAGCTATTGACACATTTCTACTCTACTTCTGCACTCATCGTCACAGTATCAAAGCATCTCCTATAAATTGCTAGATATCTTCATTTTTGCTCTCAAAAACACTTGGGTAAGCAACAGACCTGAAATACTTCTTGCCTGTCTAACATAAATCTTAGCAATGAGAAGACAAAAATAATGGCTCTCACAAACTAGAAGCAAACTCGGGATACCCATGCTGCACACAGCTTGCTCCTGGTGCTTTCAGCAAAATAGCAGCTTAAGACAATGGCATTATAAATCATTCTAATAGCCTTGCCTATCTAAAAACATCTTCATGGTAAGTGGCGTCTCTGCTTACTACCACAATCAATAAAAAAGGCAGCTGAACTCTGCGGTGGCCTTTTTGGAAATTAGGGAAGATTAGATTTTTGTTATTTGTTCCATGTCTTCCCAACTGTGATAGCAAGCAAGGTATTCCAAACTTTTGCCAGAAAGAATGGAGCATTTATTTGGCCTGGGAAAAATATTTTGCCTCCCGTTATTCATATGATATCATGAACTAAAAGTCACTTGGAGAACGGATATTAAAGGGGAAAATTGAATCACTAGTCCATCCTTCACTAGCCTGTCTCCAGCCATGGCCCATGACAGATATTGTAGAGGGTGCCATAAGATGTCACTCAGAGACAGTTTTGCAATAACTTGCTTATAGAGGAAGTTTCTGACTGTTTCCATAGAATTAGTTTATGTTGTGAGACATGGAGACAAAAATAATTACTGTTTTTTGTACAGATTATCTTTTATTATGCATGAATGTGTATCCTGCTGAACTTCCCATGTCAGTACTGCCCTGAGGCCATGAGACCCACAGAGTAATTACACACTGCAAAATTATTATGTCTGTGTTATTTATCTCCGCTTTAAAGCAAACGGTTCTGGGCCTTTTACTCCCCATGCTTGAGATGAAATCTATACTTTCTTTAAGCCTACATGAACATACTTTTTACTACCCCTCTGAGTGGTTGCTGTTGTTAATGTAGGAGCAGAAAGGAAAATAGCATTCAGCCAGAGAGCACATCACTAAACGATGCAGAGGCATTTCAGCCTGCTCAGGTTTGTTCCCTCGCCTGGGTTATTGCAGCCCAATTTTCTATCTGGTTTTGATTAGCACAGGGTCCTGGGCAGCAACAGGCCACTGCCCCGTGCGAGCTGCAAGATCATCTAGGGTAGCATGGGCAAGGATTCATTAAACTAAACCTGACTGCAAATTTCTTGCCAAAACTTTTTGCCACTGATCATGCCAGTTTGTCAGAATGGGTGTTTCTGTAGAACTGTGGGAATGGGGAATGTTCCCTGCAGTCCTGACTTCCCCAAACAGCTGATGGTTCGTAAATTTTACCCGCAGGGTGGAAGGCCATGGCCCAGGCCCTGTTTCTTATGGTTCACATCAAAGACTTGGAGCTTTAAATCAGCTGCAGGTTTTACTTACGTTCCAAGCAAAACAAAAAGCACCTGGCATTTTTATAGGCAATTTTTATAGAGTTCTGCCTTTCCCTACCTCTAATCCAACCTCTTCTCAGACAAAGGGAGGACTTGCCTGGGCCATGGCTGAGATAACAGGAATGCAGAAAAGGGTAAGGAAATGGGGCTGGATCGGGCAAGATAAGGTGGGGCAGAAAAAGGAAAGCGGGTCTGAATGAATGAGGTAAGAGGAGGAGTGTGAGAGAAAGCTGAGATGCATTACGGGGCCGGAGACATGGAGGCATGGCCAAGAGCCAAGAGCCGCCCACCAGCATTTCCACGGGTTCAGCACCCAGTGGCGCTTGGATCATTTCCCTGCATAACCCCATCTAATCTTGACCTCATGCAGACAAAGCAGTTGCTGTTGGCTGATTACCTTGGAGCAAGCTGAAATGTAGTAGGACTTTGCCTTTTATTCTCGATCCTGGCTCCGCATGAGGTTTGCAATCGGCTGTTAATGGCTCTTCCCTTACATAATTCATTCCTCTCCCTGGTTTACGTGATTACATATAACTCTGCCTTTATCCTGCCTTTTTCGAGCCGATACTCAAGTAGTGCTGATATCACCAAGGCTCCTTGCGAACGAGTGGGAGAAATGCCTATAAATCTCTTCCAGGAATATCTGCAGTCTCTAGATTTGCACTTCCTCTCCTCTGCAATATTTTCAATGTGGTATTAAATCATTCCTCACAAGGAGGCTTTGTGTACACAAGAGCCAGGATAGATTTTTATATCAAGCGGACGGAACATGATTTTACCGTGATCTTTGCATGTCTTGTTATCTCATTGCTTGGAAGTTTAAAGCACAAACACACATTTATCGAACCCAGGCTAGAGGCTGCACCATGGGCAGGATGAATGAGAAAAAAAAAGTGGATGTTCAAAGCAACTATTGTAGTGAACTACCCAAAATCATAATAGGTTTCTGCTTGAGACAGACTGTTCCCATGCAGATTGTATCAGCCGCACCAGAGTACTCCCAGCAAGAAGAGACAACACTCTGGGGATTATAAGGATTTTTAGGTTTCTTTTTTAGTGGGTCATTCAACACTGCAGAGCTGCTGGTGAGAGATAAAGTGCCTCATGTAAAACAGATTTCTGTGCATTTGGAGTTGCTTTACAATAGAAAATCCTTCCTGAGCGATGCCAGAAAGGTCCAGCAGCGAGCAGGGATCTGTTTTTGTATAGACACTATGTATTATCCATTCAAGTACAGGGAGTGCAATTGCAGCACCTCCCAGATAGGCTTCCTTTGTCCACATCAACTATTTTTGATCAATATTTGTGTGCATATGAAGATTAATGCCTGAATGATTGATTCAGGTGCTCACTGAGACGACAAGGCCACGGCCGTATACATCTTAGAGGAGGCGAGACAAATCCCTACAGATGTTGAGTGCTTGGCTGTTCCTCAGGGACGCTTCCCTTGTCTGGATATGTCACTCTGAGCATGGAAGCAGCCACCTGTGCAGCTCAACGCTTGGTCCCCTGTGTGTCGGGGTCCCTGCACGAGCAATTTACAGCTCATGAGGGGTTCAGAGGAGAAATACGGTTTTAGTGCCTTTGCTGCTGACTTTGGGACAAGCAAAGGGCAAAGATGAAGACTTCCATCACCACAGAGTCTTCCCTAGGTGCCCTTGGTTCTCCTCATGCCGATTCGCACCAACCCATGGAGGGGAAAGAAAAGGGCAACACCTCACACTCTCCCCTTACCTCCCTGGAAAACAGAATGAAAGAGGGTGTTTCCTGCATGCCTAAGAGGAAATGGCCAGGCCAATTGGGATATCAGTGATGTGTGGGATGCTACATCTCACGCACCTGGAAAGGATGTTGGGAAGGGGCTGTGCTGCTCAGGGGATGCTCAGGAAAGCAGCGTCACCAGCACAGAAATACAGCAGCGTGTGTGTCCACCTTGGCTGGTAGGGATGCATCTCCATTCATCCCCAGCACCCCCAGGGGGTGGGATCAGCTCAGGCTTCCAAGGAGGGGAGACAAGCAAAGAGCAAGGCTGGAAAACCACCATGCTCAGACTCTGAAACCACCACTGGCCTCAGCCCGGGAGGCGGTGCAGAGGCCACCGCTTTGGCGGGGGTCTCATCCCCCCAGCCGTGGCGGTTGCTGCAGCTGCAGCACAACAGCAGGAGGGGGACGATGCACGGACCTCACTGCCCAGCTGGCAGGCTATAAACCGTTTGGATTTTCCTACATCAGGGAGAAAATTCCCTGTGGATCCACAGTAGTTCCCTGTAGACCCACAGTGCCACCGCAGTGCTGGTTCGTGGCATCCAGCGAGCCTACGCTGGGATGCAGCTCTCCTGTGTGGCTGAACCTGCTTCTGGGCAGGTCTAGCTAGGGCAAAGCTCTGTTTAAGGTCCCACACGTCACCAGTGCTCCCTGGATCTAGCCAGCTGGTGAAATACTTCCCAAACACCCTTTTGCATATCTCCATCCTCTCGGCTCAAGCAAATGCCACTGTCCTCCACTTTTAAGGAAGTAAATCCCTTGTTGTTATAAAGCTATAAATCCCTGGATATGAGGAAAAAGACTTATTTACTATGAGGATGACAGAGCCCTGGCACAGGCTGCCCAGAGAGGCTGTGCAGGCTCCTTCTCTGGGGATCTTCCAGACCCGCCTGGATGCCGCCCTGTGCCCCGTGCTCTGGGTGTCCCTGCTGGAGCAGGGGGGTTGCACTGAATGATCTCTAGAGGTCCCTTCCAACCTCAGCCATTCTAGGATTCTCTGATCAAGACATGGAGATATTGCTGAGCACCCACAGTCATCACTCTGACGGGCTGGACCAAGGAAAGAATGAAAGAAGCATTTTTCCTCCTCGCAGAAGGAATTTCACTCCAAATATGATTCAGTTGTGAGAGGAATTGCTCCCTGCTGGGATGTGATCCTTCAATCTATAAGAACCCGCTGTGCCATTTGACATGAAACAAAATTTCCTGGGAACATATAATTTTCCTTTCTGTATGCAAAATGCCATGTCTCTCTGATGATGAGAATCTTTTAGTAGAAGTACTGCCAATGTTTGCAGGATAAAAACCCATTAACTGGGTGTAATATTCACCTGTAATTTCCCCTTTTTAAAGGTGGTTGGGTTTTAAAAGAACTCCGTTACCTGCCTTGACACAAGGCACACTTTTCCGGTGGCGATGCTCAACAGCAGCGCGTTGCCACCGAAACCCGGGCGCCTGATGTTAACCAAGAGTGCCCTCTACCTTCCTCTGCCTCGCAGCTCTCTGCTCTCCCAAAGTCACAAGTTCTGGAAGAGCACAAAGTTGAAAGCCACCTGCACGTGCCCTGTCTGCGTGAGGATGTGGCCGCTCCAGCCCCGGCGTTCTCTTGGAATTCCCGCAGCAAGGACTGACCCGGCTCTGTCTCTCATCGGCGCTGAGATGTTGGTAGCTCAGCAAATCAAACCCTACATTCCCTTAACCAGGACACCCCAAATCAGAGGATGTCTTGAATAACTGAGACCAAAGTCTTGGGCTTTGGTTCAAGGTGAGCAGGAGTGAAAAGGAACATTCTGTGAGCGAGCTGGTGCTCATTAGGCATTCACCTCTTCCATCAACTCCAAATAATGAGTCCTTATAAAAATCTCTTAGTACAAAGAAAAAAAATGGGGGGGGGGGCTTTAACTTAAGCCTTCTGTTCCCACAAAGCTGTTAAGTCTAAAAAGGAATTAAATTATTTTTGTTATCTGAGTAATGCATAATACATTCATTTACAAGAGCCTATAAAAAGAAAACTTTACAGAATTGGCTGTGACGTCTATAAAAAGAGATGCTACAAGATTGCAATTTAAAAGAATGGGCAGCTAATTAAGAGCCCAGTGTGCTGGTTCCATCTGCAGACTCGGGCCTTTTCAGCGGCCGCATTCCGTTACGTGAACCACACGCGTTATGCCATCTACACATTTCTTGCAAAGATGCTGTTTATATTTTGAGGCTGCATAATAAAGAGCTTCTGGGAAAAATATCTGATCTGGTTTTTGTTTTTTTTTTTTTTTTGCTTTTTGACTTAGGGTCAGGTTTCCTAATGCATAAAAATACCCCAGTAATCTGAGCATGTGCTTTGCAGTGCTACGGCTGCCCCTGCACTTTGTAGGGCAGGAGCATCACTCAGGTCCCTCCAGAGCATTGCAGTGTGAGCCAAGGCAAAACAACTGGGCTTAATCAGGAGATCCAAAATGGGCCACTGACAGAATCGAAACGCTGATACAGACACAACCATAGACTCCTGTGCACCACAGCCCTGCTGCGACTCTGCCCGTATTTATATGCTCTGACCATCACCTTCACCTGCCTGGGAACGCGATACCGCAGAGCAGCCTGTGACACCCGAATTTATCTCCGCACCAGTCATAGGCAGCTGCTAACACTGACCCAGAGCGTCGCCAAAGGGACCTGGCGCCTCGAGGAGGGCTGAGGGAGTTACTCTTTCCAAACACATCTTTTGCTCAGCGGAGTTACACAGAAGAGGAGTGCTGCCCAAAGGCAAGCAGATGAGAAACTATAAAACCTGCTGACATTTGCTTCAGTGGGGGGCTTACGCTGAACTTAAAAATACAGGACCAGCTGCTAAAACAACTAGCACTTTTGCAGTGTGACAAATTAGATGCACAAATGCCATTCACTGTCTTCAACCCGTTGAAACCAGTGGAAGGTAGAGGACTCTCTACTCTTACACCTCCATGGGTGTAAGCTTCACTTTCCTAGACCGTCATTTGCAAGAGTGACAAGACATTTGGTGATCAATTTCTGATGTACTAAAATATCAGAATATTCAGAAAATTGCACTTCAGTGCAGTCTGCAAGTTCAATCTACCAGTGCTTCAAGTTCTGCTCTGAGTAACTTTGCCCACAAAGTTATTTGTCTTATTGGACAACTTGACTGCATTCATGTACATATTCACCCATTACACAGGCATAGACTTATATTAATAATGAATGTTTTCTAGGCACAAGGCATAAATTTATGTATATGACACATCCAATTTGTGGTCAGAAGGAAAAAACATTACACAGACCCAAGCAAGAATGTATGAGAAATAGTGCTTCTCTCTTCATTCTTTCTTTCTGCAAAAGAAAGTTAATAAATTTTGTACTCACAGCACTGTGCCAGTGCTTTTCCTCTTGATAGTGAAGTGAGAGTTAACATCATCAAACTCAATTTCATATTTGGTGTCGGTAGCAGCAACAGGAGGGGATTCAATGTGGAGAGGAACTTCAAATCGCTCGTTGTTAGGATCGTAAATCTAAACCAAGGCAAGGAGGGACCAAGACGAGGTAAGGGTTTTTTTGTTGGTTTATGACATATAGCTTAAATGACTTTTTCTTTTTTTTGGATACTCACTTTAAACCTGAGTCTGTCACTTGTCTGGAACTCCACATCTATGGCAACGGGAGAAATGTCATTTCCAAACAGTGACAATGCCTGGAGTTTGTTCAGTGTTACCCTGTGAGAGAAACACTTTTCAATGCCAACCACCACAGCTCCCAGCATATCAACACTACAAAATGGGGGAAGAAGCAACTCTTTTATTGTGCATCTACTCTATAAAAAGTCCCTAATTTGTCAAGAGAAGCAATCTCTGAATATAAACTTTCTTTTGCTAACATCAGCCTCAGCTCTGCTTGCTGAGATTCTAGCAGGCTGCTCTCTCTAGCAGAAGTTTCTGCAGAAACTTCTTTTGTAGATGTGTTTACACATTTGCCCAACGAGATTTTGGAGCCTCCATCTTTGGAGATATCCAAAATCTGAACATAGTCCTGGACAACCTACTCTAGATGACCCTGCTTGAGCAGGAGTTGGGACTAGATGGTCTCCAAAGGTCCTTTCCAACCTCAACCAAACAGCCATGTGGCGAGAAGGCCTGTACATCACAGCCTGGGAGCAGAGTGGTAAGACTTGTACAACCATATATTCATCCTCAAATCAGCTCCCAAATATATGGTGCTTTCGGCATTCTAACCAAATCATTGTGATTTTTCATGACCTCTTATCTGTTGATTCTTCATCTGTAGAGATCAGAGCACCCTACAAAGTAGAGAGTAGATTGTTGTAGCATTTCTTTTCTCCAGGTTTAAATCCAAATTTAGATGTTTGGATCTAAGAGAGTCAGATTAGGCTCTCCTTATAGTTAAGGGACAAAAAGGTACTCCCAAGGAAGAAGTTTCCAAGCCTGTTGAAGGCACAGCTCTTAGGATGAGATGAACCGCCTTGTACAAGTGCCTGTTTTCTTCACTGCTAACGTGATGTAACTAGCTCAAATGTAGGTGTTATACTGCCCTAAGGGGAGACCTAAGGGTCTCACCTTCACAAGTTGAGCACAGAGTGGTAAAATAATGTGTGGAGAGTCTCCAACAAGCTACTGTCAGGCCAAGAACAGGAACCCAGGTTGGTGCTGACCCAACCTAATGAATCCTGTGATGCCCCATCCCTGTTACCATGCAAGAATGCAGCATTGCAGGATGTATGGCAGGTTTACCTCCAGCCTTTAGCTGTCTTTTCTGCATTCCCAGCTAGGGAGTAGCCGTAGGGACTGTCTTCTGGGAAGTAGCACCAGGGGGCATTGAGCACCTCGGTGGAGCTCCAGATGCAGCCCCTTTCTTCACATCTCTCCTGGGAGGCGCCGGGCTGCGGGTGGCAGTCGATGCGGCTCTTCACTGAGGTACCCTCGGAATTCTGCAGGTCCTCGCCGGAGCAAACGCTCGGCCCTAGCGCTGAACCAGGAAACGAGTAAGAGCAGCCAAAGCACAGTGCAAACTTCTCAGAGGGGAGTAGAAAGCAATGCAAACTTCTGGGGCTTCAGCGTTCACGGAAGGATAAATAAGGAAATAATGAACCTGCTCCTGAGGCGTGAGAACAGCTCTCCAGTCTGGTGGAAGGGGATGGCTGCTTCCGTAGAGGTACATGCACACACGTAAAGGTACACGTACACACACAAATATGTGAAATCAGCACATATTGTACATATATGCATAAATATATAACAATAATTACATGTATGTTTGTCTTACTGCTTCATTCATATATTACATACAACGTATATCTGTTATTAGTTTGTTACTATAGCTGGGGTTGTGATTAAAAGGAAAATACTGATGGTAAAAGAAAAGCACAAATTAGTCATTCTCAGAATCATCCTGACGAAAACCTCTTACATAAGGCACTAAATCCTTCCCTTCTCCGAGCTGCTGGTCCAGCCCTATTCCCCTGGGAGGAAAAATCCACTGAAGTCGGGGGATTGAACCGTTAGCTCCCTACTGTGATAACAAAATACGCTGTTATCAAACGCTGAAAAGAGAGCAGGCGTACGGCAGAGAGCGCACTTATTTTGACGGTAACTTGTGTCATTTTAGTCATTACGACAATATTCAGGGATTAAAGCTACCTGAAAAACAATTTCTTTTCTCTTTAAAATGACTAATATCTCTGCTTTAAAAATTTCGGTGTGGACTCTTGTGCACCTGAAAACTTGCCACAAGGTTGCTCAGGCAGTGAGCCCTTCTGCACACGTGGAAGTTTCCACACAGAGGTGCACAAGCAATAATTTATATAATGAGAAGACATAGAACTGCAGATTCGCTAGGAATGTACATGCCTCCACTAGGGCAGCATTTATTTCCAAATAGAGGATGGGAATGGAGAGAAGTGAGAGCTTATTAGTGTCCAGCTTTATATTTTTAGAAAAATGTAAAATGTGTCTTCAGTCCTGGACATTCGCGGTGGTGCAGAGCCGATGCTGAGCACCCAGGAGGGAAAGGCTCATGTCCGACATTGCCATAAGAGGGCCCTGAATTCTGATCCTGTTTTTCTTCCAAAGCATAAAAGGTGAGCAAGGAATGCAGCGTCCCGCAGGGATCCCTACGTGGTTCCTTTGTGGAGCAGCAATCAGGAAGGACTCATCAACAGCCTTATTTAAACACTCCAGATTTTGGGACGGAAGTGCCCAGCTTTATGTCCCATCCCTGAAAAGGCTTGAAAGAGAAACACAGACTGCAAGTCCCACAGAAACCGCTGTCAAACCTTTGCACCACTGTGCACCAGATATTCCTGGTTATTGAGGGAGGGATGAAAGGAGGCTTCAAGGCTTCCTTCGGCCCTCCAGTTTCTGAGGTCCTTGAGCAAGTGCAGAGACTACAAAATCCTACACCAAGCACCGGTCAAACCCTCAGCGCCTCTGTCCTCAGCAGCTTTGCGCGGTGGCGCCTTGCACGTCTCGCCAGCGGCTTGGTGGGCGACACGCAAAACACACGAACAGTCAAAATACAGCAAATCCTCCACATTGCACTTTAACCGGTGCTTCTCCTGGCACCGTAACGCAGTGTAGGTTGTTCCCATTGCTGAAATCGGACAGTAGGCCTGAACGCAGCCGAGCACGTTAAGAGCAAGGTGCCATTCTGCACGGCCTAAGTTCACAGGAGGCTTGTATCAACTTATTTGTGTAATAGAAAAAAAAATTAAAAAAAACATTAAATGGAAAAATTTCTGCCTCTGCAGGTGCCAAGAAAAAATTTTAATTCCACCTTCTTCATCAGTGTGAGGCATAAATTTTCCATCAGGTTTTGAAAACCAATACTTGGATCCAGCAGTTGGGCGAGGCCTCATTCACCCTTGGTTTCTAGGGTTACCTCTATTATGGTACAAATGGGATAGTAGCAAGTAGAACCCATTTCCCTTCCCTACTTATTAAAAACTATTTTGAAGCCTCTAAATCATTTTAACTGCACTTGTGGCCCATTTCTTTGTAAAAACACATGGAAAATGAAATGCAAATGAGCAGCTGAATTTAGCAATAGCAGTGGCTACTTGCTGCTTTTTCATGATAATTTCCATGGGAACAGAAGATAAAGAAAGGTATTTTGAAAAAATTATGTGAAAAAAATGCCCCTACTTTTTTTTTTAAGGTGCCTTACTATAATTTTGTGAAATTAGGTTAGAAAATGCTGCAATAAGCCATAAACAAGGAATTAAAATATTACCATGCTCCTTCCAGTTAAATAGTATTCACCTTCACATCTTGGGTTCATCTACACATTTCAAAGACGTAGTCACTGCAGAGATTCCCCTTTGCTTTGCTTAGGCCCATTCTCCCTTCATTACACTCCAGACTGAATTAACCCCTTTAAAATATCACAGTAAATAAACTAGCAAGGGACTTTCAGCAGCTGAATAATGCTATCACCTTCAGCCTGTCTATTCCTGGGCTGAAGAGCTAAATATTGGGACATACTTCTAAACAAGATGGCCCTGCTGCATTCCCATAGACCACCTGTCACCTCCAATGACTTAATGACTCCTTTTTTTCTCCTTTTCCACGTACAGTGTGGCAGATCTCACCCCTAAGCACTTCTACTGCCTTTATAAAGTTTACACCCTGTCTCTGAAGCCTACAACAAAGTAGAAATAATGTGCAAGTACCTGCGAGCACAACAACCAAGAAGCAGAGACTCCTGATTCTCCCCATGGTCAACTGCTGACTTCTGCACACCATGTGCTCCCTTTTATACTGCCCAGAGGCACGATAAGCACTTGTTCAGGACGGTAACACGAGACGTTGCATTTTTTTTCCTGAAATTTCATATCTTTCATGAGATTAATTGTAGCACATGATCCTGCATGCATATACAAATGTATCTAGGCAAGTAAGAAATAACCTAGTTTATTTACAACAAATTTTGATAAGCTGAATGCCAACTTTGAGAAAATCTTTCTCCCAAGACTATTCCTAGTCCCTATAGAATTAAACTTTCAAAGACCCCCTTCATTTTTTAAACAAACATCTGAAGTGAATGAAAAAGTTTTTACCAGTGCTTACTTTTTTTTACATTTGATATTTTGTCACAACGTAACATTATATTACAAATTAAGAAAAACAGTGGAAGACTTTGCAATAAAGCACAAAACTGATATTGCGACCTTTACAAAATGACATTTTTCTTCCAATTATTAATGACAAGAACCATCAGAGTAAACCTGTGTGTTCTGTGGCAAGATTCGATTTAGACGGCATGTATTTCCAGAAGAAATATCTTCCCCGACGGACGCTACCTGCAGCTACATAGGATGTCGAGCATGAAGTATACGTGTGTCTTTGAGCGTTACCAGAGAGGCACCTGCAATTCAGACCGTTTTCACACCCGCCCCTCACCACGCGGCCCGTTCGAAGAGCGGCCCGGCAGACAGGGGCAGCTTCCAGGGTCCGTGAGGACTTGGCTTCTGCAGGGGGGAAGCGCAACAGTGAGCTGAGCCCTGCAGGTGCCCAGCACACGCTGACACACCGGGGCTTGCCGGGCACCGGCTCCTCTGCAGCGAGGAGCCTTCAGCCGCGGGACCGGCCACAAGAGGCTCCCACACAAACCTCGCTCGTTAACCTCTCTGCTGGGAGCTTTTCCTCAAAGTGGTGATGCGGTCTCTCCTGGGGGTACCCTTCATGCAGTCAGAAGGCACGACAGATAAGCAGCAGGGACAAAAACCAGTGTTTTACACCCAACCTCTATGACATTCGTAGAAATAGGTATCTCTACTCATATTTGCCAAAAAGTGGACTAACCCAGTAACCTCAAGTGACAAGCAGCGTGCATTTTCATCTCCTTTCAGACAGGCCTGAGAAGGAAATAATTCTCTAAACCAACAAGCAGCACTAGAGCTTGTGTTTGCTCAAGGGACTCCAGGTGCTAACATGATCTCTGAAAAACAGGGCCCAGCTGCTCCATTTAAAGCCTGTACTGCATTCAGGAATCCTAGTATGATTTCCCCATACTAAAATATTCCGAAAACATGAATAATAGGTGGCTAGAACACTCAAGTGGGACACCACAACCACCTCTGGGTTATTTTGCGAGCCATTCTATTGCATTATGGAAAATGGTGTATTTTATATTTTAGGCCTTTTCAAGTAAAGTGATTTCTTTACGGGAAGAATGTTGAAAAAGGCAAAGATAAGTGGTTCACATTCACATCTTTATTTGTCACCTACATAAGCTATAATTTACAGACTGATATTTTCTGAAAAAAAAAAAAAACTCAATATCCAAACACAGTTCTTGAATCTACATAAAATTTTTAAATCTGCAGAATTTACAAATTAATACTCAGAGCAGCTGGATAAATTATACATCCTCCCTCAATATCCCCACACTCTAAGAATTTTAAAATTCATACAGGCACAAGATAAGATATTCTCTTTGTACAACCCTCTATTTACATCGCTTTTTCCCATACACGTGGTTCAGTTCTCATTGTAACTGCCAAGGTTTGCAAAACAGTGTTTTTAAAATACATTTAGCAGCATATAAAATTAGATAAAAAGGAAAGACATTTTGCTTAAAAAAAAAGAAAATGTGAGATGATAGAAACAAATCCATAAGAAAAATAGATTAAGATATATTTCTGTTATGACATATACCTAGAATACCTAGTCATAGCAGAATGTAGGCAAAACACTAATAAAACGTACCAGTTTATGAGCATTTTAGTCCTAGTCCTGAGCACAGAGCATACATAGCTGCACAACTTTGGTCAACGAGGATTATATGCTAACATTAACACAAATTATACGGTGCTCACTGTTAGCAGGATACACTCATATCAGAATAATCTGTCACTAACAGGTTCCTCTCATTTTTATTCACTCCACTTTCATAACAGCTAAGTGACCTTTTAGAAGTTTGAAACAAAGTCTGTCTTCATCAAAGGGTTATTAATGGGATATGATTACTCCCGTGTTACCGTAAAATGCAAAACAGCTCAGCATACTTGTGAGTGAAATACAGCAGAGCACTTCTTTAATATGTTCCAGGATATAATTTTGAGACAGTCATTAGTGAAGACCAATTTCCAGTTAATTTAAATCGCAAGTGTTACATATGCACACAAACTCAGCCATTATATATAGATATATATATGATCATTTAGACACAAGCATATTACCAGGAGGTTACTTTTTTTTTCAAATACAGTACATGTTTTAAGGACAGCAGTTCTAGCAGAAGAGTTCACTCTTATTTCTCAGCTCATTCCAGTCATCAGTGTTTGCCTAACGAGCATGCAGCAAACTACACAGAGTGCACTGCAACTTCATCGCTATATCCACTTCTACTCATTATATCAGTTGCTGGCAAGATCTTCACTAGCATCTCCAGTGTCCGAGCTCTGCCCATCCATTACATTTCGGGCTTTCCAGATCCTCACAGTCCGGTCACTGCAGAACAAAACAAGAAAAGCAGAAAGAGAATTTAGTACTTAATTTAGGAGGAGGGGGAAGGTAGGGAAGAAATAAAGTTTTTTAAAAAGTTCAGGTGTTTTATTCAGAAATGCATTATCAAAGAAATGAGGAGACTTTACAATCTAACATGTGTCAATGTTCTCTAACTTTATCACAACACTGGCCTTCACAGTTCACCTTGAACCACGTCGGCAAGTCTAAAAGTTATATCCTACTCTGTTATTAATTTGTTTTTTTAAAGTACAACAAATAACAACACACTAAACTAGACTGACCCCAGAGAAGAGCTTCTACCTATTTACCAATCAGCAGACCACAGGCAAGCAGCCAGTGTACTACAGCACAGCACTCTGAAGCACAAAAAACACTTGCCTTAATGTCCCTGGGATTTTATTTTGGTATTAATAAAGAATAAATTTCACATACTTATTAACAACTTCAAGCAAACCTGGAGAAGGCATAAACTCTACCCATATCTGTGAACGCTTACACATAAATATTGGTCAATAAACGTGAAAATCTTGCAACTCCATAGTGGGAAGTAGCCCTGCTTCAATTTAGAAAGTCTTGCTTTAATACAGAAAGCTTCAGGAATTAGCACCAGAACATAACAGGACAACTTTCACAGTTCATGTGCTGCAACTAAACTACTAAGTGAGCTTTCCCCCAAATTATGTATTTTTCTTGGTCAAGTCACCTGAGGTTTCAGGTACTAAATGTGCCCAGTTTTACTAGGGAATCAAATATAAATATTCAAAGCAAACTTGATTCAAATATAAAAAGAGCTTGAAAAGCTCCTGTTATAAGCCAACATATAAAAAAGAAAAAAGTTTTTCAAAAAAACCCAATAGATCAGGAGTCAGTATTTCTTTAGCAATAAATATCCCAAAGCTAGGGACAAGATGGTAAAATTCACTCTGTCATGCTGAAGATTATAAGCATTAAGAGACATGGACCAGATCTGCCTATGTGTGCTGTGAAGTGCCTCAAACAACTGAAGATCTCCTCCTAAAGGAATGTGCAAGGGCAGACCTTTAGCAAGAGTCACAGAAAAGAAAGATTCAAGGAGAAGAAAACTCACTCTGCTGCTGTGAATATGTGGCTGGAGTTGGTGCAGATTGCGTTGATAGGGCTGTCGTGGCCCTTGAGCTCCCCAACGGGCACGAAGGTTTCCACGTTCCAGAGCTTCACCAGGCCTCCCCTGCAGCCGCTGAGCAGCACCGGCGCGCCGGGAACCGGGCCGAGGGCGCACACCCAGTCCTTGTGAGCATTGGGAACTTGCTGAAAAACAGAAGGCATGCACATCTCCTGAGGCCGCTACGAACTCCACAGGAACACGGGCAGAAATAGAAGTCAAGAAATCCTGTGGTCTAAGCCCAACTCCCATCCATGGGGCAACTTCTGCAAGTCAACCAGACTCTGTTTTCTTGCTAAACAGCACTGTGGAACAAGAATAAAATCCAATATGCCCAACTGTCAAGATATGAAACAAATGGTTAGACTTAGGGGGATGTGGCCTTTGCACATATTGTCTCTGCATATTTTTCCTGATTGTCCATTCTAAAACAAATACAAGAAAATAACCCAAAACATTGTTCAAAAATATCCAGGGAAAGAGATATCTGCCTTCTTTCTTTCTTCTTTTCCCATTACACATTATAAACTGATTCTATAATGTAGCACTTAAAAATACATTAATTCTTCATTGTGATTGTATGCTGATACAACTGCATACTTTTCTTGCCGCCCTCCACAGCCCTTACTGGATTCAACTCCAGGTCACCTCTGGCTTTCCTCGCATCTCTAGATTCCTCCTGGCTCACACGACCCTGCTTCCATCCCCTGTTTGATTCTTTTTTATGTTTGAGTTTAGTCAGCAGCTCCTTGTTCACCCATGCAGGCCTCCTGCCACCTTTCCTTTGGCCTCCTGCATGTTGGGATGGATAGTTCTTGAGCTTACAGGAGATAATCCTTGAAAAAAATCAACCAGCTCTCCTGGACCCCGCTTCCCTCCAGGCCCATATCTTGTAAGATTCTCCCAAGTAGGCTGGTGAACAGGCCAAAGTCTATTCTCCTCAAGTCCAGGCTTGTGATCCTGCTATTTGGATTGTTCCCTTCTCTGAAGATCCTCCTTCAATGCCCGTTCCTATTTATTTTCTATTTCCACCAAAGAATCCCCTATAAAAAAGATAGTACTATTTTTTCCATGCGTTTGGACATTAAGCAAGACTGTAGCCAGTCCAAGGCAGACAAAGGCAGTGATTATTCCCCACTACGCAGTACATGAGAAGCCACCTCTGGAATACCTGGCGCCAGTCTGGAGCTTTCCAGTACATGAGGGATATTAGTAAATTGGGGAAAGTCTAGGCATCCCCAGTAAAACAGTTTGGGGCGTGGGGGACATGATGAACAAAGACCTGTCTAAAGGGAACTCAAGTCTCCTCAAGTTTGGAAAAGAGAAAGCTAAAAGTAAATCTAGTTGCTCTCTTTGACTACCTAAAAGATGTATTTTTATTGGTTTTATGTTTTAAAAGCACTATAGCTTTATGAAAATGCCCTCATGCTTCCTTCTCTTCAGTTTTTTTTTTTTTTTCTTTTTTAATAAAACAGTATTTGTTGCGTGAGGACATCATACAAAAGCACTGGGTAAACCAAAAGAACTGTTTTGTTTTACGGGATGAAGAAAACTGCTGTTAGTTATTTCTGATAGTCATAGCGTAATTTAGCTTGAAAGGGATGAGTAGAGGCCACATAGCCAAACGTGCTGCTCCAAACAAGGCCAACTTTCAAGTGAGGTCAGGTTGCTCAAGGCCTTGCTCAGCTGAGTTTTAAAATCTCCAAGGACACAGATTGCACAGCTGCTCTTGCTAACAAACAGCTTCGTGCGTATCTCTAGGCAGTGAGATACGAGGGTAGGCGTCCCAGCTTGGCCAAGGGATATTTTCTGCAAGAAGGTGAATTGCTGAATCCTTAATTCAACAGTGATGCCTTAATAACACCCTGAACAGGAATGGACAACAAACTGGACAGTTTTGAAAGGAAGTCTGTAAGTTTGTGCATTTGTGGATAAGCAGCTTGCCACACAGATGGATCCACAGATGGTGATTAGTCCATTATTGTCTCATGTCCTGAAACTTTTATCGTCTATTTGTTCCTAGCACTCTACACATTAACTGCACGCATAAGCCTTTCTCTTGCTTACCCCCAAATTACTGAATTATTAGTATTTAAGTCTTTGTGAAAACAGTAGCATCTTGTCATTTGTTTTTCTACCTTCCATTTAGCACACAGCCCCAAATTTAATTTGCTGTAACTCAGCAATCTCTCATAAAATCTAAAAAAAAAAAAAAAAAAAGGGATGGGCTTTTGGAGAGTAGCCTAGGCCTAAATTTTCTGTACTATAAATTACTGACAAACCTCTAAGTTTTGCTGGATTTGAGCTCCTTTCTGCTTAAAAATTATAGCAGATCCATATAGCTACAGGAATGTCTTTTAACAGCTAAGTATGTCTACATGTTATTTTTATATGTGTCATACACACTATATAATATATACATTATATAATAAGATGAATGAGACCTAAGGAGGAAACTTTTTAGAGAAGAACTGGGGGGCAGCGAGTTTCCAAACTCCAAGCAAATGTTTTGCAGCCCAAGTTAGACCATTATTTGTTAGTTCAGTCCAAAATTCACGACCTTCTCAATGGTAAGGATGGTGACCAATGGTTCTAATCACAGAAGAGGAAAGCGCTGCCTTCATTCTGAAGTGAAACAATTAAACTTACCTACTCAGAGCTATAACAGAGGAATAATCACTTATTAATAAACATAATGAAATATATTACAATATATTTATATTAAAAACATAAGCATCTAAAAGAATAGCCATTATCTCAGCTTGAAGTTCTACACAGCCTCAAAACACTTTCTAAACAAGGCCATTTTATCAGCCTCCTGATTTTACATTACCTGGAGAAGGTCTTTTTGAGCCAAATCCCACTTCTTAATTCCATTGTCTCTGGATCCACTGAAAAGGTTGTCTCCCATAATAGCAAGTGCTTCAATGCCATCATAATGAGGAGGCTCAAAATTGTGTGTAGGACTTACACTTCCTAAAGCCCCTTCAGTTACATCAAACATCTAAAGTAAATAAATAAATAAATATTGAAATATATTAAACAAAATTATCTGCCATCTAACCATCTTGAAGACATGCAGTGAAGAATTTAAGAGTAGAAACTTGGGAAGATCTCTGAAGTCTTATTACAGGAAAAGTCTGCTCTATTATGACATATATAATATATTATGCACACTGTGAAGTGATTATGAAAATCATGAAATTATGAAATCCCCACCCTCTATACAAGGAAGAGCCTATATCTACAATACATGGTGGGCTACAGATGCAAAGCTCAAGAACAAGTATGGGAAGCATGGTTCACACTGGGAGAACAACAAAGCTGCAGAAAGGTATTAATATATTTTTGGATAACCTATTCCGCAAGGCTTGCATACTACTACATGATGACACTTGTCCATTCTTGTGCTCCATGAATGATGTCTTAAATAAGGCTACTTTAACAGTTTAGGGCACATCTGGCCATCAGCTGCTTGCCCCTAAAGCACCATAAGCCACCCCGTTTCATGTGGCTGTGCAGCAAGTCAGAACTCACCCAGTTAGACTAAACTGAGGACAAACAGATGAGCCCAAACTTCTTTTTCAACCACTACCTCTGTTTCACAACCAAATGTCAGACTTCATCCCTTATTTGCTCTTCATTGACCTTTTACATTGAACAAGCTTGATGGGAAGACAGGGACATGTAAAAGAATACCTTAACTAAGTTAAAAGTATTTTTAAAACTACAGCATTCAACTATGATCTATGAGTTCCATTAAAAAAAAAAGAAATCATAGCTCAGTAGACAGCAAGCTTGCTGTGGCAGAGATGGGCAGCGTGCTGCAATGTACAGGAGCACTGATCTTGCAGAGCACACATTATGCAACACATACACACAACTAAAAATCCCTGCATACTCCCATGCTACAGGTCAAGAAGCCAGCAAACCTCGAGAGCACGTGTGTGCCCCCAGCAAGGGAGCACACAAGGAGAGCAGAGCACAACAAATGAACTGCTGACTGTTGGCAGCCCTGCTTTATGCTTTGAATATAGCAAAGAGCAACTAAAGTGGGTGCTAATGAATACATCCAATGTGGGCACCTTGGCTGAGGTGTACAGGCCTTTCTCTCCCCTCTAAGCTCTCTTTACCCCAGGGAGCCCGTACAGTGTCCCTTGAGGCTTGCACTCCAAAATGTGGGCACTGACTGACTTAAGTGATTTTGCCTGTGCCTCTGTCTGGCAATTCTTAAGAAATATTTTGCTCCTGAATGTTTTGGAAGAGTAGTAGTTATAAATCATTCCCCCAGTCTTCATCACCTGATGTTCACCTTAGCAGGGATTAAGAAAGAGTTTAAGCAAAGATAATCTGATCTACATTATTTTCTAAATTGTTCCACTGCAAGATGAAAATACTACTAAAGTGATAAAGGTAATAGCAAGACTAAAACACTGTTCATAATCTTTCACTGATGTAGGAACTTCCAACTTGGCTACCACATTTGTGATATGGAGACGTGAGAGTCCTCCTGAAGCCTGCATCCAGTGCTAGCATGAAAAGTGAAATAAATACGCAAATTCTAATGGTTTACCTTTATATAATGATCCTTTGAGCCAGTGACAATAAGATCTTGCCCATTGGAAATTCGGTCCACAGTAAGGCACATAACAGGGCCCTGGTGACCAGTTAGTTTTCCCGTAGACTGAAATCTTCAAGAATAAGAGCATGAATAACTGAGGATTCTTTTAATTTTATTTTTCTATGAATTCAATGCAGTCTATTGTAATTTCTGTCAGAATGGACCTTTTTTTCCCCAAAGTTTTCCTCCTCTGCTTTACATACACTATTTCTCACGTCTATGGGTAAATGTTAAATCTGTTAAATCACTGCTAAATGTAAATAAAAGCTTTTGTTTATGTAAAATCAGAATTTTTCTTTACTATAAAATTTAAAATTAAAGACAATTAAAGCTCATGAAAGTATTCTCTGCATTTTGAACACATCTTTTTGAGTGTGGGTTTTGGCTTGGAAAACTGCTATCTAGCTAATTATCATAGCCAGATATTACTATACATTAAGTGAATTAGCTCTCATCATATCAATGATTACTAGCCAGGATTCATTGCATCTGTCAGCCTATTATTCAGCATCTCCCTTATATAGAAAACCTTGTGTTTTTCCAATCATTCTTACTATAAGATTCACTATAACCCTAACACGAGGAAGCTGAGTGAGTTTCCATTATCTCAGTTACAACCAGAGGATGGAATAATTGATCCCTTGGTCCATAGTCCAAGACCCTATTTAGACAGGATACTGATAACACCATAAGGAAATATTTTGGTGACCAAAGAGATGTGCATATGACACAAAGAACACTCCCTTCTGCCACTGTCCATTACCTCTTCAGGTCCCACATTCGCACCGAGTTTCCAGCAGCTGCATAGAGGAAAGTGCCAGTTGGATTTAGTGCAATCTGATTGATCTGGTTCTCTCCAGCAGGGATAGTGACTGTTCTGTTAGTACTTCCTGAACACACATCACCCGGCATCGCTTGTCCTGAAGACCTAAGTAAAAAGGGAGAGACGCAAAGGAGTTACATTCTCTCTATGATACCTTTTTTTTTTTTTCTTTAACAAACAAGCCTATGCACTTGAGCAGAAAAGCTTTAAACCAGTTTTGAACAACAAACGCCTGACAAAACCCTACATACACAGATGCAAATTGTTTTATGAGTTCATACATTACCAATGCCCCACACTGCCTGAGCCTGAACATGTGAAGAAAACACTCAGCCTCAACATAGGTCTACGTGAAATACACTGTGCTACAATGCTCTTAGATCCCAAACTAAGTAGGGAAAAGTCAGGTAAGCACCTCAATAGGAAATATTCCATAAAAAGCCAAGTCACAGTAGTCCAGACAAGGCCATTCCTTCTGTGTTTGGATCCCAATTACATCAGGATCTTCACTGTAGTTTATTAAATCTAATAGAATTGTATCTAAAGTTAAGACTCATTTGACCTCCTCTCAGTTAAGGTTTAACATACTTACGTCAGTGTCCTAATACACTTAGCAGAATCTCTGATGTCCCACACCTTGATATAGGAAGTTGAGACCGTGAATACCAGGCTAGTGTAGTTGCAATATTTTATAGAAACAACGTTATTGGGATGACCCCCTAGAGACATAATCTCTTGTCCAGTTACCAGATTCCAGACTTTACAAGTACGATCTAAATAAAGAGAAAAGGGAAAAAGAGACGGGGAAAGAAAAAAAAAAAAAAATCAGAAAACATCTCCATTTCCAAAGTTCAAGGCTAAGAATATAGAGTCCTTTACTCTAAATCACTTATATGAATATATTAAGAGAGAAGCAAGAACAAGCGAAAGTAACCTTGAGTGATATACAAAAAAAAGGTAGGCTCATGAAGAACCACAGTTTAGGTCCAGCAATGTTCCTTTCTAGCTAGATTTAGTGATTAAAATGCAGAGTCACCAGATAGGATAAAAAAGATCACTTTCTAATCATTACTTCTACTAGCTTGAGATGTTAATGAATTATTTAAACCAGCAGTGAATTTAGTAAATCCTAAATCAAATCCCTCCTACAACTCTTATAGCCCACAAGAGACAGGCAACAAGAAACATATGGAAAGCAGTCAATGGCCATAGCTCTGCTCAGAGAGTCAAGTATATCAGGAAGAATCAATTTAAATTCCGTGGCTAAACAGACAGAGGAAATCTGCTAATTCCCACACCGACCTGGTGGTATCTTTATCCTGAGGCACAAGGTTCACATTGTGAACCATAACTAGTTCTATCACACCTCTCAACAAATGTTAAGGCTGAGATTTCCTTTTTCCAATATAAATAAACTAGATATTGGAATTAAAAATCTGCAGTTAATTACAGCAAATCCTTTTTCAGCTTATGTTGCAAAAAAAATCTCCACAATATTACACTGCATATACAACACTAAGCACAAATTGGGAATTTCACAGTATCCTGGTTATCAAAGCAGCCTCTGTGGCAGCAGGCACGGGAAGTTTGTCCAACCTTTAGATCCAGTGAAGAGAAGATCATCAGTTGCATCAACGCAAAGCACAGCCTTGGTGTGTCCCTCAGCTGTATAGATACACTGAAGTGGGGAAGATCGGATGTATTTTGAAGCAGGGAAAGGGTTAATTATCCCCCTAAGAAAAAAGAGATTGTGAGTTGGGCATATACTAGTTGCAGATAAAACTAATTTACTTAAATGTAGGGAAACATTCATTTCATTTGCTTACATGTGGGGATAGAACAGCTGAATATCTTTTACAAACTCTGAATTTTTTTTACTACTTAGGTTACCAAGTGTCAGCTGGGGACTATGAGTTAAAGGAAATCACACTCAAAACAAAAAACAACAAGATGCTCAGTGTTTAGTAAATGGGAGAGTCTCTGTAATGCCTAAAGAACCAGTTACAGCTCCTGGATTCACGGGACCGACCCAAATGCTTTCGAGGACCAAGTAGCCTGGCTGCAAAACGGAGCACAGAGTACCCTGCCAAATCCAAGCCCCCAGCCCTTTCTGTGGGTATCCTTGGGGACCTGCTGCTAACTTGTGTCCCCCAGCAAGCACCTGAACGCACCGTGTAGGGCAGTGCCAGCTTCCACTCGAACGGGTGGCGAGAGGGAGCGCGGTTGGAGAACAGATTCCCAAACGAATCTAGATTTGCACCAGCGCTGGTGCCAGGGGACAGTAACCCAGGCTGGAAAAATCAAGTGGGTCATTGCAGGGGATTTTAAACAACTAGTAATTATTATTTGGTATACAACTGCATGTACATGTGGATTGCAGTGATTTCTGTGAAGTGGAGAAAAGCGTCAAGGCAGTGCCTCCACCTGCATGCAGTGCTGTGGCCTGACCAGCTAACAGTTATGCTTTCTGAGGGATTACAAGTGTGAATATGAGAAATAGGCCCCATCTCCCAAAACAAACCCTTCAAAAACCATCAAAATAATAAAAAAAGCCCAAAACCCATCAGACCCAGATGCTTTAGGAAAACACAACAATTCTCTCCCAGTCAAACAGAAACTTGCTGAAGGAGGGAAAAAAGTCTTCATGCTAATACTAATCAACCTTGTGGCAATTAGCTTATTGGTACAGTCTTAGTGCTGCAATATATTTTTACTGCTCAGGGCACCTTCACATTTATATAACTCACTACTCCAATTCTTTGGTAGATGTCACTACAATAAATATTGCCTGAAATCATTTGTTTTAAACTTCCTCGCCTTGGAAGAGGAATTCACCTGCTGCTCTGCACCTTTTAACAACACTTTCAAAAACACACGGCCAGATGATGCACTTCGGGTGTATTTTATTGTTTTAGGTCTCTATGCTTTTGTTTTCTAACACTATTCAAAACCAATATGTTTCTTCTCTGCAGTGCTCTGTGCACATGTTGCCTTTAGACTTGCTGCCTATCGCTCTTTCCACCCACTTTTTCCCTTCACCAGTCTCGTTATAGCCCATGGACAAGAGCTCGGCACACAAGCAGTGCCAGGAGTGCCACAACAACTGGCAGAGCCCCCACCACATTATTATTAGCCCTTTTGCTGCCTTCTCCAGTTACGCTCTTATTTTTCACAGCTGTTTCCCCTTGGACCATGAGTGGGGACACTCTTGCATCTCTTCAGCCACTGTGCAGGCTGTTGGCAAGACACTGTAGAAACTACTGAATTTTATCTGCACTGGAATGTAACTTCTAGCTACCAGAGTATACAACAGAGGGGGAAGCAGGAAGAGAGAAGCACATAAAACCAAAGAAAATGTTTGCTGCTCTTTTTGAAAGAGAAAGAAAAGACAAAAAGCATGTGTCTAAAAAAAGATTTACACCCTATTTCATTTATAAAGAAAAATAAAACCTGACATGCTCAACAGAAACACCCTAAGAAAAGGAGGGAGTGTGAGGGTGGGAGACATGCTTGACCAAAATTTCCAGGATTTAACCTCTGGCAAAAGCAAAAGAGATGCAGCACACAAGAATCAGGAAAATTCATGCAGCGAAATGAAACCTCCTAAGAATTGGAAAAACTTCACTGAATGATGTCAGGAAAACAGAAAAGAGAAAGAGAGAGTACCTGTGTACCTCCGACAGAGAGGAATCACTTTCATCAGACCTACAATCAACAGTGGTGGGATTGTGAGGAGAAAGAATATAGGTATCAACAGCAGAGTCAAGTCTCCGTACGAGAAGAACAAACAACAAGCACGGCCAAGTCAGAAATGCAATGCAAATCCACATAAAGTACACAGCATTGCTCAGGTTATACCTTAAACCTGTGACAATACTGGGGAAAAAAGCCTTCAAATAGACTTCTTTGACACTGGTAAACTGCCTCTGAGCAAGAAGCTGAGTAACACCAATTAAGCCATTTCTTATTTCCCCAGAATTTTCTTGTAGAAGAAAAGGTAACAAAGTAAAAAGAGAAGACGGATAAGTGAATCAGCCTCCACGACTTAATGCCTATGCAAAATATCAAAACAAACCAACAAAAAAAGGAAGAAAGTTCCTGTTAAGTGTAGAAGAAACACATTTAAAATGTTAATCTTAAAAATATATTAAATTGACAGCTCCCTGTAACAGAACCAGCAAGTTGTGAATGATCACAAGTTCAAAATCCTTCACCTCTCGTTTTCAAAAAAAAGTTTTTAAAAAAGAGAGAAATAAAAAGCAACAACAAAAAAAAAAAAAAAAACATGAACAGTTGCATTATGTCCTAAAATATTCTTCATCTTGAACTCAAACCAAACAGATTCAGTAGTTTCAATTTAATTTCAAAGTTAGTCAGGAAGAAAAAGGTTAAGCTTATTAAAACTCAAAGCATGTACAAAGCTTCACACAAACTATATTGAGTTAGCAGTAAGATAATAAAGGTTCTACAGTTGAGATAAGGCAGTTACAAGCACAGTTGGGAGGCCTTGCAAGCTACTGCTTGGTTCGTGGTGACTGTAGACCATTGGAAAACAAAGTTATACCGAAATAATGGGAGCAGATATGAGCTATTTCTTATTGTGCCACAGGCAGAACCCAAGGTTGATTCCAAGTTGGAGCTAGAGTTATGGGCTCTGCAGAGAGCTGCTATCAGGATTGAAACTTGGCAGGAAAGATGCTTTTCAACTCAAGGTTGTTGCAATCTGGACTAAGACTCCTACAGAAGCAGATGCCTAACGTGCCAGGAAACTGGGTGCTCCCTCTTCTAAATAAGGTGTCACTATCCACTGCTCCTCCAGATCACCTCCCTCTGTCCGTCTCGCTAATACACCGGATCATCTTTGAACAACTGCATGAACTGAGACTTTTCAACATCTCATTGCCCAGGCTGCTTTCGTGAGAGCACTCTGAGCCAGGATGAGTTGCTGAGTAAGTGTCTGAAGCACCATTTCCTAAACTGCCAGCTAAATTCTACTTTTCAGAGTAAACACACATACACACAAATATACATATATCTAAGAATTCTAGAAATCTTTTCTGTCACAATTGAAGGGTTTAAAACTACAAGTACCAGACATAGTCTAGAAAACAGGAAACAAGGTTCAGCAGGAAATTGCGTGTCTAGAGTTTTTAAAACAGATCCATGATTTTAAATATTCTCTTTGAAAAATACACAAAGACACAGGAGTGTCTCCTCCTGTCTTGCAAGAGGAGAGCAAAATATCTAATAAATACTACACTGATAACTTGAGTGCACTTTGCAGTTCCTTGGTTGGGGACTGAGGCTTCCCTCTGTGACTTACTTATCCTGCTGAACTGATGTGTTTCCCTGAGAAACAGTAAGACGGCTAAAAACATTCATTTCATTACGGGGCCGGCTTGGTGGGGAAGTAGGAGGTGACAGACTAGCCTCTGGGGCTCCAGAATCTGAGCTACAAGAAAAAAAGAACATCTTCTTTAACAGGTTACGAATGGTTAGAGATGTTAAATGAAACATGCCTCAAATGTTAGAGCCTCTTTTCTTAAGCCAATAAATAAAATTATAATGCTGGCTACAGATGTTTCCCAGAGAAGTTAATAACCCTATGAATATAAACTCCTGCAGATTGTAAGGTGGCACAACATTCAAAGTTTACTTCTTAGCAGTGAAAGATCTAGGCATAAAAAAACACACACAAAGAAACTCCTGAAAACTGCAGTTTCTTAAAGAAACTCATACATTTCTTCTTAACAGGAAGGAAAAAAAAAGTCTTTTGCAAATGTTCCAAAGCACACTTTCTCAGTGCTTGAAACTGAGTTATTTGTGTACAGAAAAATATTCTGGCCAAAACATAAACACACAAAAAATCCTAATCAAAAAAACACCCACATGTAAGTTGAACAATGGATAACAATTTAATTGCCACCAGTAAAAACTGTCCTAGAATAGAAAATATGGATTCATTTTTCAAGAAGATATTCCCAAGGTTTAAAAAGTATTTCAGAGAAAGTAAACGTAAAAGAATCTTACAGTTTTTGTTCTTTTGCCTTTGCCTTTTCCACTGTTTTCTCATAGGTTTTTCTCCTTGCTAAAGGCGAAGGTTCAGGTATCTTCTTCTCTGCCAGAGATGACTGTCTAGAACTAAAGCAAGAAGCATCATTATCTTACGTTATAGTCCTTTATATAATTGTTTTCTCTTTTTTTTTTTTTTTTTAACATTACTTACTGTCTCTCTTGAATCTACTGAGTTTATTCCAGCTTTGTTCTCATGTTTTAATATTAACATAGAGTAGCCAAACATATCATAATTCATCAACATATCAAGAGTCAGATGTTGAAAATGTATAGAAGATCTGCTAATTCAATTAACCAGAAAAACTGCAGTGGTTGGAGAAGGTATCTCAATCCGAGACTATGGAGAAGATGGAAGTTCTAACTGAGACCTTAATTGCAGATTCTGTAACTTTCATCTACAACAGACCACTTAAAAATGCAAAGAGCAGAAAAATCATAACAATTCTTACATGTTAATTAAACTTTTCACTAGCATATTCATTAGTTTCAACATCCAATTCAAAAATAAGAAGAGGAAGAAAAAGTATTTTCAATTCACAGTTTTATTATTTATGACACTGCTTCCCTTATTCCCTCCCTCTTCCTTGGTTTCCCATCTCTCCTCCTTATGTCTCTCTGAAATGATTCCCAGTTCAAAGTCACTGAGGTCTTTCTCCCAATCTTTTACTCCCCCTTTAAATTAGCAAGATGATCAAGAGTGTAATGTAAATGTTAACATGCAAGTGTTATCATTTCCACCAGTCACATAAAAAAGAGTCTACATGGATCCCACTCTTCTGAGCTCCTTTCACTCACTAGATTCTGGAGAATCAGTAAAGCACTATTTGCACTGGTTTACCCATTTGTAGGCTTGGATTTTTTTTTTACACCACTGTTAAAGGCCCAAAATGCTCATTAAAAGAGAGCATTTCTGCAGATTTTGAAAGGGCTCTTGTGGCCAGCTGCAGTGAGGCAGGCCAGCCCAGCCTAATGCCGTTACTAGGTACCATCTTCTACACCAGGAAAGCTGTGCCAGGTTCCCTCAAGAGGAAATCTGTGCTATATGAAACCCATCTTTGCAGAGTGGCCAGCAACAGAACCCAGTATTTCCAGGAGAGCACAACCAAATCCAGCTTCTTCTTGACTGAGCTGTCACAACCAATTCCATGCCCACTGAGCACAGGCCCTGCCTCCAAGGTGAAGGTCCCACCTGCAGGACCTTGTGCTACAGTTAGATGCGGACCTCAGAGTATTGACAACTGCAAATAAACAGGGCTTTCAAAAGACAGGAGGAGAAGTAATGGCCTATCCCTTTGCACAAAAACCTAGCGGTGCACAAAGGAGGGGGAACAGGAGGCAGGTTTTATTCTCTGCTCGAGGCCAGAACTCCCATTTCTCCATAGGGCTCCCTGATCTCTAAGTATCATCTGCAAAAAACATAAGAGGGAACAAGACAAACACTCTCTCTCTGTGTATGCTGGGCTACAGAATGGAAAAGTCCGGGGACCACAAGGCATCTCCCATGCTCAGCCTGATCACTGTGTCTTTCAGCTAGACGAGGGAATCCTGGGTTTAGTCTCCCCTGCCACGGTTGCCTACGTGTCTCCTGCACAGCTGCTGGATTACACGACACACACTGGGGCCTGGAGCACAAGTGCCCCTGGCTCGCACTGACGTGCTGCACCTGGAGACAGCTCTCGACCTCGAGTCTGCCATTTCTGGATCCAGAGCACCACAGGATCAAGAGGATCGGGTGTCAAGAGCATAATATTATGAATCATTTTTGAAGGCCTGGAAATTCTCCTAAAAATGCAGGAGTTTTGCTGTAATTATCTTCCTAAGCATACATGTAAAACAGATAAATCCTATCAGTGACCAAGACACATTTTATTGCAGGTTTCCAGTGCTACCATAGAGGTCCCAGGATATCAGAGATGTCTGAATGGAGGTGACAAATACAACAAGATCTAGAGGAGATCCACTCTCCTCTAAAGAGGCTTTATAAGCAGAACAGAACATCTTTATAAACAGAACTCCTTCCCAAGTGACTGAGAGCAGCCTGTATGCATTAAGATAAATCATCATAGAGCTGAGAAAACAGCCGGACTCCCATGGTGGAATAGCTGGTACATCCAGAGACCCCTAGCTTTGGGCAGGGAGCTGCACTCCAAAACATAAGCATGAAATTAAGTTTCTAGTGCTTCAAGAGCAAGCACTTTTTGGTTGACTCTTACTACATCCCTACATTCCACTTAAAGAGTAGAAGAGGAGGACAGCATTTATTGCACACAGGATCACATTCTGCACCAGAACGTGTTTTATTGTAATGGATATGACAGGACTAGAGGCTCAAATGGGAAGGTCAGGTGGCTCACCAAGACAACCTTTCTTCAGCAATGACCAGTGATGAGCCAAACCAGTCCTAGTACAGAAAGTACCCTGTTCTGGTTGGGAAAAATCATTACAATCTGTGGTGAGGAAGTTGCTGGAGACTGATAGCAGCTAAATCACTCATGTGCCAAAACATGATCAGTAACATACTTAAAATGTGAGGCCTACTAAGGCCTCAAGTCACATAAGTGACTTGATTTACTGACTGCACAAGTGCATAATGCATCTAGGCTACAGTTTTATAAAATCCTGTTTTGCCTCATTGCTAGCTCACATTCATGAATGGATACACCTAGGAAGAGGGAGCAAGGCAAAGAAGTTATTACCTGAGTTTTGGATGGCCTGGTCATAACACTTGATGTTTTTAAAATCTTGAAGCTTCAAAAGTTTCTAATGATCTCACACTAACTGCTGAAACGGGTTGCTCCATCTATTCTCAGCCCAAGAGCACTATTTCCAAACAGATTCTACTTATAAAATGCACTGAAGCCATCAGTATGGATTAATAAATACTGTCAGCAGTGTTTTACTGTTCATGTTTGGAACCTCAAGCACATGCTAGAAAAAAGTGTGGTGTAAGTAATATGAATAGCAAGTGTACATTAGAAGGAGACTGCTGTAAAAAAATTATGCAAATAGGACAGATGGATAGTGAAAAATGCCTAACTCCAGCATCTTTAACATGGAAATAGCTACTGGACACAGTTTTTCCCTGTCACTTAATGCGACAACTCATTACGCATGAACCTGTGAAATTTAAGTGTTGCTACCTAAAAAGTCAATGAACAGGTTCCTAGTAGTGAATGGCTGAAAACAACGGCGATACTGGTGGATATAAAAGGGAAAGGAAGAGGGAGAAGACGACTTGCGGGACTCCAAAGAAAAAAAATTAAATTTCTAATGTTATTTGGCATGCAGTAATACTTTCAACTAGATTTTGTTTTTTTTTTAAGGTAAGTGTAGCTTGCAAGTAGAAAGTAATTTTAAGGATTCATAGTATCCCATATGCTTAACTTTAAACTTGCATGCTCAGTTATTGTACAGAACTCTCCTTTCTAAACACAGCCCACGCAAAATGCCTCAGAGAGATTTTACCCAATTTTAGGGCCATTTACAGGTACTATTACTGCATTATATAATGGTTTTCTTTGCATCTCTGCTGCTTTAAGCAGATTCCCACTATCTTCCTAGAATCTGTATTTCCCATATGATTATTTAGCAAAGTATCCAAGGTACAAGATGATTTTTAACCTGATATTTAGAAACAAGACTACACTAATTTCCCCAAAACAAAACAACTTAATAGATGGCTTATTATAGAATATGCTTATAGTTTACAACAGTGCCTTTACACTTTCTGGAGTTGTGATAACAGAACAGAAGAAAGGGTATTGTCAGTATTATTTAATAAGCTTCAAGTACATCAATCTCCTGGGTGAAGTTAAAATAGATTACAAGAAATTGGCAACGTGCATTTTTAAAAAGCAGAAGATAATTAGTACAGCGTGGCCAACTTACATGCTGCCTATCTTAGAAGGTAAGCCAGATGATGGGGGAATAAACTCTCTGTCCCTAGCAGAAGTATCATTTGTGTCAGCAGTCATTCCACTCTCCTGGGTTTCTGAAACAGCTGTAAGGGGGCCAGGCAAAGTAGAGTCTGTGGCACTAACATCAGAGCCTAACAGCAGCTCCATCTGGGTCGTGGTCCTCCGGCGAGCCTGGAAAAGAAGAGAAGCCAAGCTGTGACTTAAACATTTCATGGGATGTACTGGAATGCTACATTTAAGCTTACTGTTAACTGGCAATTAGCATCCCACTCAGTACACTCAGCAACTACCTTTGGAAAGTCAATTGTGGAGCTGGCCTGTACTTTTTGGTAACAACAGAGGAAGCCAGTCAAATTCAACAGCAGGAAACTTTGACTTGCCAACTGTTTGAAAAGGATATCCTTGGAAACCAGCTCTGAGCTGGAGCAGAATATTACCTGCGTAAGGTTTATCTAAATGAAGTGTTACAAAGCAAGGTGTGAATTTAAATAGTTACAACTATATTGGTGCAACTTCTCATGCTGATGCTCATTCTGATATAAAAATGTCTGCTTCTAAATTAGTTTACGTCACTCCAGAAGTAGTTTAAGCCAAGACGAACAAAAATTCCCCCAGTTTTTCAACTATTTGAAAACAACAGAAAACTTCATAAAGGAGCTGAGCTTTGTGCAATACAGTCATTCTTAACTAACTGATCATACACGTTAGCTTTGGTTGCTGCTGTGGAATTAAGATTTAACCCTCAAGAAAGAAAGGCCATGGGAGTGGAGAGTAGAGGGGGAAAGACTCATGCAGTCTGAGCAGAGCCTTTCCAAAAACAATGGCCCCCTGTTTATTTTATACCAGCATTTTCAGGGCAAACTTATCCAGTCTGTCTGCCCAAAGACCTGCAGGCCCATGAACACTATGAGAAACATGACAGTCAACTTAGGTATGTTCCTCCATTGCCAGCTGTAATTAAGATCCTGAAGGTCAAATATCTATTTACTTTTTAAACTTCCTTTATAATTCTACAACCACAAAAGCAAATTGTATATGATAAGCACGTTTCCAGTTCCCACTGGTATCAATATTAAATGCAGTCTAGTTAAACTGTAGATCTACTCAGGTTTGGCATGCTAATAACTGAAGAAAATCTTTCTTCCTAGAGCTGTAAAAATTCAACCATAAAATATTGAAAAGCATATCACTGCTTCTTAGAAGGGAGTATCACATGAAAACATGTTCTATATGAATCATATAAACAATTCCCCTTTTGCATGTGTTCATTCCTTAGCATGTCCCAAAAGGAAAGCAAGAGTGTCCCCTAGAAGGTGCCATTGAAACGTTTATTACTGCACAGCCTACCTTGCTTTTGGGCTTGACTTCACCACATAGCTTCATGAGATCTGAAGACAATGAACTAAAAGAACAATTGCAGCACAGTGAAAAAGAAAACAGTTCACATTTTTGCAGAATGTATATTTTTATTTGATTTTTTTTTCTACTGAAATGGTGGATGAAATGGAAGAAAACTACTTCACATGTATTTTCTAATGGATACACAATGAGTTACTGAAAAGGCAGGAAGCAGTTACTTTTCTAGAATCAGATCCAGTTACCTAGTTAACAAAAATTGCTCACCTGCCTTCCGCCCCAGGACTATGCAGTGGGGCCTCCTCGTCGGTACTATCTTCCAAATTTTCTAGAAAATTTCCAGAGGAACAATGTTAGCCAGTTCATTCACACAACAGGATTTGCAGCTTGTAAGTGCTATATAAGACAGCTCAGAAAATGGCTGACAATTTTTTCCCATCAGGAAATGTAGCTAAACTGCATACTAAATATAGGAATTTTCAAAATAGCTTGACTGTTTGCTGCATTTTTCTGGTATCAAATTTTTCAAGATTTTTTCATACAGCCTAAAGAAATGATACACCTAAGCACATAGTGCCATATATGGTCCTCAGAAATAAATTCTGAAATTTATTCAGAAATAAATTCTGAAAGGAAATCTGGAAGCAAAAGGAAAGATAAAGCAAAGGAAAAGTTAAATGCAAGACACAGAAGACAGAGGATGAAAATCAATGGACTGTAAGAATGTCTCTTTCTGCTTTATTTGTTTTTGTTTTTTGGAATCATACTGGCTCCAGGAAAAAATTAGAGCTGTTACAAAGAATATAAAATCCTTTTAATTTTAAAGAGAATGGCACCAGTTGGGCTGAGGGGAAGTAAGCACTTGGTGATGATAACACTATTTAGTACTACAGAGCAGCTTCCTATTGAGATTAAGCATAAAAAGAAAGAAGCTGGTCCACAGAAATGCCCCTGAAACGCAATGGATACACACAGCTGTTCACAAATGAGAAAACCTGCATGCATGTCGCACACGAACACTATGAAACATCAGATTAACGTGCCTGCATGCAAGTGGGGCAAAACGAAGTGAAATCAAGCAAGACAGGGCATATGTACAATCAGTTCCAAAATGGAAACATTTTTGAAGGCAAATCTTGCATTACAGAATTACTTGCCTGTAAGTTGGAAATAAAAAAGAACAATTAAGCACCTAAATTTGTGAAATTATAGGAGAGAATAGATCCTTCTCTTTGCATTTTACTCTAATAACACACTTGAAATATAAGAATATCAGGAGAACACTGCAAGAAGTCTCCCTTATTTTGAATAGTCTCTTGAAATTCTAAGGATTAAATAACATTTTAATGAAGCTCCACTGTATCTCTTTTTTTAATATTAGAGCTGCTTTAAAGATATTTATTTAATTTCTGACAGAAGATAGACACCATATGTGAGTCATATAATATATCTGGTACCCTATTAAAATATATTTAAAGTGTATACATGGACAAACTAAGTTCATGCTTTGGAGAAAGGTAGGAAGGAAAGAGCCTCCAGCTGAATTCTGAGAAGGTATAAAGAAAATAAAAATGTTGCTTTTTTGCATAGGCTACATCTAATAATGTTTCCTGAAAAGTTCAAAGTATACATCAATCTTATACCAATGCACTTCAAACAAATTCAACTGCTGTATTAGTTCAATAATGTATTTTTATTTATCAAAAATACAACAGTATTATGCATATATATTAAAAAAAAAAATTATGTGAAGAAACTACCCCCACGATTCTCCTTTTGTCTCTTTCTGGATCTGAGCCTACATTAAATCTTTTAGATGTATGTTATTACTCCATGGCTTCTGCAAGTGAGGGGATCTAGAACACTGTTCTTCTAGTGAGATATCAAAGCCCCATCAGCAAAATAAGTGCATTTCTTTTTCATATATGATTCATATTAGGGTGATGTTACTTCATGACCTTCTCACAAACAACTTGCAAACCACTTTCACAGGGAATATCAGAAGGCAGAAGGGGAGGGCAGCCACAAAAGATGTTACTTGGGCACTGCGGGCTCACACTCATGGGAACTGATGTGCCCTGTTCTTGGGTTTGCTGGAATCCAGCACAGAAGACTGCGGGAAGGACCCAGGTAGAAGCCAGAACACAGGTCAACAAGAAATGATGCAAAAATCTACATGAAGTCCTAAGTGAGAGGAGAGCTAAGGTGAGCCATGGCAGTACTGCTTGTAAGGAGCAGCAGGGATGAGCGAAGCAGAAAGGTTTGAGGATGAAAATAAGCAGAGGCAACTGCTGTGACGAGCACAACTTCAGTGCACAGAACCACACGTTTCATCCCAGGAAGCGATACTCAACTTCCTCTCCCAAGCTCTGCCCATACATGGCTGAGAGTCACATCTACCAACGTCCAGGTGTCACAAATGGGAAAGAAAAGCAATTCCCACTGCCACTGCTTTGGAAAGAAGTTGCTCCAGCAACACACCAGGAGCCAACTTCAGTTCATGTTACCTCTTCACAAGAGCAGCTGGGATAGCAGACAGCAACTGGTTTATCCACACACAAGGTAGGGGTGCACTCAAAGTCTTTGGGTGAAATCCTGAGCCTGTGACATACTTGGCCCCAAACTGAAACCTTCCAATAGGCCTACACCTTACCACAGATACACAACTGCAGAGCGAATGCCCTAACTTCAAGTCAAATATGCTCAAAAGGTTAAGAACTTACAGATTTCAGACCTGAAAAGAGGAATCAAGGGAGCAGTTCCCAAGCAGCAAATGAAAAGCAACTGCATGTGCAACTACTCTGCTTGGGATGGGGCTGACTGAGGCTGAGATCTCAGCAGTTTAGATACACTCACAGTAAAGTTTCCTGACTATAAAGTGTTAGCGTAGTCCTGAGCGGCTTAAGAGTCCTTAAAGCCTCGGTTCATGCTTGCAAAGTGTAAAAAAGCTTTAATGAGATATACTCTATCAAAAAAAATTCACGATCGAGGTATAATTTGGAACCATTCAACAAGTGTCTGTTCACGGGTCCAGATGCTGTTAACATGTAAAGCTTGTCCCCAACGAAAGCGAAAGCAGTGCTGACTTCCTGCAGAAACATTGCTCTCACTCACCTAGGGGCTTAAAGAACACACGGACATGAAGTTTCTATCTTGCACAAGCTGCAATACTATTAACTGCTGATATTCCTGGACAAGTACTAGCCATTTGAAACAACATGTCCTGAGGCAGATCTTCAGCTCTAGTCTCCTGTCAGGATGCCAGTCAAGCTGTAACAGTGCACTCCAACTTACACCACATGATCATCTGCCTGCTTTAAGGCAAACTCTTGTACATTTGGAATACTTCAGATGTCAATGCAAACTAGCACAGGACAGCTTAATGGGATTAGAAGTATCACAAGACTATGCAGAATGAGTTTTTTGTTGACATCAGCTTTTTGCTAAGCTTTAAAAGAGCCAGTTTTGTGTTTGCGAGAAAAGGACAGAAGGAAATTTGTGTCATTTATTTAGGAGTCATTTAAGAGCAATAACCATTACAGAACCCATATCCTCAAAATTAGTGAAGAATGAGATAGAATCAGCAATCTGTAGAACAATTACATTACAAAATAAACCATCTGCAAAAGGTTAAAAATAAGATGCATGTTAAGAATTACTTTTTGTCAAACAAAAAAGATAAGACCAATTTGCCACACTATAGCAGGAATACATCATGAAATAACCTCCTAGAGTCTGAACATATTGCAGGTTCACAAACAGTAATTCAGCAATTTGATCTACAGCTCTACTTACTACAGCCACTTCTCTACTGTTAAAACTAACTATCATAAGAGCTACAAGTGGTATCAGAAAGGAAGAAATGCTTTGTAAGCCTGTGATAACGAGTATGTTTCACAGAACAGTACATGCAAACTTCACACGCTCACAAATTCTAAGATGCACCAGTTAGTGAACATGAATGAATTAGTAACTCATGCAGCTGCATCATACACAGAAAGCTAAATATACTTACCCAGTGGTATGCTATCTAGGTCTGTGTAAACAACAGCAACAAGGAAAGAAAAGCAACACTCCAATCAAAACATATCCATTTATAAAAAGAAATAAAATAAAAAGTACCCAAATGTATCCTATACTTTTCATAACATCATCTCATTAGAAATAGAATAGATGCCGTAACAGACATAGAATACCACTTTCAAAATCACTAATGTTTGTGGTTGCATAGGGTTAAACATTTAGAATTTTATACTCAGGAGTTAAAATTACATCTATTTAAGTGCATAGTCTTTTGTAAAAATAAGCAGAGCACTTGAATGTAAACTCTCAATAATGAAAAGATTCATTATTTCCCACATTCCGCTGCTGAGCAGATATATTTAAGAATGATATGCGTGAACATCAATTGTGAAATAGAGTTCAAATGTAAGATGTTAAAATACAGCATCTATTCAGAAAAGAACAGCCTAGAATGCCCAGTACATCATGCGTGAAAGGCAAACATGGCATGCAGATGATTACTCAAAGGAAAAGAATCCAAAATTACCTTGCAAAGCATGACCCAGCAAAGCATCAAGCTCAGGATTTAACTCTGCTTTTTCTTTCAGCATATGAAACAGCAGTTGGTTTTGCGTAGCGCTAGTAATTTCTGTCTGCTTAAGACGTCCTTCAAGAACTTTAATCTGAGCTTCTTTCTGGGCTGCTTGGAGACCCTAGGAGAGAGAAATCAAATAAAGAAAAATGGCACACTTTAACGCAACATTTTGATTAGATAGAAAATAAGAAGTGGAAAAAAAAAAAAAAAATTGCAAAAGCTAAGAACACAACACAAATAAACCATAACTTTCCCTTCATGTCCTAAGGTCAATTTTTTTTTCTTGAGCAACTCATTTAATGTTCTTACCTTCCTCAGGTTCTACTTGCAAACATGCATTCCGTGGCTAACTCAGACATGAGTCCCAAGCACAATGCATAGAATTTTTGCATATATTCAATAGTAGCAATTACCTGAAAATCAACACCTTATTTTTTCCACAAATTAGTAAAGAAATCAGCATTAACTTCTGGTGGAAAGAAGTGGTGTCCTCTGGAAGGATGAAAAACAGGCAACTCATTGAAGGTGGTAACAGCTCACGGTTGCCTTCACAGCGAGAACCAGGACAGTTCAGTGCTGGCAAGCTTTGCTTTATCCAGTTTACTTTCCACAAGCGTAAATCCACATTAGCCAGCCAGTAAATCAGCACAACCCTGCTCCTAATAAATAGCACAGTCTTGGCACACACATATTTCACTTGCTACATTACCTTATTGATGCCCATTGTGAGGAAGTGATCAAGCAAATACCGAGCTTCTGTCAAAGTGCAAGCGTTGATCACTGCTGTTACATCCAAGGTCTCTCCTTCTTCCTACATGTGCAACAAAAAAAACAGTCAGATGGTGAAAAGAAAGGCATCTTTTTAAGTCATTCCACTGACTGTAGAAAATAGAAATAGTCAGGATGTTGCAACATCACCTAATGCATCCCCATCACAGAATCACAGAATAGTTGAGGTTGGAAGGGACCTCTAAAGATCATCCGGTGCAACCTCCCTGCTCCAGCAGGGACACCCAGAGCACGGGGCACAGGCGGAAGACCTCCAGAGAAGGAGACTGCACAGCCTCTCTGGGCAGCCTGTGCCAGGGCTCTGGCACCCTCACAGCAAAGAAGTTCTTCCTCATATGGAGATGAAACTTTCCTATGTTTCAACTTGCATCCATTACCCCTTGTCCTGTCACCGGCCACCACCGAGAAGAGTTCGGGCCCATCCTCCCTACATTCTCCCCTCAGGTACTTGTACATATTGATCAGATTCCCTCTCAGTCTTCTCTTCTCCAGGCTAAACAGGCCCAGCTCACTTAGTCTTTCCTCATACAATAGATGCTCCAGTCCCTTAATCTTTGTCGCTCTACACTGGACCCTCTCTAGAAGCTCCACGTCCCTCTTGCCCTGAGGAGCCCAGACCTGGACCCAATAATCCAGAGGCAGCCTCACCAGAGCTGAGCAGAGGGGCAGGATCCCCTCCCTTGACCTGCTGGCAACTCTCCTCCTGAGCAGCCAGGATCCCATTGGCCTTCTTGGCCACGAGGGCACATTGCTGCTTCGTGGTTAACCTTTTGTCAACCAGGGCTCCCAAGTCCCTCTCTAGGGAGCTGCTTTCCATCAGGTCAACCCCTAATCTGTACTGGTGCCTGGGGCTATTCCTTCCTATGGCATCCCCCATGGTATCTCTAAACCATACTTGACAGATGCTTTTCCAACCTACTCCACGAACACTCTATGATGCAAACTCTGCAGCCCTCCCAGGCTTTTCAGTGCTTCTATTTCTTTGCTCCTGAAAGCTCTTGTAACCTCTAACCCTGACCTTTCTCATTGGTACTCACAGTGTAAGTGGAAAACCGTATATTCCTTCAGCCTCCACAGCTCCCACATATTTGAAGACTTTTCTCCCCAGTCTCTTCCTCTCCAAAATAAACACCTTTTTGTTGCAGTTATTCTCACCAGTCAGTACACACCACTCTAGCACCCTTTGGAATTAATTCCTTTGTATCACTACTCTTTTAACAGCAAAGTCCTGTAACATTGCACTATGCTGTCAAAATTCAGGTTTACTTGATGCAAATAGAACAGTAAAGCTGCTGGTGATGTAACATGCACTAATGCACAAACTAGACTAAGATGGGAGAGGAACAACTCAATCTCTGCTTTACAAAAGTACTAGCAAGTGTTATGGTGCATGGCAGCACTGTAATGAAGTCCAAACAGATAGATCTAGGAGATCATATCTGGTCAATTCTTTATGCTAGATCATGGATGCTATGATACACGTTGCAAGAGTTTTCACATCCGTTTTTCAGTGCTTTTGATAGCATTCAAATTTCTACATCACTTGGAACAGAGACATGCCGTATCTTCACCTGACTTACTAAACTACTACTTGAAAAGTCAGTCCCAAACAAGCAGCAGCTTTGCTTGAAAAGTCTCCCTTAGTAATAGAAAGTCATTGCTTCATCCTGAATGGAATCGATACAGAATTGTAAGAGGGCTGATGAAAATGATGTAATATCCACATACAAAAAGCCTTAAATATTTTGATATTGCATATTTTAGATATAAGAAAGTATTAAATATAAGAATATCAACAGCTGCAGGAAGAATTTGTACAAGTTGGTAACCCTCAGTTCCAAAAAATCATAACAATTTAATGCCAATAGAATTGGCTTTGACATTTAAATGCCTTGCAATAATAACTTGTATTACACAATAAAAGCTAAAACTCAGATCTGAAAACTCAATTACAAATGATGCTTATTTCAAATTTCACTTAATTTTCCACTGGCTTTTACTTCCTTTACTACCTGGTTTAACAATTATATGACCAAAACAAAACTCATTTCTAAATTCAGCCATTCTCAAGACTAGCACAGTTGCTTTTTTGTTTGGTTTTTTTTTTTTTTCCTTGCATCTCTTCATTTTACCATAATTTGCAATAATAATTAACCTACCTTTGCTTCTTCCATTTGCATAATGTTTGCTTGGCAGTCAGAAATGCTGTCATTAATGTAGTCTATATTTGCAGTTAGTGATTCCATCTCTTCATTAATGTTCTGGACATTTCTGTCTGCTTCACTGCCACCTCCTTCCTTGATGAACTTCTCCCTTTTCTTTGAAAGCTTTTCTCTTCTTTTTGTAAGTTCTTCACGTTGCTATTTTCCACAAAGACATAAGATTACAAAAAAAGCAATGAGTAAACACTTAAGATATTTAAATGCCTTTTATTTTGTTTCATTTTCTTTTCCTTGCTATAATTTATGCCAGGATTTCAGCAGCAAGAAATCAGTTTTATAGGTGAATATATCAACATCATCTTAATGTGTTTCTGTTTATTGCTACACAGAGCAATCCCATGGTCCAAAAGCTCACTGGAGATAAGAGCTTCTTCACTGATTGCCATAGAATCTGAGTCACTTCATGTACGTCAACATAAAAGCAATTCATTTACTGCAAAAGTGAATGTACTGGGGTCTCTTTAATGTGACCACACACCCAACAGTGAATGGCAAATCACCTACCGTAAGCAACCTGTTCATATCTGCTTCCATATTGGAAATGGTCATCCGCTGCATAATGATATCAGTCACTCTTCGTTCAAGTAACTGCCACTTCATCCTGGCTGCTTTTGAGGAGTAAACTCTGCTTGTCACGGCTTTCCGCTGATATTTCTTTCTGTGATGAATTCAAGAGAAACATAAATCCGAGCGAAAGCAAGTAGTGAAAAATAAAATTGAATATGGAAATAATCAAGCCAAAATACTTTTTTTTTTTTTTCTAACAGATAGTTTAACAATTTTTTGCAGTTTGCCACTGCACCAAACACCTGTCTGCACTCAACCCTGAACTCCACTGCACTCTATTATTTTGCATTTGAAAAACAGTTAACAAGAACTGTGGTATCTTACATGAGGCACTACAGAAATCAGAAGACGCCAAAGAATCATTCTCTCTTAAACAAAGAAATCTGCTTCAAACCAAATTAGAAGGTCATCAATAGATTTTTTTTTTTTTTCCCCCCCACAAGAACACCTTGGACATCAAACCAACAAGTACATTTCTTTAAAAGCAACTGAACTGCATTTTGAAATTTGGGGACTTCTTAGTAAGACTTATCCTTTAATGACATTTCACACTGCTCCATGCTGTCTTAAATTCATAAGTTCAAATTACATTTCCAATATTGCCCATTTTATGAACATTACGTGACATGTATCATCACAAGACTATACTTCTCTTTAGAAAGACCTAAGCAGTTTTAAAGTTTTAATCCTTACGCTGTTCCATTTGTTGCGGTTACAGATAATGCCTGGACTCTCGCAACAGGAATTCTCATCTTCTGCTGTGCTGCTGTTCTTGAACCATCATACTCAACAGATGAACTAGAACTTGGTTCTTGAACAGGATGGTCAGGCAGACTCAGTTTTCGACTCACTTTCCCTGCCACTCTGTCAGACAGAGGCCTTACTTGCCGACGAAGGGCTGTAACCTGGAACAACAGAATGCAAAGACGTAACTATTTCTACCTGAAACTGCAAAATTGTTCTATTTTCACATGTGCATTAATGTTTTACCACAATACCTCTTCTGTTTTGCGCCGCAGGATAACTTCCTGATTTCTTTTCTGGGCTTCCAGAAGCTTGAGTTGATGCTGTGAAAAAAATACCAAGAGTTTGTGATATTATCTTTAGCATTTGTCAGAAGTAATCTACTGCATAAAAAAAAAAAAAACATGACATTCTAACACAAGTTTGCAAAACTACTGTGAAATAAAGTGGTCAGTCCAGTCACAAAGTTTTCATGCTTCTTCTATGCCAGTGTTTCAGCATGGCAATTCTCTATCAATAAGAACAGTTTTATGTGGTAAGTACTGTGTGTGGCGATAGCAATAGTTTTACAAAGACTCACAAATAAAATAATGGTGATATTTGTAGTTAATAATCCTTCTATTTTCCATTGTACTTACCACTTGAAACTATGAACTGAGTTATGACAGAAGTCAAATAAAATTACGTACATTTTTACTGGTGAAAATATGAATGTAATGTTTGTCTGCATTTATGCAGGGCATACGCCTACATACGGTGCACATCATAATTATAAATGCTTATTCCAAATGAGTTCTTTATCTGTTAAACAACCTCTCGCTTGCGCTGTTCCTTTTTAAGCTGTGCAATCTCTCTGTTTCTTCTAGATTCAGTCATTCTAGCTTTTTCCTGCTCTTCTTTCATTTGTTTCATCAATCGAACCTGTGAAGAAGTCATCACAAATATATTTAGAAGAGCTGTTTATATTCAAGTGTTATTCCCTTCCCCATGCATATGGAAATTCCTTTGAACTGCCATTTCCAGTATTCTACCTGCTTGAAGCAATTTACCTCAGTCCAATTTGTTTTCTCTCAGTGATGAATAGCACATAACCAGCAAAAGTGCATGCTTTGCTGCATTTCATACAGTAATTTCTGTTCATGAAACCTAAAAGACACACCCACATACACGCACACACACAGAAACAACTCGTTTTCACTTCTATTCTAATTTCAGACTGCTGGTTGACTTCAAAAACATGGTTTTCTGGTGGATAAATAGAGGGGATCTCAACCCATTCTCCAGTGAAGAAATATTCTTACACAACACTTCTATATACTGAAATATACCTTGGTTTTCTTCATCTCTGTCACCTCCTGCTGCAGTTTCTTCAGTTGTTTTTCATATTGAGACTGATTTTTAAGCAAACGTGCATGTTCCTTTTGAGCTGTTTGAAGTCTCTGCAATTCTTTATTCATGGCTTGGAGTTTTTTCTCATATTCTGACTTAATTTTTTTTGCTTTTTCTTCTGAATAGGTCTCCACCGAACCTGAAGAGAAAAAGCAAATTCTTCTCTGCTTTTTATTAGGACATTTTCAGTTCCTCAGTCACAGCTAATGACCTTCCTCCACTTTCAGCATTATATAGTAAGCTACTTTATAGAGTGGTATAATGATGTTTTTTTCCAACTTCCTTTCCTAGTAATTCTTGGCATGCAGTTCACTTTTCTGACTGCAGCAGACCAGGAATTCCCTTCAGCTTTTCTGAATTCATTACAATTGCAGGTATCAGGTTCACCATTCTTTCTTCTTAACACCAATACATATTCAAAAACTTCTGAGCAGTGAATCAACCACGAAAGACAACTTAGAGCCTCGTTCATATTTTATGCAAGTTAAAAAACAGCAGAAGGTGGAGAAGAAAAGAACTTTTAATTTATGCACGATCTAAAGAATTAAGGAAAATCAGAGTACCTAGAAAACTCAAAATGCTCATTAAACCAAATCAAGTACCTGCAAGTAACTATCTTTTAAAAAAAAAAATTTCTCAATTCTACTAGAAACCAAGATGAGTAAAGTGAGATTCACTGGCATTATGGGTACAAATTTGTTTGTTCTCTGCAATTTCTTATCACACTTGCAAAAGGAAGCAAGGGAAGTAGCAAAAAATTCACCTTGATGACCTAACGAAATATTTAGATTTAAATAAAATTGTACTTCTTACCCAAATTTTGAAGAACCTGATCTCTTTCAAGTTGAGTGTCTCGAATCTTGTGTTGTAGCATCATTAGTTTCTCCTCATACTGCTTTTTTAGGGTTTGCAGTCTTCGCTGGCTGTTTTCTAGCTCATCTATCAGTTTTTGCTTAATGGCAATTTCACAGGTGATATTGGCCAAGTCAGCTTGGTAATTTTCTAAAAGATTTGGGGAATTAAAAATGAAGATAACAGTGAGGACCACATAAATGTCACTTCAATATCCACTGCAATATTAGGATGAAGAAGAGTTCTACACACAACAGAAGGCAGTGAACTAAACGGTTATCTGCAGTTCAGGAAAAAGTCTCCTCTATAAACACTCTCCATCCTGGAACTAGAAAAGAGGGAGGGACAGGTAACTTCCTCATTAGATCCTAGTTGCCTGTATGTTATAATTACAACCTATCCTTTCCCACAACAAAGTTACAGAGGCTGCCAAGCATAAGCTTCATACTTTGGATATTCTAACTAAATAAGAAGTATGTTATCAAGCATCCTTTTAAGGATCAGTATGACCACTTGATCAGATGCACATTAAATACTTCACGATCATAACCAACAGAAAACTCACAGAATATACAATTCACGGAGCACTACGGCCTGTGAGTTGCCAAGATGCTAACTTGCCTAACAAAAGAAGAGAAATAACAAATAGTACTTGTACCAAAACTTGTACAAAATTTTGCACTAACATCACCTTTTTCATCAGAGTCAGAATCTGATTCATCTGAGCTTTCAACAACTTCCATGTCATCTTCATCCTCATCTTCCTCCTCTTCTTCATCCTCATGATCACTTACTTCCTGAATTTCCTCCTATAAAACATATGGAACGTAGCCATTAAAAGTATCCACCTTTCTCTGTCTCCCACTCAACCTGTGATTACTGCTGTGAAGCAGCAACATTCATCTGATTCATTCCCAGTTTGAACAGACATCAATGAACAAATAAACCAAAGCAATAGGTTTTAAATACTTACTGCTTCCAGTTCATTATTCTCTCTTTCCGAAGTGCCTTTTTCATCTTTCTTCTCCTGCTCGTTGTCTGTGCTCTCCTCTCTAACACTAGCAGAAGAAGCCCAGAAAAGAAATATTCACAAACAGAAACTGTAAACACTTCCCAACCCCAAACTAGTAACTCAAATTTCCAAGTAAAGATGAAAAACAAAGTGCCGTTATCCAAAGACACAGAGCTTGGGCATGAGTAAAACACAACTTTCAGACTCCTGCAGATAACAAAATAATACTCAATTACTCTTGCACAGTCTTAGCTTGCACAATAATATTAATGATTGCCACATTGTTTCACACTGTATTGCAAAGTTGGAACAACCAGAATACAGATTTTTTTCAACTACAGCTGCACTTATTTTGCATGGAAGTTGCAGTGCACCCAGACAAAGTAAGAACATTGTGTGCAAGTAAACAAGTATCAACTGACACTATTGCACTCTCAAGTTATAACTGAGTCTACCATGCTTATGGTCATCTGAAAAATTAGACTTAAACCTTAAGGAACAATATCCTAATTTATCACATTATACCTGGTCTTTGGATCAGCTATCTACGTGGACACAAGGGCATGCACAAATAGCCACTGATACAACAACAAAAAGAAGCAAGAAATACTAAATTTTTCTAATAAGACCGTCTCAAAGATAAACTTTTCTCAAAGCTTAAAATTACGTATCTTTGCATGTTTCTGGGTTTTAGACTGTGATTTAAAACTGATTTAAATGTCAAGTACCTTAATATTCTTTCCTTTCTTGACAACCTGAGCTGTAATGATGGCTTATGCAAATTACAACTTTTTTTTTTTTTTTTTTTTTAAAGGATTGATGAATTAGCTTGTAGGAGGATTCTTTAAGTACACAGCTGAGATGCCACATGCAAATGTTAAAATTTAAAACTTGATGGCATCCTGCAAATTATCAGGGATTAAGTGTCTGTCCCTCTAGCACTACACACACAATACCCAAACCATGCCAGATAGAGAGGAAATTGTGACAGAATAGGGTTAGAAACCCTGGGGGCAGTAATTATAAAAATGTGATTAGGATCACATAATGTGGAAACCATTTCACACAGCTTCAGCCACCTAAAAGTTTGGCAAGTCTGTGCAGTCACTGCCTGGGCAGGTTAAATGATGCACCATAAACCCACATCTCCTTCCATGACAAAATGACCCCCAGAGCAGACTGCAAGGCTGGAAGCAAAAGGCCTGACCAGGTTTGTACAGGAAATAATGTCAAGTAAGGAACACAGACCCAGGTAATCTCATTTCCACAGGTTCCTATCTCACTCAGTCCACAACACATTTTGTTTTATGTTCACTAACAAGCCTACGTGTTAGCAGATCTGAGCTGCAATCGGGATGCAGAAAAATAAAAGCTCCTTTCATTTAAGGACAGTATTTAATGTTCACAAGGGTGACCCTCTTTTACAGCCTTCACCTTCATTGCCCTCTGTGACTGATAAATTTATCTACTACCTTGACTGAAAGTACACTGAAAGAGTGGTCAAGGCTTCAGTCACGTGCAGAATTTATTGAATTCTAGGTCCCAAATGCCAAATACACCAAAGTAATATACTACTCCTGTAGTATATATTGCCTGCTATAGATTTCATATCATATGAGCTTCTACACCTTCATTGCTCCGTTCCATACAGGCTGTGCAAGCAAGAAGTGTGCTTAATTCTGTAGGGATTCCCAAAGATGCCACCCCCCACAACTGCCCACACTGTACAGCCCCAAATGTAACCTCAGTTCAACAAGGGAGACTTCTTCCTGTTCAAACATTTGCTGAAGTACAAGATGGAAAACAGAATTTTGATAGTCAAATGAACTACTGCTAAAGCACTCATGAATCTCCCAACTTCTTTTCACGTACAATAGCTGATTATTGAAATGACAGTTAATTAAAAACCTGGGAAATATTCCAACCTTCTTTCTTCTTGACTGCTTTCCTCAAGTTTCTGTAGCCTTCAAAAGCACGAGGGACAGTATTGGAAGGCCAAGCCAATGAAGGGCAAACCAGACAGTGAAAAGCAAAAGCGATAAGAAGGTAAAAAAATGATATATGAGCTTGTGGAGTTTAAAATGAAATTTTAAAAGATATCATCAAGAGACAATAAGGTGTAAAAAGGTCATACATTTTGCACAGTTGGAAAGTAAATAGAAAACAAAGAAGAAGCATTTGTAGATTAACTAATCTATTACTGTCACCTAGTACAAATTCAAGTAAAACTGATTAAGTTTTAGATATAGAAAATGTATTTTGCTTTCAGAATTACTTCTAATGGGGCTTCAGAACTCCCCAAAATGTTCTAAAAACAACCTTTTCTTTTGCCACTTAAAAAGCTAAACACTTATATATAACAGGACACAAAAAAGCAATGCATTAATTTTATGTATGCTCACAGCATATTATCATAGAAACCAGTGGTGAAATTTTTATAATAATATTATAAATCATATATTCTGAATACAAGCCATGTAAAAAACTGCTAACTGCATTTTTTTAAATAAAAAGCAGAAATCTGCAGTTTATTTATCTGGGATTCAATAAGTATATGCCAATGTTTGCTTGTTATCTTTAAAAATTAACAAAAATAGATATCAAAGCAATGAAATGGACAAAATGTTAGTACTTTTATAAGCCATTTGTCTTCTTTAACAAAGCGGGGTATATTACTAAAGAAATGTTTGCATGACTTAAATACAGAAATGACTTCAATTTCAAGAACTATGACCTCATGTTCCCAAAATGAGTTAAGTTCTGAGTGAGAGCTTTTTCTGCCTTTCTAATTACCACTGTCTGCCTTCTTATTTCAATATCACCTAGGAACTAACATGCTGTAATTCTATCACTAATTTAGTTTATTAAAGGTTAGGGATGTCAAAAGGCAGTAGTCAAAAAAGGTTACAAAATATGTAAGCCTGATTAAGGATTGAAGGGGACATGGATGATTTGCTCCAGGGCTCTTGTGTGTAGGTCACAATGTCTGCGTCACACTCCAACCAAGCATGTCAGTATTTCAGTAGCCAAAACATCACTGCTCTGCAAACAGTTTCTGACAGATAGTATGACAGATGCTTATTGAAGGCTACAGATATAAAGCACCACATACCTGCTGCATACACTCAAAAATCACCATTTAGCTGTTCAAGCTACCTCAAAACAATATAGATAAATTACATGCATTTAACACCATGCAACTTTGATCTCACTGACCCACAACCAGGAAGCAAATAAATGAAGTTAGTAGATGGGGCGGAACTGTTATCTAGGCTTTCCAATCCAGTTTGAATAGGAGAATGCTGGCCAGATGACCTTAAGGGAATGGCTAACCTGAAAAGGGAGCACTAGAACGGAAAAGCAGCTAAATGCCTGTGGAAGACAGGAGCAGAACATAGAATCCCTACCAAACTGCAGGGCAATTTGTCCATTTGCAGTACAGACCCACTGCCAAATGCTGAAATTGCAAAAGAAGAAAAATTTAGAATGGTATTTCCTGAGCACAGGATTTGCATTTCACTGATTGGAGAGAAGCACTTCACAGGTAACAAGTATGATGGGCCATCAGTGTATAATTCCAAAAATTCCAAATTTTCTTCATTTCCAAGAAATTTTTCCCTCAACATCCATCTCAGAAACTTATATTTAGCACCAAGATAGCCATAGATGGGCCTTTCATAATCTATCAGCACTTTAAGACTATGATTCCAGTCTACAGAATACAAGACATGCTCAAAAATTGAGGTTGGGCCATCAAGAGGTCCTTTCCAACTGAAATTACTCTATGATCCTGTAATTTCTAGAATGTATATAATTGATCCCAAATACAGTTCATGATAAGTAATCCTACTTCTGGATGCAACCGCTGGACTACAAAATTCGCACGTTTATTGTCCTGGTGTGTGACTGGCTACAGATGCCTCTTGAAGGAAAAGGTCCCCCACACTTCTTTCTTCATTGGTATGTGGGGCAGAACTTTAAAACGTTTTCTTCAAGTAATCAACTCAGATATTGGTTGTTGTATCTAGAAACTTTTGCTAGTTTTCAGGAAATCATCCTGCTTAGTACTAAATACTCAGGCTCCAATTTAACAGTACATTTCAGTGCATGTGTAACATTAAAACGTGTGTTGAAGCACGTGGAAGGAGTCTCCCTGCTCACACATTTCCAGTTATAGCACATCCTGAAATGCTTGGCTGAATTCTGCTGATTTCACTTGATACCTCCATTCTCCCCTCTAGTACCTATGAACCTGAGACAAAACACACAAACAAAAAACTTACCTAAAACCGTAAAAGCTGATTGAAAAATGAGATGGAAAAAAAAAAAAAAAAATCTAGCTGATGTTTTTTCACAAGTGTCAAGCATTCCTGTGCTGAACGCATTTATGGATATAGGACTCAAACTCACCGATCTCGCTACCCCAAAGCTTCTAAATTCACTATTTCAGGCTCATATTATTTCAGTTTTACCATTAACTTGTAGCAGTCTGAATGGTCACTAGTAGAAAAAGTAATAGACTGGAAGCACGGAAAATTTCAGGGAAAAAGATGGAGGGGAATTCAAAGTCTTGGATTAAATGAACAGATCCTTGTTGTATTAACTGCTGTCTGAACAGGCATTTGTATCCATGTCTATGAGCAAATTAGTAGATGAAGGACTGGACAGAAAAAAGTAGCAAATCATGGTGTTGCAATGAAGTAAGAAACATTAAATTAAAAACATCCATAAAAGCAGAAGAGAGGGAAAGCAAAAGAAGCCATTCCAAGAGCTACCAAAGAACTCCCAGCTATTCAGAATATCTTGTTTTTCAGAAAGCTGTTGCATTCAGTTTCATCACAAGGTAGACAGAATTTTTCTAACTGTTGAATTTTGGATGTATTAAAAAAATAATAATTATGGAAACTATCTGTGCTTTTACATTTGTACAAAATTATAAAATATAAAAATTCTTTACATCAGACATTAATTCTACAAATACTATGTAGTTTGGGGGGCAAAAAGATATAAGAAAAACACCTGCAACCTCAGTGCATAAAAGGATTTGTGCAAATAAATCTACATAGCAATAGCAAATTAATTTTAAAGTCTCAGTACCTAGATAATATACATTTTATACTAATACTATATAAATAAATAGCATTATAAAGAGAAGATTTCATGCACCACCTCTTTTTCTTTTTCCTTTCTTTTTTTTTCAATTTTTCTAGATCTTTCTTGGCTATATCTAGAATTTCCATCGTCTCTTTCTCTGAAGAAAGCATAGAAGTAGAAAATGCTGATGGTCCACCAAAGTACGTGGCTCTTGTTGAAGCTCTTGACAAATTGCGTCGAAGATTTTCATTGACTGCTTCACTTTCTAATAATTTTGCTCTTAAAAAAAAAAAAGGGGGGGGGGTTAAATATATCTATATTATATATACATACTGCATATACAGACACATACATACATTTTGCTAAGGCTACAGTATTTTATAACACTACATGGAAATATACAAATTAACTCTTCTGCATGATAGAGCTCCAAGAAATAGAGAAAGAAAAATATTTAAAATATTTATTTTTAAAAAAAGATGCAAACTTTTTTTTAACTAAATTTGCAACAAACAATTTCTTAGAACTATGATTAACATCAGATTACAAAATTATCATAAGATATCAATATTATCATTGGTTTCTGCACTACAATGCTAAGTTGTCATCATTATTGAAAGCAATAACCTACATTCATGCTCTATTTTCAGCTTCATCTTTAATATTTTAATTTTTTATGGCTACAAGCAGCACTTAGTGCAGGAGAGTGGTTCCTGGGCTTCTAAAGCCCACACAGTAACAAAATAATCAGCTAACTACAGAAGTAATAACTTGCTGAAAGTACTAATGTTTGTTTCTAATAAAAATAATTCAAATACATATTATGCAGATACCTGAGATCTTCAATTTCCTTGATATAATTATGAATCATGTTGCTAATTTCTTCATTTCCTTCACCTTTGAAGGATAGTGAGGAGGTAAGAGGGAGAGAGAGAAAGAGAGAGAGAAAAACGGAGGGCAAGAGAGAGAAAGAAAGAGAGAGGATGATAATAATTTAAATATTTGCTTACAGTTATTGGGTACAAGGTACCAGCAAAGCAAAATGGTGATCTGGGCTACCCACTCAGATCTTAACTGATTTGTGAAATGTTTCCTCCTAAATAGGACAGATTTTTTGGTTAACTGAAAAATAAATTTTATTAGCAGCATCATAAAAACATGAGCTTCATCTCTACTGAGTTTTTTTTAATCAATCCACTTGCTGGGTAGGAGAATTTTGGTTTGGGTTCCTTTCCTGCACCCCTGTTCTGATTAGCTCAGCATAGAGAGGAAAATTTAGCACACAAGTTTCTGTTGTAGAAAGTCAGAAATATTAATTTCCTTGTTTTTCTTATTTTGTTATTTTGTGATCATTATTACTAAAAAATAATATTTTCCCATTTTGTTTTCCACACTAGCACCTAATGACATCTGTGCCATAAGTCAGAAGAATCTGACAAACAGTGCACAAAAAAATAATGCAGCTGATTACTTTATGAGGTGAATGGGTCCTGAACTAAAGCAAAATAGTTATGTTTACGTATTACTATGCATGCAATTCACATCCAAAAAGATTTTATGGTTCGTGTTGCTCACAAGTCTTAATGAATGGCCAAATCAGGACCTCAAACTATTTGTCTTAAAAGATGTTTCCAGAAACACAGAGGCAAGTGTTGATGGGGGCCTTCCCCTGCCCAAAGCAGGTCCGTAAGTTACCTTCTACAAAGGCATCATGTTTTTCAAAGGCACTCATGAAGCAAGAACACATAAATAATTTATGTTCATGCACTTTTTTGGCAGGTCACTCACACAGGACACATGCCCCCCACGTACCTGCTCTGGCTAGCACTTGGTTGGCCTGGTCACTCATAAGCTGCGTTATTCTGGCTCGCAGTGCATCAATAGTCTCCTGCATCGCTTTAATTCTCACACGCAGGTTGTTGTTCTCTGTTTGCAGCATAGCATTTTCATGAAACATGTCATTGATGCTTTCAACACCTTCTTCATCTATAATCCTCTTGCCCTTAAGAAAGTAAGTTTATTTTGTTTTGTTTTTGTAAAGGTTCGCCTACATAGGACAGTTTTTTAACTTGGCAAAAGTAATCCACAGATTTCTTAACATTCAAAAAAAAAAGTAGGATAATGGTCTTTCAAAAGATTATTACTACTGCCTAGAAAGTTTTCACAACATTAGCGTTTGGCCAGCATCTTAATGTAAGATAAGTCCTGCATAACTTCACCTTAGCCTGAAATAAATGTTCTTGAAGAGGTTAAGAAATGAACAGATGATTCTTCGATTAGGACATTCTTTCAAGCATCACAAAAGGAAGAAAGCACTGTCTGCTAAACATATTTATTGCTAAAAACATCTGTCTTTATGTTAGCATTCATTGATGCATCCTCAAAAATATTATCTAATGCTTTTTAAAACATCTGGTAATCACGGGAACTAGGAGTGCTGTACAAGTTAGGGTTATTGCTCTTTTACAAGTGGAAGTAGAAAGACAACTTATAAAACTATAATCATTTGAAAACTGAAGAAATACTAGAAAGATGCACTTACTGTTTTGTATTCCATGAGTTCCATCTGCAGCCGTGTAATCTCACTGCGCAAAGCATTTATTTGTTGACTAGCCCTATCCTGATTAACCATCACCTTGTTCTTGATGTTTCGTGCCCGATTGGCATACTTCAGTGTGTTCAAGGTTTCCATGAAGTCTCGATCCGAAGGGCTCACACACGCTATCATGAGGGTTTGACTGCAAGTTACAAGCACAGGACAGCTCTACAAATCAAGTACAACTAAAAGAAAAGCAGAGACAGACTAGCAGATCTTCAGGTAGAAAGTGAAACAGGAGAAGTGACTTCAAATCACTTGTGAGAATTTTCACTTTCCAGCTCACTAGCAAAAACTGTCAACCATGAAGTTCCAGCTTTGTTATGTTTTTATCATCTTAGTGTAACACAGGAGATGCTAAATCATTAATTGTGTAGAAGTATATTATACTTAATATAAAAGCAATTAACTGGTTCTCCCAGAAAATCTTTTCAAGGAGAATTTACTTCTCCTGATCATATCTAAACTGGGATTTAAGCACTTAAAATGACCCTAGAGTCCCAAACAGTGATTTGGATCATCCAGTTTTCAAGGACAGTCTATTCTCATTGATTTATGAGGCACTTTATAGTGAAAGGTGCCTAAACGCTACCTTCAGTTGTCCATGTGTGCTCAGAAATGCCTAAGGTAGCTATGAGACACCTAGGGTTCTACTGAGATCTGAATTGCCTGAATTCTTCAGCTCTGAATTATCTCCAGTTCTCCAACAGAAGCCCCAAAGTTAGTATGTATCTTCCTAGTTCATCTGTTCATAATTGAATTTTCCAAAATTCATTTAAAAAAAATTAATTCTAGCCTTGTGTTTTAAACACTCAACTGGGAGAGGGCTGAATTGGGAATCCCCCCGAGTTCCCTGGAAAGGAGAGGAGAACAGTCCTGAGGGGCTGCAGTCAGAGCCCTTTTTTAGCTATGGATCACATGCTGGAGGTGCCTACATGACCTAAATTCTCAACAGATGGAGGAAATGTCTACATTGGAGGGACTGGAACTTCCACCTCTCTGTCAAGCTTCAGGGGCACCTGCTTCTCTTTGCTGTCCGTGCACCCTGCATGGCTGCGCTCACAGGAGCGCACTTTCTCCAGGGCCATGGAGCAACAGGTGGATTAGGCAGACTGAATCCTGATCTTCATCTTGTGTAGTTTCAGACTTAAACAACCTAACTACAGCACCTCCTTGTGAGGCCGACTCTTATCTTCACCATACACTTTGGGAAACTAAACTGAAAGAGCAACTCGCCTGAGGATAAGAAAGATTCAGTGTTTCAGGACTAGAATTCACTGCTTGGCCTCAGCCCTCCCGTGTCCCTCTATGTCAAAGCTGCTAGAGCTCAGTTCTACCAATAAAAATATACAAAACTAAGAATAGAATAAATTTTTAAATTCCATCAGACCTACCTGTGCTTTACCCTCAGTCTACTGATTCTGTTAGCTGTCCTGAACACTGAATAGCTTGAACTCTGCTTTTCAATAAGAATTTTATACTGATTATTTTTTGGACACTGTCAAGTCTACTCTCTTCTTTCACTGTTTGTTTAAACTCAAAAGAAAAGATGAGCCTAAGGAATTTAATAAAATTTTCATTTTTCCTATGATAAGTTACAAAATTCTTTCAAAAAAAAAATCAGCACTCCATATTTTTACATGAATATGCTTTCAAAAAACACAAAATATTTATGTGCTGCTTCAGAACTTCCACAGCATTACACTTAGATCAGGATTACGATCAGGAACAGAACACAACGCTTTCATCAGTGTCGGCTCCAGATTCACTACAAGCTAACAGGAATCACAGGTTCACAGAAGGGTTGAGGTTGGAAGGGTTGATCTCTGCAGATCTAGTCCAAATGCCCTGATCAAGCAGGGTCACCTACCACACGTAGCCCAGGACTATGTCCAGACAGCTTATGGATATTGCCACAACCTTTCAGTTACCTTCCCAGTAAGGTTTTCCTCACATTCAGACAGAATTTCCAGATCATCAGAGGCCTGATGCCTCTTATCCTACTGCTGGTCACCAATGAGACGAATCTGACCCCATCCTCTCTACACCCTTCCTTCAGGTACTCACACACACCGACAAGATCCCTCTCGGACTTCTCCAGGCTGAAGCATCTCAGCTCTCTCAGCCTTCCCTCATGTAAGAGGTATTCCACTCTCTTCACCATCTTAGCTGCCCTCCGCTGGACTCACTCCAGTAGTTTTACATCTCTCTTGTACTGGAGAGCCCAGAATTAGACACAGTACTCCAGATGTGGACTACTCTAGGATTATCTTCCCCCAACCTGCTGGCAATGCTCTTCCTAAAGCAGCCCAGGATACCATGGGCCTTCTTGGACACAAGGGCACGCTGCAGTGGTCAACTTGCCGTTGCCAGGTCCTTCTCCACAAAAGCTGCTTTCCAGCAGGTCAGCCCTCAGCCTGCAGTGGTCAGAGGGTTATTCCTTGCTATGGTGTGAGACCCTGCACTTGTCTTTGTTGAGCTTCATGAGGTTCCTCTCTGTCCATCTCCACACTCTGTCCGGGTACAGCCCTCTTGGGTATCATCTCAGTTTTGAATCATCAGACATCTTGCTGAGCACGGACCCCCTTGATCCCGATCGCTGATGAAGAGCTTGAACAAGAACCAGAACCGGACCAGCATTACCCCCAATGTACACTGCTGTCTACAGGCCTGCAGCTGGACTGCCCCACTGAGCACAGCCCTCTGAGCTCTGCCATTCAGTTTTCAATCCACCTCTCTGTCTGCTTGCTTAACCCACCCTTCCTGAGCTTGCCTGTGAGGATGTTAGAGAAAACAAGGTCAAAAGCAATGAACATCAACTGCTTTCCCCTCATCTACCCAGTGGGTTAAGCGCGTTTCCCTTTGGTGAATCCTTGCTGACTGTTATCACTACCAGTAAGTCTTTTTAAGCATTTGCAAAGAGAAAGGAGAACATAGATTGTAATATCTACGGTGACATTTGGAAAGCTATGGAACAGGCTAAGAGAAATCCATTAACCTGATTGCCCAGAAGAAGAAAAAAAAAGCATTAAAATTTAGCCTTCTCACCCTTTCTGGTAGCTAAAGTATAATTAAGAAATTATTTAAATTGTGTTACAATGTATACTCCTTCCTTAATAAGAAACTGCTAGTTTGACCTGCCTTATGATTTATATTTTATACATAAAAATATGTTGGATTTCCCCTGCCACACACAAATTTAGTATCACTCAAAAACAGACAAAAATAATATATCTTAATTGTATGATCTCCTTGGAAATGCTCTGGAATAGCATTTGCAATCTGCACAACGTACACTGAAGTATGTGATTTCTTCCTGAAGGACAGGAGAGGGAGCAGCTGAGCTTTATGATACAAAAATATTTCAGAATCAAAATTAGTAGTATTTCATTGGAAGTGTAATTTCACAACTCTTTTGAAAAGCTCTCATTAGTCAATGTATTTTATATAAAATTTAGTTGATAATTATATTCATAACTAGCTAATATCAGAGAGAGCTGAGAACAGTCATTGTTTTCATTTCTGTTGATTTCCTGTTACTGGATTTCTTTCTCCCTTAAAATCTTTTGAAAATTTTAGTCCTTACTCCACTTATCTGGCTCCTTGATTTTCTCAGATTGCTGCAAGATGTTGCTGAAATTGAATAACAGAGCTATGATTTAAGGATTCTCTTCCGCTTATTCTTTTGTGAAATGCTCAGAATACTGCCTGCCCTCCTCCAGACAGCAGTCAGTCATTTCAGAACAAATAAAGCCACCACCTTGTTAAAACATGCTCAGCTCCCTTTAGCATTTCTACATGTTAATGCTACAGGTTTGCTCAGACAAAACTTTCAGAGTTGAAGTCTTGGTTTATGTCTCTGTGCAATATATGTAGACAGTAGGTTCATGCAGACAATTCAGGAGATACAGTAAGGTTGTTTTTTATGAGGGTATAATTCAGCATAAGATAAATGGACATATGCATAAAACATGCTAGGATACACAATCTCTTTGTTTAATGAAAAAGGGTATTTAATGAATGGAAAATCTGACGTTGCTCATTCGAGACTCCTACGTGTGTTGGTGTGAGCAGAGGGTGAGGGTGAGTCGGTGGCCGGGGAGAGCGCGGTCCCAGCAAGCCAATCTAATTTGCTAATCTGGTTTGTGCACCGAAGCTAGCAGATGGCAACCTGCCTTGACACACACTACCAAAAGCCCAAGGAGAGGCATCAGTCAACAGGACAGCTTTCCTGGGAGGCAGCCTCACGTCTAAATGCTTATCAATGCCTGGGTAGAAACACTGCTCACTTTTAGGACCTCACTAGGCTCTTACAGGGCACAGTTTAATCAGACAGACAACATCTATGGTTACTTTAAAAGATGAAATGCACTTATTTATTTAGATGCACAGTTTCATTATTGCCCAAGCCTTAATCTTTCATTTGCATCACAGATATCTCCACACCAACTAATTTGAATAATGATGAAGGCCTGGCCAGAAAAATAAGTGAGGGCACATGGTAACAGGGAGGACAGGGCAAGCAAAAATCCTCCTGTCAGACAGCTGCAGGACCCATGAGCATTTACAAATTCAGGCAAAAATTCTCAGTAGTGATGACTGACTAAAATAAAATAAAATAACCAATAATAATAGAGGAGATGTTTTTGTCATATCACCCAATCACAAGCAAATCACAGCCTTGACCTGTGCAGATTGCACTTCGCGATCCTACCTCGGAAGGAGGGAAAATACACACGAAGGGGGGAACAAAGGAAATTGGTTACAAAAAAAAAAAAAAAAATAGGGAATATATCCTAATAGAAATTATAGCCTAAGAGAAGTTATAATGGCAATAGTCACATGAAATTCTCAAAGGAAGCTTACAACAAAATACTACCAGGATTTTTAGGTGACATTCTACAGTATTTTATAACCGTACAAAGGACAGACTTGCCTCCTCCACATTATTATATTGTAATACATCAAACACAACCATTACCTAATTAAGATAAGCTCCTTAAAAAAAAAAAAATCTCTGCTTGAAGCAAAAAGACATTGTGGCTTTAAAGCATGATCTAATTAATAAGGCTGTGACACAGTAAAGTTTAAACTACCTAAAATCTAAAGACGTCTTAATGTAAAGGACTTCCCCTTAAACTGGAAAGGAAAATTCTTAAATAATTGGAAGCTTCAGGTCTAATAAACCTACAATAGCACTGAAAAGAAAAACCCTCTTTCCCCCGTTGCCAGAATTTTCTATTGAGACTATAATTTGTTTTTGGAACCTCAATTCAACAAAGAACTATTTTTTCAAGACCGTGCATTCACCCACACTCATTCACAATGACATATGTAAAATGCTCCAGTTTTCATACCTGTTTCCCCCAAGAGAGTCTTGAAGGAGCCTTGTAAGTTTTGAATCTCTATATGGTACATGAGTTGCCTTCTTACTTTTATCTCCCAGTGCACTTATTACATTGCCAAGTGCCAGCTATAAAATACCAAATCATGTAACACACAAGTTAGAATCACTTCTTAAGGAGCTTTATTTTAAAATCATCTATAAATAGAAAGAAAAAAAATGCCCATAAAAATTAACATTAAAGAAAAAAAAAATCAAATGATTCTTACAACCTGGTATCTTCAAGAATAGAGAGATTAACACAATTTATGTACACTGCTCACTGTTCAACATGTAGGTCAAACATTTACTTTTGATGATGATTAAAGCTCGCATCTATTTCTAACAGTAACTATATTTAAAAAAAATATATCAAATTTGCTTTACATAAAAGCTAGAATAATATATGCAGTGCTAATATGAAAAAACAGGATTTACTGCCTCTACAGATATGAAATAAGATGTGTGAAGAAAATCTAAATATTTAAGGCTTGAAATTATGCAGTTCAGGAAAAGCTAATTGTGTTGCAATGCTGGATCTAATCAACATTTTTAGGCAGCCTAATATTTTGCTTCTGTAAAATTGTGCAGGTTCATGTGCTTCAATAACCAACTCATGAGCCAAACTGAAGAACATTCCTCTAGATGGCACACTAGACAGCCAGTTCTTAATAACTTAATCTCAAATATGGCTTTACTGTATCCAAAAGTTATAGAACTGTGTATACACTACATTCTGCTAACGCTTTAAAGTAAATGCTTTAAATCTCTTCCAGTTTTCAGAGCAAGTTAAAAGGGTTTAAGTTCCTTGTAAATGAAAGTTTTGTGATCATATAAAGCACCCCTTTTGTCATGTTGATTTTCACCTCTGTGCCTTCCATATCACTTATTTTAAAGCTACATTTACTTTATTTAAAAACTTAAAATTCCATTTGTTTCTGGCTTATATCAATGATGAAACTGAACTAAGTTCTCTTCCACAGACTATCAAATATAGCCTGTGATGGTAAGAGAACTGGAACAATGTTCTGGACACAGAATACCTCTCTAGTACTAGAAATTAGGGGGGAAAAGTGACTATTTAAAGACATGTTTTCACATGTAAAATGAATTTATGTTACTGAGTGTTTAATAAGGAATTGCACAGAGCCTCAACAAGCCAAGTAGTTCAAAACAAAGGGCCAAAACCACAATCTTGACTGATAATCATATTTTTTTAGTGTAGTTATAATAAAACATTTAATACAGTTAATTAAAAAACTGCATCAAGAATACAATGTACCTAGACAAAAATATAAATTGATGCTATCAACTTAAAAATTATCTTTCCACTTACAAATCTTTTGCCCCAGGTTGTTTCACATTACACACAGTAATTACAGAAGAGAGAGAAGAGCTATTCCTCAATCAGTTCAGCTTTGTTGTCCACGGTATATGTACCTATACTCCTTGTAAACTTCCTGTAATTTTCTCTAATCATTTGGGATTTTTATACAACAAGAGATGAAAAGGAGTCTATAGCATATTTTAAAAGGTAGAGTAACTAACTCTATTCTACAACAGTTAGAAGTTACCAGCTGGAATCTAGCGTAACCCAGAAAGTGTTAGTAAGCCAAAAATCTGGTAAGATTAAGTGGATATTCTTAAGGTTCATGCCGTAGTTCTTGTCCTCCATTGGATGTATTTTCTACTTCAGGATTACTAAAAACAAGTAATCCAAAAAGGAAGAGAAGATAGTACCAAGGGCATATAAAAACAAATTTTTAATCTTACTAATCCACAGTTGATGGAAATGCCTTCCTTTGCCCTTTCTCCTGTGGCTCCTGTTCGCTTTAGCCTTTCAGATCCTGCTAGATCAACAAAATGGAACTTGGCAGTAAGAGTTTCAAACTCATTCATCTGAGAGGATTCAGATATTATCCTGTTATCTGTGGCATTATCCTGAAATAAAGAAAAAAAACATAAATATTGGAAAGGTCTTTCACATTAATGTATCTCATCGCAAAGTTCAATCCACAGTCATTTTACCATACCTGTTCTTCACATCTGTCTCCTCCTTTTACTAGTTTTCTTTACTAAGAGAATTTCCTAAAAACTGTCTTAATTTTTGTCATAAGTATCATTCTTTAAGACATCATCTATATGCATAACAATTAAGTAAGGGGTACAGTGTCTCTTGATAGCGGAAAAAATACATACATTAAGAAATACAAAAGAAGTCATCAAGGAGGACAATAACATTTGCATCTCTCCTGAAATAAGTCTTAAATCAATTGTCAGAGGACAAAGTCTTCCAAAAAAAGAGGGGGAAGGGAAACACTTAGTCCACAGATCTGCAAAACAATTAAGAGATTTTGTAACTCCCATCAAAATTTTCCCTGTTCCATGAGTCTGACTTTTTAATACAATGAAATGGGAAAAAAAAAAAAAAAAAAAAAAAAGTCTTCTCAGCAATCAAGTGTTCTGTCAGCACTTCTGACCTGGCCAGGAAAGAAGGACAGGGAAGGAACAAGGGGGAAGGAGGAGGCCCCATTCTTTTCTTTCCACGTAAGTTGCAGTTACTGGCTCTTCATTCATCCTAGCATCTAGTCAGCCTCTTTCCATTTGACATCCTAAAGCACAGGGCTAAAAATACCCTCTTCCATCAGATAAACCCAAAGCTTGCCTCTTAGGATAGCTTTATTTTACTCCCAGTGTTGTAGATGTGTTGTGAAAGCACCACTGAACAAGAAGGGAAACATCTTTAAACTACTCTCTACTTGGCCTTCCTACTCAATACAGAGCAAATTCTCCCTATCTTCCATGTAACAGGCACATATCTGGTGTCTATTACTTAGAAATTCCTAATAAAGCTTGGAGAATGGATTACGTGAATAAATTTTTATTACACTCCGTATGTATTTTTTCTTAACGAAAAGGATAACACCCCCAGCTGTTCAGTGGCAGGAGTCTTTATATACTCTTGATCCATCAGCTAACAGCTCCCTTTGTGACTGCAAGGAGCAACGTGTGTGGCTACAGACGCAGCCATTCCCACAGCAGTTGAACATTTTGTTTAAGCAATTCCCTTTAGCCGTTCCTGCAGGAGAAGCAGGGGTGCGCACCATTCCAGCCGATATCCTGGCTGCCGCGTTGCTGCTGGCTCGCGCTCCCTCCCTCCCTGCCCTCAGAGCCCTCCACTCGGGCATCCTCTCACTGGGGCTAATTTAGTAAATCACAGGGATGCCCAGAAGCTTCTCGGAAGCACTGACTACACAAATGCAGCAACAGCAGAAGCTCTCGGTCCGCCGCAGCGCGCCTGCCTGCCCAGCCGGGCATGGGCTGCCGGGCCCTTCCTGCTGCCAGCCATGCAGCCAGCGTGCACCTCACATCAATTTCTATAATATATATTTAATTAACACACTAAGCTTCAGACTCCTATGCTTTCTCAACTTTCCATTTCCTCCCTGTTGTGTATCAGTATGTCACCAGGAATCTTCATCATTTGCAGTTAGTTGACTGCCAGTTCAAGGCAAGTAACTGCTAACAAACTTAAAAATGCTTTCCCAATTAAAGACAAATTATATTTTAACTTTCTTGTGTATGTTGCAATGAGATACTGAAGAAAATGGGCAAGTTTATGTAAGAAGGATGGATTTTATTGTTGCCTCTGGCTAGAAGCTGGTTACATATGCACTGATTAAATCAAGTTATTATAATGGTTAGCAAATTCATTGAGCATGATGACTACAGTAGCATCTTTACTAAATGCAACTCAACAGCAGTGCATGAAAAAGTAATAAACTGAAAAATGGATACTCAAGCGATGTTTAGGAACAGTCAAGACACGTACAGTGTTAAATGCAGGGCAAACTCTCGTTTGACATAAGTGGATGGTAAAGATAGCATGTGACCGCGAGCTCTGAACATTCATCTGAGTACTGGCAGTGGTTCGAGATAAAGCTCCCAGCTTCAGGCATTGCATCATCTAGAAGGAAGAAGAGAAGAACATCTCATCATTTGCCATTAAATAATTAAGAGGCGTTGAACGTAATAAACATTCCAGTAAATTATTGGACTGTTTTTGATGGAAGCTGTTTTTAATTTGTTATTGTTTCAGTTCCTGTACATCAAATGCAAAGATTCATAAATAAAGTTTTTTGGGTCTCTTCAAAGAAATCAATCAAATCTTCATTCTTTGTATCCCTCTTTCTACTGTTCTCTGGGAGTAACACGAAACTTTTTCATTTACCTATGGCAAAATTGTACTGCCATGCAATAACTGACATTTGTATTCAGATCTGCAATGCAGTGACAGTTATGAACAGCAGTTTACCTCATATCAGTCACCTTGGAAAGCTTTTCTGCCATAGTAAAAATAAAATATATGATATTTGGAAGGGTAGCTTTACATATATGCCAGAATATTAACTCTCAGCGAAACTATGCTGTTAGTATAAGGCTGTTTCTAGCATTAAAGGGAACACACTTAGTCTCAAAGATGAGACTTAAACTTACAATAAAGAAAAAAAAAATCAGGTGCAGTTTACAGAAGTTGTATGCGAAGCATAAAGTTCTGCTTATGCTAAACAGAATAAAAATTGTGGATATTTGCTTCTCTTTCATCTGCTGTTTTTTTTTGTCTGGAACTAAGGTTTGAAAACTTAAAATTATCTCTGTCCCAGCAACAAACAAGAATGAGAAAGATATGAACGTTTTATTGATTTTTATCAAAACATGTAGACAACCCATTCTTTAAAATAGCACTCAGTATGCTATAGAGTAATTCATTTTTATGATCACCTCCGATTCTCCATTCACAGTTCGGGTTGTAACTCCCACTGTATAAATTCCTCCAGCCGAATCTTCATGTATTTTGATATTCGATTTTTTATTCTTTGCATCAATATCACGTGTGGTATCAAAGAGATCAAGAATTTCCTCATTGTAAAGCTAAGGAGAAATTAAAAAAAAAAAAAATGCAAAAAAGTTACTTTTGAAACAGTTTCTCTAGAAACCAATGAAATCTATGCATGACACAGACATTCTAAAAATTTACCACAAGCGTAGGCTCTCAACCATCTGGAACAGCTCCAGTGTCTTCATTCAGTTATACCCATTCATATCAGCAAGCCTTAGCCCAGAATGATTAAATCAGTAATTAAAGTTCCCAGGTAAAGGCCAAAGGACCACTCTAAGAGATTGGTATTAATTTAATATGCTTTATTATACAGTGAAAGTCTCTTGGTAAAAAAAAAAATCCACCCATGCATACACATGCCACAAATTAAAGAGAGGATCCTGATAACATACCAAGAATTGCCTGGGATGTACAGGCCTATCTTACCCAAAAGTTGGCAGGAAAGCAAAGAGACTTCATGGGACTGAAAGGAAAGTTATCAGCAAAGAGCAGTCACTGCTCTTGATAATTCTTGAAATTATCCAGCTGTCAGACTTCAAAGTTACTCTAAAACAGAGATTTCCTTCATCTTTTTCAGGTGACTCTATTCTTTATGCAACCAGCCCTAATGGCAGATATAAAGTTTGAGAAGAAAAAGGTTTTCGTGTACTTTCTCATACAACAGCAGCACAAAACACTTAACTGATTAGAAAGTTTTTTTTTTCTGAAATTTCTAACTTAACTTCAGTGCAGCAGAAAATTCACTTTTTTTTAAGGGAAAAGTCACCACACTTCATTTAACATTCCTCTAAAGTATAACACAAAGTTTTTAACAAGTAAATTTCATCTGAATTATGTTGCAATTTAGCTGCGAGAACCCACCCTAAGGGTAACACTGTAACATTCAACTACAGGTCTGTTTTCCAGGACTCTCAGTCATAGCAACATTTGCACCCTTTTGTCACAAAAACCTGATGAATTTCAGAAATTGACCAAGTGAAATGTTCAGGTTGTAGCTGCCTAAGTATTAACAGAAGTGGAGCTCCCTGATGCTCCAGGGGAGAGCAGCCCAGGCCGACACCCCCCTCACCAGGCTCGTGCTTCCAGCCTCTGCGGACAAACATTTGCCAGAGCTTCTAGCATCTCTGCAGAAAGTTAACAGTGACACGGGTACACACGAGTGCAGAACAATGCCAGCTTGTTAATCTTTAAAAGAATTATAGGAACATATGACTAGCGTGCCTAGTTTGCCTCAGCAGTAATAAATCCAACAGCTTTTCTCTTGGGTAACAGAAGAACTTTTCCTTTAAAACAGCAAAATAAAGTTGCAAAACACTGCATTAAGCAATATTCATTTATAACAGATGCTCCCTAAAATGCTTCTCCTTCCTGGTACGGATTAAGTAACAGATTTTGCAGCTTGGTAGTGAATGCAAATGTTAAGCCCAAACCAGATCAGTTTCAAACTTACACTGACAGGAGACTCAGCATAAAAGCTGCAAGACTTAAACCAGCAGGTGCTTCAGACAGGGAAGACCACAAGCATTACGGCTGCTTTTACCAGGAACTGTGCTTACAAAGACAAAGGCAACAGTTTTTCTACAGCAGAAACCTTAAACTAGGCTCTGGAACCACTGAAAGAAGAAACAGCAACACAGAAATCTAATCCTAAACCACTAGGGATCACAATAAATAAATAAATAACCTACTTCTATGCTATGTTTATTGTTTTACAAAAGAAAGCTAACACGTCTAATGAACAGATTTTGAAAGCTAAAAAAAGTCTATGGTCAAATTATACAAGAAGACAAAGTATGGCTCACTGTTCAATGGCATAAAATACAGTTGATTTTATAAGTTAATTGCTTTGAAGTTTTGGGAAGAAATACAAAGCAGCAGCAGCAGCAAGCCCTGTAAATAAATGCATAGTATAGAAAAGGCTAAGCGACGCTTATTACCACAGTTTCTATGCTTCGAAATAACCCTGCATAGGGAGTTTCTAAAGTTACTGGAATAAGATTAAAAAATGGCTCTCTAATTTATAAAAAGAGCCAAAGGAAACCTCATAGCTTCCTTTTGAAATCATGAAAATTAATTAAAATGTCTTGTGGGAGAAGAAAGAGTGTAAAAGCAGTAACCAGCAAAAACTGCTTTACTGGCTTTCCAAAAAAATGTATGAGCAGTTATATATACAACACATAACATATTTACCTCTAAGAACTGTGCATTCACTTTAAAATCTGGAGGTGGGAGTCCTTGTTTAACAGCAGCTTGTTTTTTTTCTTCAATACATCTAAAAAGATGCTTAACAGCACGTGATATAATGCCCTGTTCCTCCTCTGTTATGTTGACATCAAATCCAGTTCCCATGGTGTATGTTTTCCCAGCACCTGTCTGGATTGAAATAGTGGTCACTCTCATCACAAAGAACGGCAGTATGTGAAAACCAGTGCTAGAGAAAGACGAAGACACACTTATTTTTACAATATTAACACGCACAAGGAGAATAGGTGACTTTGAAAATATGGATAAACAGTGTAAGTTGGACAAATTCTACTGTTTATCCCCAATCAGACCCAAAGCAGGCAAGGACCCGTTCAATCTTTCATAACCTTTTCCCTACAAGCTTTCTCTAAGCTGCTTACATCAGGCTTGAGCTGACATCTCTGAGGTCAAAAGAATAGTTAATGTTTTCAACTGAGACTAATTAAAGCATATATTTCAAATGTAATATCATAATTTGCAATTCTTCATTGAAGTAGATCAAATGACTTTAATTATGATGTCTGAATATCTCAGGTAGAATATTACCATTGTTTTCCTTTTATAGACAGTGCCTAAGAATACAAGCAAGCTGCACCTTCACTAGCAAAAATCCTTAATTAAAAGCAAAGGCTTACAGAAGACAGGGTGGTGCTGAGTTTTCACTTAATTAGTGGGTCAAGTCTAAGACAAGAATAGCATCACACAATTGATTATAATCAAGTGAACTAGATCTGCAAACTGCTTTGTTTCACTAGGACTAGACTTCACCTCACTAACTTGAGATCTGTCATTTAACATGGTCAAACTCAGCATCTGAATCAACTGAATAAATCACTAATTTGTACTGTTGCTTCAGGGATGAACTCAGGAAATACATGGACTCATTCTCCTGTCAACATTACTATCAATTCAAATTTACTACACATGTATTTTTGCTGAATTTCAGTTGCCATCCTGCACAGACAAGCATCCAAACAAACTCATAAACACTCTTCTAGAGAATGTCTTGTTTAAAATAAAATCAAGACACACAAAAAAAAAAAAAAATAGGTCAATGAATTCTGAAACTTAAAAGAGAAAGATCAGCTTAAAAAAAAAAAAACTGTTCATTCCTACTCCAAAATAAGTATTTCAAATGAAGTTGTAAAGCTTACTTGGCCATAAGCAAAGACAGTGGCATTATATCCTTCAAAACAACCTTCAATCAGTTTTTCTATACACTGTATATAGATCTCTTCTTGCTGAGAGTCAATGTTGAACACATAGTCAAAAGTGAAGGCCTTGTCTTTTCCCAGGAACACTTGAGGCTCTCCAGGCGTGACAGATGTACAAATATGGCATCCTTCAATACGCTCTTTGGCTAGCTGTGGTCTAATTCTATTTAAGAAAAAAAAAAGAACATTACAGCTCTTATCATTAAAAGATGCGCATATAAATAACACAAACAATATCTGAAAGGAATTTCTCACTGAAAGAAAAAAAAAAAAAAAAAGAAATAATAATTTTTCATCAAGCCAGGAAACTTCCAGGCATCTGAACAGAACATACCATATCAGAGCTCCACTCATACAAACAACATGATCTTCCTTGAAGGTTCACCCACCATCATCAAGCTGATGACCTGCCTAGGAGCGTGAATGTTTGACTTTGTATGAGATGAGCTGCTGAAGAGCAACTTCCACAATCTGTTTCAGCTTTCTGCCAAACTTTATAGTTTTATCAGATGACTTCCTGCTTTCACTGTAAAAAGGGTTTTCTTATGGCAATGAAAATAAAAAATTCAGAGTAGTTAAAACTCAAATAGTAATTTAGGAGCAGGGACTCCCAAAGTCTATGCAGCTTCTTAAATGAAAGCTGCTTGCTAAAATAGCAAGGGGAGGGCCCATGTTTCTTCCTTTCTGTTGAACTGAAAGGAATTTTGCCATAGCAAGAACACCTCAATGAAATATTTCACTTTAATGAAGTGACAGATCTTCAGAGGAAGAAAAAAGAACAATTTTAACAAGTTCGAAAAGTAAGAATGTCTCAATTCCTCAGTATTTCCCCATTGAAACAAACTTTAATTTTTATTTGTTTGTCCAGTTTGTTTCTACATAAATACATCCATCCTGATCTTCTTATATTTTATAATTTTCAGCTCCTCTGTATTCTTAATACTCATACAGTAATGTCACAATTGAAGCCACATCCCTAGGTCTGTGACTAAAGATAACTGTGGATGCCTGCAACTCTTTCTTTTNTAACTAGAAGAAAGTTTAAAAAATTAGCTAGAAGAAAAACTCATAATGTAATTCCAGTTGTTTAAAAAACAAAATCACTAAATTACTAGCTGAACGTACATAAAGTACTTCCAAGTTCTCAAAGCAAAACCAAGGTTAAAACATGTATAGACTAAGAACAGCAGACAACAAATATGGTTACATAAAAGGGCAATGAAACTTCAGCGGCAGAGCTACCCATAGAACAAAATGATGGAATAGTACCTATAGATTCCCCATTTAATTGAAACTGCAAATACCTCTATTTACCTCATTGTCTATATATATTAGTTATATTTAAAGGCATATATTCATTTCATGCTGAGTCTACATTAGCGTTTTGACTCGGACTAGCTGTGATCCCAACAGCTCTGCTCACCTACCACATCTCGGCCTGGATCGCAGACTAGTTGCAGTGTGCAAAAATCACATCCCCGCTGGAGGAAACAAATCCAAAGCCCTCCGTGCCAGGCAGACATGGTACTTGTTCCAAAAATCTATTGGGGAAACATAAGGGCCCCAAGCTACCTGCTGATCTACTGCTAGGTGTGCCAGAGCACTAGCTGAGGTGGAGATGCCATCTATAGCTATGCTGAATGAACAACAGGCTGTGGAAGACAAACTTAAAGTATCTATGTGGTGGTATAACTTAATTCAATTAGAAAATACCCTGTATGGATGACACCAATCATGATGTACCAGCTTTCTTATTGCAGATAAGAAATTGTTCATCCAAGGATGTGCATCGCTATCAGGAGAGCTTTTCAAAATTTGGATTCAAAGGGCTTCATATTCCAGTATGTGACACTTCAGAGAACAGCTCTAATTTATTTATAAGATTTTCTATACATAAATTCTCTTACAGAAAGTTCACATATATAGGGAGATGCCTCCCTCCTAGCATCCCTTTTAGTACACAGTGGAAATTAAACAATCCTTTGAAAATATCATTAAGGGACCAATTACAAGATGCGTAAGAGGCAGTTTCTCTGTCAGGAAAAAAAAAAGATAAATATTCTATAAAGCGTATTTGCATTTAAGGACATGAATTTTTTAATATAGGTCACAGACTTTCTCTGTCATGCATAATCATTAGCATAAGCTTTTTCTTTAAAAGAAATGAGAATGCTAAACAATTCAGGAGTTAAAGCTTCCTCACTATCAAACAACTCAGTCCACTAGTAGCTGTTTTCACTAATTCCACAACTTGAAGAATATGTATATAAACATGCAGTAAAAGTTGCTTTGCTGTAAATTAATGCACATTTTGTAATAAAGCAACTTTTATTTCTCGGCAGAGGGAAATGGCCTTCAAAGAGAAATTCATCATTCGTCTTCCCTAAAAGCACTCTGCACAGACGGAAAACTGAGTTAATAAAACAGAGGCTGCCACCTACAACTCTTCAAAGTTAGAAAATGACAGCAAGATAGGTTCTTTAAAAACTATTCCATTTATTTTACTGTCTTATATTTTAATGCCTAGAAGTCAGCAAGAGGGCAAGCTTCTTTTTAAGACTAGGTATCTTATGCTGTCACTGATCCACAGCAGACAGCACAAAGGCAGCCAGTTGTTCTTCCAAGTATGAACTGTGAGGACTTCTGAAGTTCCCCAGGTGCTTTGCACATTTGTCTTCCAATATAGCAAAAACTAACAACAACTTTTCTAAAAATCAAAAAGGAAACCACACTTTCACTTACAAAATGAAGCAGCCTTTTATGTATCTCAAAAGGCTAATCTCCCCCTCAATTCCAAAAAGCTTTTAGCACTGACTTTAGAATGAAAGCTGGAAACTATGCAAAAATATGAAGAATTTCGTTCACATATTTTAACTTTGTCTAGTTAAAAAAAAAGATCTGCAATTATCTTTTGACACTGAGGAATTAGTGCAATTAGGACAGATGTCAAATAATTCTTTCCCTTTTCCAGAACCAAGTAAAGACTTAGAATGACCAGAGAGGAACAGTATACCTAAAATATCAATGGTTTACATGATAAATTTGGGGGGGTTACAGAGCAGACAAGGAAGCAGTTTTGACATTAGCCTGCAAAGACCTCTCGTGAGTTCCCTGGTCTGCAACTGGACAATAAATCCCAACACTCTGCTACTGTGAAACTCGACGTAAGTTTGCATAAGATGCAAGTGCTCTGTGGGTGTGGAGCCACATCTCAATAAGATGCTATTCTGGAGACCAGCTGAACTGATGAAACTCTATGCCAGAACTAGCAGCTTGTCGCTGGATCAAGCACTTCCACTAGGGTTCAAGACAGCATCTAGAGACACAGCAGTGATGAATGACAGTGTCCTTCCTCCCTGGCTCGCCATTAAAGCTAAAGGAAGTGCTAGAAGAGAAAACGGAGCTGCATCAAACACATGCAACATGGAAAACACCCCAAACAGAACAAGCCCCAGTCAAGAAAGCTGCTCCCTGAAGTAGCTCCCTTCTCATTTGGAAATGGCTCTTCAGCAATGCCCTATTCTGCCATGGAGTAGGAAAAGAGCACTCGGGAAAAGATCACACTTGGGCCTGGTTTGAGAAACATCTTTTTTTTTCCAAAAATGTACAGACTAAAGATTTTAATCACCCCAACTTCTTTTAATAACATATTATAACTTCTTGGCTAGCCAAGAGCTCAGACAGCAAGCTCTTGAACTACAGCACCAAAGATTTGTCATACACATAATTTTTTCAAAAAATACTTTGTGCTCTGAGACCTGCACAATTTCTGTTGGTGTGTTTCACTATTATAAGCTCTCACTATTATAGGTGGCACCCATGCTTTAAAATGTGGGGGGAAAAAGCTCTTTTTAAGTCATCTCTCCATGACAACTCCTAGCCTGGCAGTCTGTCACTGTGATTTTTCTCTAGGACCAATATGGCTTCACCCATTTCATCTTCTGCATGACCTATCTCGCCTTTTTTCTGACTGCTCTTAATTGTACACAACCAGGTTTCTTCTACCCATCTCCAGTCACATCTCTGTTGAGGTGGCAGCTTCCCAAGTGACACTTTGCCTGCATCCTTCCCTCGGAAGCACAAACACACCTAGGTGCTGTTGATGCTCAGAGACTTTACAGGGCCTGCAGGCCACGCACATGAAACTTAATCCCCTAAATCTACTCTGGCTCAGCACCCTAGGACAAGCTGCCTAATTGGAGACAGCTAAAATAGCACAGTGCCACAGTAATGCACTGTACTGCTCTGGAATTAATCTCTCGCAGCAGAATAGGTGCATTATGACTCGGCTAAAAACAACATCAGCTGGGAAAGATCCCCAGATTCTACCATTTAGGGACTGCTGCAATCGCCTGAGATATGCAGGACATCGGACTTTCCAGCATTAATTCCTGCTTCAACTAGATAATATCACATCTTTTCGAAAGGTGCCCTATCTTAGTTTATTTCCAGGAATGAAAAATTGGCCTGATGATTAAAACAAAAAGAATCCTTTCAGCCACTGACCAGTTTGACACACCTGCCTGATCAGATAAAGAATAAACTCCTTGTTACCTAGCTTTCTCTGCAGGAATCTCCCTACAGCTAGCACACCACGACAAAGCCATGCCTTAATTTCCTGCTTGACAGGCACTGAACAGACCAAGCTCGGTCTATTTTTCTAGTTTTCAGCTCCATGTGAAATACTACAGCTATTACTCTCCCGTAACGAGGGGCACTTGTCACAACAGTTGCCGCATCCTGTCTCAGCAGCTCCACAGAACAGCAGTAGGGCCTTCTAAGAGTAACCCATAAATGGCAAAGCATCAAATATTTTTAATAGAAAAAGTTGTAGATTAATCTTTCAAACAGCAGCAACTAACTAAAAGTTGTGTGTTGGAGAAGAAGAGATGATTTCCCAGGTGAAGCTCATTTCCATTAAGCTCCGCTGCGGGTTGGGGTTGCTTTCATCTTGCTCAGGAGAGCCTGGATTCAAACAGCTCTGAAGCCAGAGGAGGCACCAAGCAGGAGACCAAATGATCTATAAACCAACAGTTGCCAGTACTCATCTCTTATTAAACTAAGCCTATTAAGGTTAGCACAAATAAAAAAAAAAAAATCATTTGCGAGTTCATGAAATATTAAATCCAAGAGCACTTAATAAAACATCTTATGAAGTGCAGTAGACAATACAAACTGGGAAACAAACACACACACAAAAAAATTCTCCTCCAAACCTGAAAAAAGCAGCTTTCTACCACCCATGTGGCTACACAATTCCCCATCCTTGTATTCCACTACATTTTTATTTGCCAAATCACTCTCGATGAAAAGCAATCAGGATGAGAGAAAGGAGTGAATGGATTCATCTTCAGGACACTTCATATTTCTGCTTGCTAAGTTTTTCAGTGTTCTGAATTAGCTGATCAACATATCAGTTCTGCAACACTTAGCAAAGTTTAAAGACATGAAAAAACACGGTGCATGACAAACACCGGGTCCAGCTCTGGTTAACACGGCCGTTCAGATGCAGGAAAACACATCCCGTTCACGGCAGCCAGCACAGGCCACGCTAGCAGCTGCACCTCCATTTCCTGTGCAAACACAATCTGTGCCGTTTAATAGTGATTCCATTTTGAATTTCTTTTATTTGGAGAGTTATTATTCAGCAAACATAGTCCTGTAATGTACTTTCCAATACTTCC
>VZSV01000101.1:916952-937077 GCA_013398735.1 Nothocercus julius
TCAGAAGTCCAAGGGCTCCTTTACTACACTTTTATCCTATCTTTTCTTCCTCCAAAACTCCTCCCTAACTTTTCATAACAAAAAGGGTGAAAGCATCACAAACTAATACTTCACCCTTCAACCCAACTCCTTTTGATGTAATGATATTACTGATTTTTTTTTATGCCACTTCAGAATAACACAAAACACAAATCCAAACCTAAGACCTACAAATGATATTGCACTAAGTGACAACCTTCCCCTAATCTTAGTATCGAAACAACCCCCTACTAAGCAAAACAACAGTCAAAGTCCAGGTCATTTGACTGCTGCTTTTATTTTCAAGTGCCAGCTAGGCAGTTCTCCCTGAGCAAGCAATAAATGCACTATATATGAGTCCATAGCCCTCAATGTACTTGGGGATGAAATCCAGCCCATCTATTTGAGGTGCCTACAAGAGCAGAAAAACAAACCTTGCTAAAAGCACTACAACTACTGGAAGAGCAAAGGAAGAAAAGGCCTCCTCACAAACCAAAGCAAACAAAGTATAAGATAAACCTAAGGCACCTCTGCAACACTGCCATTTCTGCAGAATGATTAATGGCAATTGTGGAAGTCCTAAGCTTTAGCATTCAGTGCTTATGGCTAATGGTAAATACTGATACTAATGGCACCAGTCACCTGTATTATATGTTTTTCAAGTGCTAAGCTTGCAGAAATACACGTGCTCTAGTGAAAGGCGACGACACGGAGCACCAGGAAGGCTGTGGCAGCAAGCGCGGCTCCCAGCCCCGCGCCTGCAAGGAGCGCGAGGGGCCAGGGCGGCCGCAAGCGCGTCGGCAACAGGCGGTAGCTCGCCGCAACACCATAACCCAAGCGCTCTTACATAACACCCGGGCACTGCTCCTACCAGCGCTTCTCTCGGCAGCTGCCGAGGCTGCCAGGGGCTGCACTGCTGGATAGGCAGCACCCTACGTGTGCTGGGAGCGGACGCGGGGCAGACGTCATGCACGGGCCCCTGCACAGACACCAGGAAACCCTCAGGTGGGTTTTGAGGCCCAAGTTTGGCAATAACAGAGCTTACATTTTCCTGGATAGCTCTTGGATGCAACTACTTGGAGGGGACTCTGAAAGAAGTCATGGTAGAATTTATTTAGTCCAGATCTTCAAAGTTTTATTTATACTGATGAAATGGTATCAGCTATCCCTTCAGCCCATGTTTAGCCATTGAACATGAGCTAAATGCTCATAAGCTACTAGCTTAAAATGCTCCAAGTCAGCCACTAAATGGACTCTCATATATTGAATATTGCATTTTAAAGCTAACTTGTTTTATTGTGACTAAGAAAATAAAATGAAAAATAAGATGGGAGGATGTTTTGCTTGAGTGCTTCAGACTGCCACTTCCAATCTGCAAATACTGAGGTGGCAGCAAATGGCAGACTGGAATTAAATTTAGCAGAGGAAATACATCATTGATGTAACTAGATTTGTCCATCCCCCCTCTGCATCCTCACTTCCTACCTCCTCAGCTACCCAAAAACAAACAAACAAAAAAAGATTTAATTTCATAAAACAATTATCCTTTTCAGCAGCTTTCATCTGACTAGCTTACCCCCCATTAACTACTGATGCTGGGAAGGGATCTGCAGCATCAGGCCGAGGCAGCTCTGCTGCTTTTGCCTGGTCTCTGAGCCATTTTACAGCAGCAGCATCTCTGGGCAGCTGCTGGCCAGCAAACAGTTGGGCAGCACGAGCACAGATTAGTTCTTGTGCAATCCTGTAACAGCCTAGCAGGCGGTGCAGCACAGATGGCATCCTCTGACAGGCACCATCCCGTGCCTCTGCCAAGGAGAAGAGAAAGACAGGAGGGAAAGGCTGAAATCTGCTCCCAAGTCAACTTTCCCTCACCCCTTCCCCTATCCTCCACATTCCTAGCTCCTACAGAAACAAGAAGAAACCCTCCTGTACATCTATTAGACCTTCAATATCTCTTTGTGCCATGGATATTCAGTCATGGTTTCATCTAAACCCTCTTCTTGAGATTCCCCCTAGACTTATTCACACTATAACAAGCTAACAAGTTTCCAAGCACAATTTGACTTGTCAGGGACAGAGCGACAGCGTTAAAGGATTCGCACAGGTCTTGGTTCTTTACTTCTAGTTCAAGACAAGGTCAGCAGCGATGGAAAAGCAGCACGTCCGTGAGCTTCTACATGCCTGCCAAGGGCAGAACGGGCACACCACCAACATCAAGCACAATTTCACTACTGATACGGGAAGCGGCACTTCTGAGGCAAAATTGATTTTTTTTAAATTGCTCTTCTAAGCTACTTGCCCAAGCTTGTTGTTTTGCTGAACACTTACTGTTACATCTGACTCACCACTCATAGAACGCTAAAACAAAAATAATGGCATCTTCGAGAAAATTAGATCTACGGAAAAGCAGCAAAATTTATGAAGACCTACAATATTCGTGGGTATTACCAAGAAACGACAGGGAAAGGGAAAAAAAAAAAAAAAAAAGCTAAACCTAAAGCTCAGATTTTGCTTCACAACTGTCAGGAATACAGGCAACTTCACCCAGCAACCCTCATCCAGCCTATTCCCATTTCCCACAGCGAAGGCGACGGACACCTGATGCTCACGGAGCTGGATTAGCCAGGAGAGGCTGTGCCTGCTCACCGGCCAGGAGCCTGGGTTGCACCTTCCTTTTATAGCACAGAACTGAGCTACTCATCAGCTCCAGGCCCAGCCACCGCATTGTACTGTGTGCACAGACATGCGCCAAAATATTCACATTACTTACAGGCAACTCCATCGACAGGCTTTAATCCCTGAAAATAAAGTCATTGGGAGCCTTTGTCACTTTTTAAAAAACAGAGTAAAAACACTCTGCCATCTCTTTTTAGCATTTATTTTGAGGTAGTTTCTAGTTTTTATAAAGCCCTATACACTCTTTCACCTCAGGTGGTCTGGGACAGCTCCAAGAGGCTTTCAGAAGTCAAAGAAATATGTTTCAGCACAACACAGGAAGGGGGGGAACAAGGGAAATATATAACACAGAAGTTCACCACTAGGAAAGCTGAGCCATATGAGCTCTGGGTTTCAAAGGCTGCTCCATGTCACTAAAATTAGCTTCCCAGAAGGTTCAACAAGCTACAAGTCTGGAATTTGGTGGCTGTGCTCCAGGTGCATTTATGGACTGAGCCCATTACCCAAAAAGCAAGTTGAGGGCAGGATAGCTGTCTTAAACTGCACATTAAACATGCAGCATGATAAGACTTGCTGCTTCTTGTAAAGTTGGGGTTTCTATTTAAAAACATGTTTTTAGCTTTTATGACCCAGATCACACACAGAACTTCAAAAAAAACCATTTTCATTTCACTGGCAAGGTTTCACCTCACTCCTCAGCTCTGACAATATTGGAGACTAGCAGCGATTATGAAAAATATACAATAGTTGCATGTGAAGGTCATACTGCTTAAAAAAAATAAAGGCCTCAGATTCAAAAGTAAAGAAGAAAGAAGGGTCTTTGTTATATCCCCAGACCAATGTTTACAACTACCACTCTCATGGATACAAAGAGGTCACTTATGCACTCAAATGTATCTTGCTACACACTTGCATGCTTAAAGAAAGCAGTTATATATATATATATATATAAGGGAAAGCGCACATCTCCCTGGACTGCTTCTTACAAGTTTTTTTTTTTTTTCCTCCAAAATTCACCTTCCATATGTAAGAATAAGCAGTTCTCATCATTCCTGCCTCGCAGTGTGTGGCTGTGAGGAGCAGCTGAGTCACCCTGCTCTTCCCAGCATTATGTAATTAGAGCGGTATCAGCAAAAGGAATAGACTTTCTGTAGCATCTTTCTTTAGATGACTGAATGCTTAGCAGAGATTAAATCTGTTAAACAAAGGTCATTATATGTAATTTAAGATTAAAAAAATAATAATAATCAAAAGATAGTTTAAGGAAAGCTAGTTGAAGAGAAGACTACAGGGCCAAGCAGCCTAGCCTAGTAATGAGTCATGATAAAAAACACTGCCAGTATCTTACAGACATTTTGTTTCCAGTAATTTTGGAGAGTAAGAATACAGCTGAGGGAAAACAGGAGGGCCAAAAGTATCTATATATAAAAAGAAAAAAACAGAGTTACTTGCTGGTTTTGCTGCTTTACCAAGCCCTTGTGTAACATTAACTTAGGTGGAAGGGGGAAAAGGTCAATCTGCTACTTCTAGCAGAGTTTGTTTGCTGTGGGTTCAGCTAAAACACTAGGCTACTATGTAAACAAACCTCAGCAGAGGGAATAAAGAACAGCCAGAAGAACCAGGAGCCTAAACCTGGCTCGGATACTTAGACCCAGTTCAGGTACCTCTTGTGAGCCAGGTTCATCAGTACACACAGCCAGTATGACATGCACCACGTGCAACACAAATATGGACAGTGACAACTTCTTACACGGCGGTTAGCAGGGTATTCTATAATTAGAGTCCAAATTTATTATAAAATCTTGCAACTCAGCTGGTTCCCAAGACGTCAACCGCAGCACCAGGCTACACTGACGCAGGAGCTGATAATCCCCTCCCAGTGTTTTCAAGCAAAGATACCATAAGGGTACAGTTTCTGCTGACACTGTATTGACAGTGGCTTGCTGATTCAGAAAATGAAAATAAAATTGTGAATACAAAAGATAAAACAACCAAATATAATGCAAGGTTATCCAGATGACCAAACAACCACCAGTCATGTCACTACTGCCTTCATCTAGCTTCTTCCTCTAACCCTTTAATGCACATCTACTTTTACAGTCCTATTTTTGTTCAGAAAAGCTTCATTTTTAAGAAACCATGTATTCTCTTTATTACCAAAGAAAAGTTGATGTGGTCTGGGATCTCTCCTGATAGAGCAAAAGGATAATTCATAATTACTGTTCCTATAATTCATAATTATTGTACCTTTTGCCCAGTTTCCCCTCTCTCCCTTCTCTTTTCACACACACACACACACACACACACACACACACACACACACACACTTCCTCCTCCTCCTCCTCCCTCAGCCCTCAAAGCTCTAAGATCACATGTTTGTGCCACGACCATGCCCGGAAATTGCTTTAATTTCTTTTACCTCCCTCCAGAGGAACCCTCGTCCCAGTTACATGAGTAAGTCCCGAGCAGTTGGTTGCTTGAAACCTAGAGCCACAGCTCCAATAATTGCTTTCCACCAACTTCATTTAACCCCAAACAAACACAAAGCTTCCGACATGCTTCTCCCAGTTACAGCTACAAGCTACTTCCCCAGCAATTATAATTAAACAATACCATAAAAGCAACGGAGGGTCAGGTCAGTTACAGGAAAATTACTAGTTGCCATTAATTATTACTTAAATAACTGCTTAGCTAACCTTACTAAAATAACAACCAGATGCTTCACAATGGGACAAGCCAGTTAAAAACAGTTTTAATAGTGACCTCTCAATAGTGCCTCAACTCTGTTAACTCAGTGTAACATTCCTGGAACAAGAAACCACTGTACCATTTTTCTGCCACTCCTTCTGAAAAAATAAAAAGTGTTGTATCCATAACACCCGATCCACTCAGCTCCAAAGCAAACTGCAGAAAATTTCTTCATATTTATTGTTGACTGTTTCTAATGAACAGAAGTTGCTCTGTTTCAAAACAGAAGGTAGACTGTTCAGGCAACGACTGAGAGCTCGGAGCTGTAAATCCCAACTGTGCAGTAAGGAGACACCCCCTCACTTTACTTAGTGCCATTTATTTTAAAACCATTCATCCTATACACGGCCAAAACACCCAGATTAGTGGCCACAGCATCAGAGATTACGGAGAACTTTTACATCCAGCTGTTCCTGCCCAGGGACACTATCCAGCTTCAGCTGCACTGGGAAGACACCAGCAATTTGCTGCTCTTAGCTGACTTCAGACGATGCCTTCTTTTAGAGATGACCTCCAGGAAGTTAATTAAAAGACAGGGTGTTTCAGGAAGCGATGCTGGAAATTCAGTAGGGAGCATCTTTCTCACACCGGGTCAGGCACTGAGTCCACTGCTCAGCATGGTGCAAGATGCTCTTCTGCAAGCACTGCAGGCAAACACAAGCTGACAGTTCCCAAATTTCTCTCCCCCCTTTCCTCCTTTCTCCCATCCTCCACCAAAAAAGTGGAGACATTTGCCAGCCCCTGCTTTGGTATCGATTATTCTAACCACACTCACCAAACAAGTTTCCAGCAGATGAAAAAGTTGGGGCTGTAAACAGACTGTAACCTTGTGTGCTATTAACTGAGGATTGATTGGGGGGAGGAGAAGGGAAGAAAAGCGTCAGTGAGAGAATATTTAGCATTTATATGGCGATGTTAGTGAAAATCTGAAGTAACTGGAGCTTAAGTAAAGACAGAAGTGGAAAGTGCCTCACCACAGATGAGCAGTGACACTGGCTTCTAGTTGACGCTGCTATAGAGGCTGTCAGGGTCTTACTCAACATCCTCTGTGGAAAAAATATATATTATATACCCACTTGAACCTGGAAATTCCCATGAAAGATGGTTTTCCACACACCAGCTTCCGTGCCAAGGCCAGCATGCAGAGCAGAGCCCTCCTGGCTCAGCCTTTTCTCCGAGCTGAGGGAAATAATGGAAGCAAGGACTTAGGAAATAAGGACGCACATACAGGACTACGTAAAGTGAGGGCAGTTGCTGGTAGACCAGTCCAGTTCTCTTTCTTCATAAACCTTCAGTTCCCATATACACAAGTACCTACAGCATCTCTCAGAGGTGTTACCCCAAAGAAAGAAACCAGAACTGCCAGGAAAATCGGGAATTGGATTAAAATTAAGAGCTAAGTGTGGAGCCTGCATGGAAAATGACTTCCCAGCTGGTAAAGTAGGAACATCTTTTAAACACTTTTGATTTTTCATATCTGCTTAAGTATATGGATAAACACTCCAATCTTAATGGAATGTTTCAACTTTTTATTTCAGGGTAAAATTTTCTCATTGGAGAAAAAAGTTTGAGTCATTATGGCTGCTTCCCTATTGCCTAGGTTATTAAGAATTCCTGGTGCCAGCAGAGGGGCACAATATCCTTTTCTGCTCTATCTAAAGCTGGGGAAAATGTATTAGAGAATTTAATGATTTAAACTTGTTTAAAATTGTTACACCAATTTAATAGTGATTAACTGACACCACATCTCTGAAGTTAAAAAGGGGATGCTTCAACATTATTTCCACCAGATCTCCATTGAGCATCAAGACCATCTAAATAACTTATTCTCAATGGTAGCCAACATATCACCTAAACTAATATGGGAGGTTTTAACGTAACAGTAAGTGAAAGAACATGTCTTTCTACCTCTTCAGGAAAATATGTGATAATTTCTTATTCCTAGGTATTAATAATGTGCTAAGAGAAAAGACAGCTTGGTTTTCTATGGTTGGGCTTCCTCGACTGGCAGCTGGCTAAGCCAAATAAGTCCAGTGGGGGAAATTGCTGTGGGAATTCAGTTCCTGCCATGTCTTATTCGCTACCACAACACAGACCTCCCTGCCCTAGCAAGTCTGCAGCTTGGAATTACCACTAACAAAAATAGTGCTGGTAATACCACTTCAGCAAAGTTTTAGCTCCCGGACAGCACACGTCCATGAAATAAGTGCACCCTGGTGAACGCACCACAATGTAACCTGACAGGCTCACAAACTCAGCTCAGAATTAACTCATGAAATGCAAGTTGTGAATAAAAGCCGAGAAAAACAAGCTACTTCCTTACTACTTGTTATCTACTTTTCTTAAATAGCTCTCCATGCTGGCATAACTAAGAAGGTAAGTCTTTTTTCCCTACATGTTTAGCTATAGGTGGAATTTTTCATTAAGCTTTGGGTTTCCAGCTTAGATCACAAATCCAGCTGGAACTTCCAAACTACTACTGCACATCTGCTTAACGACATAAAAAACTCATGCAAGAATACGTAACTCACTGAGCTAAAAGTAGTTCTCCCAATTTACACTAGTCGCCGGGCAGCTCTGCACATTTCTGGAACAATCCCCCCTTATGTGCTCAGCTGCTGGCCCGGCCGCGGCTCTGCCAGCCTCTCTCGGCTCCAGCTCACACAAAGCAGCAACACCTGATCCTGGGATCACTCCTATTCGCTCAACGCTCCACTGCAGCTCCTTGGGGACAGAAAGAAAAGTCTGTCCAGACGAGCTTCTTCAGGGTCAAAACCCACTTCTTTGTCTTGCCTGAATTAAGTCAGCTTCTTGGCACACAATAGTTCCAAATCGTGCATTTCCCAGCTGCTCTGACAAGCCATCAACGCAAATCATCTGTGGCTGGTGCAAGGAACACAGCTCATCGGCGCTTCACGCCCTGCAGGTAGCGCAGACCTCCTCAAAACATTTTAATTTAAAATCTCTTCCACACTTCTTTCTACTTCTGTCTCAGAGGTTTAAGTTTTCACTTACTGTATGTTTACACTGGGGCACATTAGGACCACAGGAAAAGCAACTGAGATGGCTGCAGTCCCTGCACCCAAACTTAAAACTAAGTTATCACAGTCCTCTGAGCACTGAGCATAGGGAAAGATAAAAACTCCACTGGATTAATGGAGACGACTGACACTGCATGGGTGTGAGTGTCATACAAGGCAGACAAAGATCAGTATTCTACACAACAAAAAAACTTTGGGGGAAAAAAGGAAAAATGTGCGCACAAGATAATACAGTAATGACATAATATCCTATTATAGGATTATCCTTTGCTAAGGCCTGTACAGCCCTCTAAAAGGCTCCCACTTGTATTAAATCTGTTATTCTGAAATGGCTTTAACTAATATTTCCTGATCAACATCAAGAAGTCTGATCATTTTATGTTAAAGCAAATTGCAAATATTGCATCACAAATTGCTGTGAGTCACAGAATACTGCCTCCCACAACTCTACACAAAAACAGGATTTCAGCAAAATGGTTGTACTCAACTTCAACTCTACACCAGCTCTGTTTGCACAGAAAACCTCAAAAACCAAAATGCAATATGGCAATAACAAAGGCCAAGTGGTTTGACCAATTTTGTTTCCACTTAAAATCGTTTTTTTTAGCACCACAAACAAAGAGGGTTTTTTTTTTTTTTCTTTCTTTTTTTTGGCAGGGGAGGGGTAGGAAGTTGTCCATGTATTTTAAGATACGGTTAACATATTTAGAGGGAAAAAAAAAAAATGTACATTTGTGCAAAAATTTAGTAATACAAAGGTTTCAGTGTAGGATTTAAACAGTTTCACTGCTGAACCTGAAAACTAAAGCAAGGAACAACAACATTAAAGTTCTTCTGGCAACTCTTATGCAAAGCTCATCACATGAATAATTAGAAGGGCCCATAGGAAAAGTACAAATAAACAGCATGTTTCCCAATTATAGAGTTAACCATTTCTACACCACAGAATTAAGAACCAATGGCTCAAGAACGGGAGCAAAACAAATTTGAAATTATAAGGCAGGCATAAATGCAGAGCAGGGAGTGGGATTATTCTGGAAAAAAGAGGATTCTGAAGTGTGAGGTCAGGACTGGTTGCACTTTGCACGCAAAAGCCCTTGTTCATTCTTTATTCAGATTTTTTTTTTTTTTTCTTCAGATTGTTTCTGTATTAACAGGGCATTTGCCAACACGGGCAGACAGAACTGGGGACCCTGGTACACAGCATCACCCACTCAAAACCTTTTTTCAGGTATTTCGCACAGAAGCAGATTCTAAGTTATCCATCCCGCATCACTTTCCATCAACCAACATTAGTGCTCACACATTAATGTACCCACATTTTTGCCAGTGCATGATTTATCCTACAAGTTTTTCTTCCTGCATGCCTTCACTTTTTTTCACATCTCCAGAAAGGAGCTTTCAGCCTCGTAGGACAAACAGATACGGAAAATAAACCTCTAATTCATATATCATGTTAACAGTAAACTGACTTAGAAGGAAAAACCTTACAATGAGTGAAATACATTAATACCTGAAACCCTGGGTTATAATATAACCTTGAAAACATGGCTTAAAATGATTGTCAAATCCTTCAGAACAGCTCTGTGGGTGGCATTCAAAAGCATTCAGAAGGCAGAAGCAAATCTTGCAGAAATATGAGACAACTGAGTGGCCAGCACAGTATTAATGGTCAATATAAATGAATAAACAAGCCAAAAAACCCTGTGTTCTAAAGAAAACAGCATGAGTAACTTGAGAGCAAAAACAAGTTTAAAAATTTAAAGCTTGAAATACGTTTACTATCTCTAACCACATACCATTAGTATCTTTAATTAATACACTACATTAAAATTATAGCAGCTATATATTTCAAACAGAAAGCTGACTAACAGCCAGGATCCCACAGTTTATTTTTATTAGCCAAATGGAAAAGTAACACAGTGCCAATTCATGTAGTTTCTGAGGAAAGCAGGGGACCTCTCACATATATTGCAATGCTAGAACAACCTTCCACCTTCTTCTTACCAAGGAGGCAACAAAACAGAGAAGCTAATGCCAAGGAGTTATGAGTACATAAGGAGTATGCTCTGCCCCGCCAAATAGTCCTTGGTTAGGCCCATAGTCTTTCCCACAGAAGTCTAATCTTAAGAGAAAAAAAATGCTAGAAAATTTAGTCACATTTCCTTGAAACATCTGATCAGACCAGGGAGTTCTTGTTGAAACCTGAGAAATGGAAAGTAGATGCCCTCCAAAAGAGATGCAGATATCATCAGCTTGTAAGCACTTTCCTCAGTCTACCAGTACATTCCTCTGTTTTAAATGCATTGAACTTCAACCAAATACCTCTTACAAGAGATCAGGCAGGCACCAAACACCACAAATCAAACAGTGTTAACTTTGCTCGGGGCTCCACAGAGACCAAATGGGCACACAAACTTGGAGAAATAAATAAGAAAACAAACAACAAAGAAAAACAAACAGATGTCTGAAATTTAAGTTTGTTTTTCAGAGCTGTAACAAGACAAAAGCTGACAGGACACAAAATACAACTGATCATGCATGAATTATAATTGCCTAAGAGTCATGAGAAAGTGCTCCACGATAACTAAGCGATGCTTTGGATTGAATTCACAAGATTATTACATGAAGCATGTGATAGAACAGTGATTATTGTGTGCACTTCTTTCTGGATTACAGAAGATATTGTTTGAACGAAACAGAAGAGCTGGAAGAATGCAACAGAGAAACTGCCAAAAGAGGGGAACAAAGAGACATGGTAATTCTATGGGAGGGCTATGGAGAGCAGGAGTATCTAAAAAGAAACATTAAATAGGGCTGGGGATTAATTACCCTCATCAGCTCAGCCAAAAGAATAAATAAGCTTAAACTGTGGCAGAAGAAATGCAGGCAAAAGGGGACTGCCAGTATCGCTGTTGGGAGAAGAGAGGGGGTTGTTATCCATTACAGTCGGCAACATTGCAAGCACCTCCACAGCAACACTGCAACTACCACGAAACATCCCTCAAATCAGGTGGGGCTGAGGAGGATGGACGTGGCAAAAGGACAAAGTTTTCACCAGTCAAGAGCTGGTTGTTCAGAAAGGCTGAAAAATTGCCATCCTTGGAGGTCTTCAAGATGCAACTATGTAGAACACTGAGCAACCCTTGAACTCAGTTTTGACCTTGCCTTGAACAGGAGGCTAGACCAGAGAACCTACTGAAGTCCTTCTAAGTGGAATTAGTCTAAGTTTAACCTTCCAAATCCATAAGGCTTCATTATTCATGTGGATGCTGTCACATCTGCAAGGCGTATTCTGACCTGCAGATTGGATTATTCAATCATGCTGGATACAGACTTGGGCATTGGACATGTAGCCTCACAGAATTACAGACTGTTGAGACAGAAAGGACATGGAAAGGTAAGAGTTCAATCACCCCTCTGGATTTCTACATGGGGCAGCAACAACATTTTTCCCCAAAACATTTGTGGCAGATACCAATTTAAACTTTTTTTTTTTAATAGAAAGTTTACAATTTTGTTGAATTCTACATTTCTACAAGCAAACTGTTCCAGGACATCCATTTTTAAAAATAGAATTTTTTTTTCCTTCTGAACTTTTATTTTCTTTATTGAAATTTAAATTTCTTATCAAGTTCACCATGAATTCAATTTCCTTTCTACTTTACATCTGCAAGCACACTGGCCCCGCCCCCCCACACACTCAGCTATCATCCAAAATACGGGCAAGACCACTTACAGAAGTCCCCTCGGCCCAAGAAAACGTTTCCTCATTCAGCAGTCACAAGAGCCACACTGGACCTTTGGAGGGCTGAAGGCCCAGAACAAAGCACTTTCACCCAAAGCTGTCATCTCCAGAGCGCTTCTTCCTCTTTCAAGGCTACCAAGGCTTTACGTGTTGACATTTAAAAGGAAAATGAAAAGCCCATCTGCTCCTCAATGGCTTTGCTGACAGTGATGAAATGTATCTACTGCTACACTGCGTTGACCAGTCACTGGGGAGGGGAGGGAAATCAGACTGAAGTTTCTTAAAAACAACAACAAGAAAACCAGCATGAGTAAATGCCTGTTTACCTGTCAATACTAGTTCAGACCTATCCAATCTTATCTCAGACTTTGTTTTTAGAGTTCACTGAACACCAATCCACTTTTGCTGCACTCAAAATTCTGCTAATGAAGATGGAAACAACAATGCTGGTGTTCCTGAGTGATGGGCTGACTGATTAGTTGAGGCAGAAATGTAAGCTGCACTTTAAGTGATACAGATTAAACAGGTGGCCTTCTCTCTAACCCATTACTTTTGCAAACCCTATTGGGAGTAGACTCCTCCTCTCCTGCCTCCTGTCTAAAAAGAAAACATATATTCAGACATTTACGCCCCCTAAGCATGAAAACATTTTCTAGTCCTTCAAAGGTTTCAAGCAATTTATTTATAAAACAAATCAAGCTTTCTAAAGAGTAGTAATTATTCATGATAACAATAATTCTAACTTGTTTGGGGAAAAAAAAAAATATGTTTATGTGTTACCAAAATCCCTACTCTGAGAAGTAATGTATACATTACTATAAAAATATTATATATAAAATATATATATATATAAAAAAATATTAAAAACAACACACACACAATGGCCTCACATTACAGGACCAGATTCGAAAAATAATGATTTCTCATATACTTAAAATTAAAGACTAAACTTCAAAAGCAATAGAACTGAGCACAAGCAGTGAAATACTCCTTACCTGGATAACTTAGGTAGAGTGCAAACCAAAACAACATATGCTTTGCTCAGCAGGTTAGAAAAAGGATTAGTCAGCTGTTTGCTATGGATCAAAGTGTCTGGTACAGACATAACTTTTCTGTTCACACAGAACCAAATCAGGGGGTTAAAAAAAAAGCAGCAAAGCAATATATGTGCTTTAGAAATACGGATTTTTTTTTTTTTTTTAATTCTAACACCACAGGGCTGACATTTTCAAAGACTGTAGTGACTAACTCAGGTGTTTTAGTAGCAGTTGCTTTTTTTTCATGTTGCTGTAGTAGGTTTTATGCCACACCATGAGTGTTTATCACACTTTGAAGCTGTATCTTTGCCTCAAGGAGGGTATGACATAATTGTGAGATGGCAAAATGTGTCAGTGGAGCATGGCAGGGGTAGGGGAGAAGTTTGGAAAAGAACATACAGGGGACAAAATAGACCCACTAACTACTTTTGCATCCCTCTTTCATTCTCATACAGGCGAGAGAGACAGCAACACAGCCATTCTATCCTTTATGTGCAGAATCAAAGGCAAAACTGTGACAAAGTTGTTGCTACAGCAGGCAAATCAATATTCCTAAATCAGAGCTTAGGAAAGCCAGAAATCTTGGAAACACGAGCTACTCTAACACAAAAGGATTCATCTTCAAGGCAGGCCTTCATGCTTAAGAGAAGCAGGGTCCAACAATACAAATGTTGTGAATTGCCAGCTTTGAAAAACAAATTTGAATAGACAGGGAACTGCTTCATTTTAATTAACTATATAGACCTCTTGTTTAAGTTGGTTTCTACTGTCTTACCACTTTTCTTCAAGAATATGCAGATTATCCATCAACATGATGCCAAGCACTTCAAAGAAAGGAATTTATTAGGGTTCCTACACTGGGGTTGTACTGCACATGGAAAGTTTCTTATCAAGTGTGCTAGTGCCACCAGAATAAAGCAAGATTATGAATTTCATTATTTGTAATACAGTTACAGATGATACTTTCGTAAATACTTTTAACTATTACTGATAATTCTTTATCAATGTCATTAACAAATCATATCCTTCAGTATAATCTCTTGACATGTTAATGTTATGCAGCTATACACCTTTTCAGCTTAAGGTATCCCCTTAACTTGAGATTTCAGCAATGTTAAGAAAAAAGACAACTATGGTTGGAACAGAAGGGACTGGTGGGGGTGGGAGGAGTCAGTGAAAGCAATTTAAAAATGCACAGGCCCCAAAACAGACAAAAGCCCAACAGCTGGGGGCCTGACCAAAGACATGAAATATCTTTGTTCCAAACACCGGGTTAGATTAGGAAAAGGGAAGCCTGTTTGATCAAACTGCTCTGTTATCAATCAAACAAACAAGCAAACCAAAAAAAAGAAAGCAAAACTATACAAAATCAAAAGTTTCTAAACTAAAGAACTTTAAAGAATTAGGTATTTGTTAATGCACTAAAAAAAAAAAAAAAAAAAAAAAAAAAACCACTGAACAATGTGTAGTGTGTGTAATGAATGCAAGTATCACCAGCGAGACATCAAAAATTACCTAGACAACAGACGCATACATAGATACATTTTTAAAGCCAATCATGGAAAGTAACTCAGCTTGGGTACATAAAACCTACTGTGAATAACTCATCACCCTAACATTTTCCTAATGTCTTGGTGCTCTCCGCTATCTTTGTTGCAGCTCCACAACCTGCAGACCCAAGGGACACAAGTCATTCTGTTAGGAAGAGCTAAAGATACAAAAATCCTGATTGCCAGGACAGCAAGCCCAGCATGTGTGTGTTGATCTGGGGGAGGAGAGGGAAGGAAGATACAGGGAGGATGGGCAGGGAATTACTCCATCAGTGAAGGACTTTTAACGAAGTGTTGAGGATAATAAAAATAGCTAAGGACCAAATGGGACCCTCCCTCCGCCCCCTTCCTTCCATACACAAGCCACCTAGAAAGCATGTTATACTATATATACTTTTTTAATTCTGGTCGTCTTTGAATCAGCAGCATCACTGTTCAGCTTTCGATATTATTGATATTTCAAATCAAGTCACATTAAAGCCATGGTGCTGTTAATGCTGAGTGGAGAATCATCACTCTGTACTAGAAATACATCAGGGCAGAAAGGTCCCTGTTTTCAGGACCAACATGAGCAACTTCCATGAAGGAAAAGCATCAGATCCATGTCCTTCGGCAGGTTTGCAAGGCAATGCACGCACCTCAAATATTTTAAAATATAACTTGAACAGACCTTCTCTGCACACCACAAAGTCATTCTGGAACTGACCTTAAAACCCTTCCACTCTCCTCCATTTGCATCTTGTTGCTATGGTAAATGCATCAAACCAGAAATCACGCGGCTGATGTAAAGCCACATTTCTGCCTTTAGTCGCACTGCAGCAGCCACAGGAAAGTTTACCAGGGAAAACTTAAAAGTAAATAAATAAATAAAAGGACAGGAAAGAAATCAAAGTTTCAAACAGCTTTAAAAGCGAGGGGAAAGAGGACACAAATATGTAGTTACTGCTGATGGAGTTGCTCCAGTTTTGTTTGTTTTTTAAACAAAAAGTTTTTTGGTTTTCAGTTCAAATATATTTATCTTCCTGTATTTTACTATAACCGAAAAGCTCTCTGCTGCAGCCCCATTATGAGAGGCTCCCGAATCCTCTTCTCTCCCTCAAAGAACGTGTTTACGCCACAGGAGTGATGAAAAAGGAAGTTTATTTCCTAGAAAGCCAGACCACAGATTTCAGCCTGCCCCGAGCAATATCAGTTACAGATGATCGAGTCACATGTGATGAAACCTGAATTAATTCGGCAGCAGATGGTGTTGTGTATTTTTTACAGCTAAAACACAAAGCTAAACATATGGATGAGGTGGAGTAAAGTTTCAGTGAAAGAGAAGGGAGTATTTGTTTAAGTTACGGAGCAAAGAGAACCATGAAAACTAACAGAAGACAGGCCATATGACCTTTGAAAACTAAACTTCTGTGGCTTTCTATTAACACTCACTCTCAACAGGCAGTATTTCCTCACACTTAACATGACCAAAAAAATACTATTTAATATTGCTGAATGAATTTGCTTTTGGTGGGGTGTGCTTGCATATTGTTAGACTGTTGAACTCCTTTAATACAGTTATTTTTGAGACCCTTTCCCCAAAAAACTGCCACAGCCTCACATGATTGCAGCAGGATAATAAGTGGTGACAAAAAAAAAAAAAAAAGAGGAAGAAAAAGAAACCACCTTAGTTCATTTTTAGGAACAAAAAGACAGCACTGTAATCCTTTGCTGTTGCTTGTCTACTCACGGAATGATTTATACAGCATGGGAATGCTTAGCACTGTACAGGAAGCTTGAAACGGTCCCCCTGCCCTCCAGAGCTCGGCGTGTAAACCACAGAAGGCAGAGCTATTCATCCCACATCTGAGCAGCTATTCATGGCAGGAGGCTTAACCACATGCATAAGTGTTTGCAGAATCGCAGCCGAAGAAAGAAAATCCAATTCGGCAGCAGAGTGCTCCAAAATGCACCTGTCACAAACGCAGCTTGTTTCGACTCAGCTGCTCCTTTCCTTGTGTATTTAACAGAGGTTGCACCCTGCACTGGCAAAGAGAACTCCAGCATTAACATTTTTTAATTTGTCAGCTACACTTATGACTTCTACAGTTACTAAATAAAAAAAGTTTCCTCAAGTGATCTATTACATTTTGAATCTAAGCTCCATACTTGGCAAGCATCAAGATTTCACTTCTGAGAAGAGGTGTTACGTTTTACAGGCATTCCCAAGGAAACAGTGAGGCAGCCACTTTGAAAGTTATCCAGGGAAGAGCTGGATGGCTGGATCCCACTGGTTTTCTAGGCTTAGGAGGAGGAAGGTGGCAATGCTCGTTCTTTGCCTGAGATACGAAACACAGAGAAGAGGTGCCAATCAAACCTGCTGTGGGAGCAGCAATAGTGCACTCTTGTCAGAGTAGGGAAGAAGGCTTAAACATGCTGAAGATGATGAAGCACCCCAAAAAAAAAAAAAAAAAAAACGTTTTTACAGCTCTTCTCTACTCACATATATCTGATAAATAATGTTTCCCATCTTCTCTTTCAGTGACCACCTTACTTTTCTTTAATACTGTTCAGATGCCACAGCTATCCATCTTTTCATATAATTCATCTCTTCGTGACTTTCATACAGCCCCTTAAAAAGCAGCATTGCAAATCAGCACTAAAGCTCATCATCTCTGTGCCTCTGGCTTCCACTGACTCAGAATGAATCAAGGCCTTCTCCTGGAGGAAGGGGAGAAGGATGTTTACTTCAGTGTTCCATAATTTTGACATCTTCTCCATACCAAGCAGATCCACATAATAGACATCCTTCCACGCTCGCTTCATCAAACAGATGTCCTCCAAGGAAGCCCTCCAGATGAGCTCTATCCAAACACTGGCACTCTCTGAGAGCTCCATCCCTTTTTCGGCGTATGTCCAAACACAGAGGACCTAAGTGCAAACCCTCTTGCTAAAGGGTTGTTGTTAGATCAGCACCTCTAAGATGTCCAGCCCTACAGTCGGGAGTCATCTGGATGGAGGACAGGCACTAATTCTCACCTCCTGTTCAGTATGTATGAGACAGCAAATATCTGGCGGGTGACAGCACGACCGGTTCAGGACACCGACATGGCACAAACTCCAATCCCTGGAAAGTTCATAGGATAACTCTTCAATATAAAAGACTAGCATAGATCACTGGTACCCAAGATCCAAGTCTTAAGTGAGAACTTCATCTACCTAACAAGCAGAAAGCTTAGATGCTATATTTGGGTTGTGGGCACCACTAAAGTGGCAAGACAAAACATTTGGGAGCTATGTCCTACATCCCTCTGTCCACTTGGTTGCAGTAGCAGCTGCCTATGGTATTTATACTATTAACTTCTGCTGAGGCGGTTTCATGAAACTTTCAAACGCTGAGAAGACATTTCCAAAAGGAAGATGACAATTTCAGATCTGAAAGAGGGTAATTTTTACATGTAAAAACAGCCATCTGATTAGATAAGTATCACGGGGTTCTCCAATTTCATCTGAAAAGCACTATACACTGTCACACAAAGGAATGCAAAGAGCAAAGCCCTTTTTGAAAGTTGCATAGAGTCATCAAATTTTAAGTCCACAAGTCTTTTCAGTGGAGACTGACAATAGGAAAAGAGGTTTTTTTTTTTTTTTTTTCTCTCTTAATTGGGCAGTTGAACATTAGTTACTGGATTAACGGCCAAACTATTTTCAGCTTTCATGCTTCACTTAGCTGAAGTATTCAGCTCATCATTCAGAAACCTATTATTACATTGAAAAAAAAAAAATGGGGAACAATTAGCATGCTAGATGACAGCTTAAAGGTGGAGCTAATTGGAAAGAATGAAATAGTTTTCAATTGTGTTGTGTACAATTAAGCGAGATAACCATGTTCTGGAAAAAACAGTTTGCTAAACAGTTTCAGTGATGTCTACCGTATAACCCATGTTTAAAGTTAAAGCAAATTCAGTTTGCAGTAAAATCAATGTCACATCCATTTCAAATACTTGACTTCAGTTACCTTCACATGAGGCACATGAGGGAACTACAAGTTAGTCCTGCTGTATAGCAACGCCTGCTCAAGAAATGTATGTGTAAAAACAAAGACTCAAATTCATCTTAGGAATGGAGACGCATTCATTGCATAAAACATATAAGCAGAAATAGCAGAAAACAATGTCTACAGATAGACAGTGGCATAGGGAAAATAATTCCCCAAGCTCTTCTTCATAATTTCTAAACACAGAGAAAGAAATATTGCGCAGGAATAGTTAATCCTCCAAAAAGAAGAAAGCAGACAGGAGGAAAAAGGTAATCTCTCTTTACCACTGAACTGCACTCAGAGCAGACTGAAGATGTCAGAGGATGACTTTACAAAAACGCACCTTGTAACATCTGCAATTTCTTTTCCAGAACTACAGTGAGCCATTTTCATTTAGCTAGCTGCTTTGAATTCAGTTTTACACAATTATATGCCATGCATCCTTTCTAATCTATTTATCACACATCTGCAGCTACGAACCTATTTGCATCACTACACTTTATTTGATTCCCAGTTACAACAAACCTATGTATTTGCAAGTGTATTTCTACATCACTATTTCTTTTGGCTCAAAACATATTTAATATTTTCTTTAAATGACAGAGCAGTCAGCCTGTAACACACCCTATTTTTAGGATCACACCTATCTCATATTTTCCTTTTTGAAAACACAGTCTAATTACCCTATGGAATAATACCTCCCTGTACTTCATGTGCAAAATGCTTCAGCAGATGACAACACTCAGAAAAGCATCTCTCTCTGCACCGAAAATGCTACTCCGAGCAGTAAGCAGCATGGTGGTGCAGGGGCGGCGTTCTGCTGCTTAACAGAGATGTTTTTGAGCTGTTACACACACCTCAAAAACAGCATTTAGAGCATTGCTTATCCCTACAGCCTTCTGAAAGGGAGAAAAAAAAAATCCACCTTCTCTCCTTCCCATATAACACCTGGCTTATCTAATGAAGGGGAGATGTGTGTAGTGGTTCCAAGGAGCCAGCGATAGAAACGGAACTGGCCCTAAGGTCTGATTACTAGCTGCATGATACTACAAGTGCATCAGCACATAATGTAAAGACTCTTTAAAGAAAAGAGAGAAAAACATCACTCTGTATCATAGTCAAGCCTTAAATATTGACAAAACATAAAAACTGCCTTTCATAGCTGAACTACACAAAGTCATCTTGAGAATTAAGGCATCCGCAGGCTAATCTGGAAGTGCTTCAAAGAACAAAACAGTATCTTCACATGGAAACCCAAGAAGCGCCAAATTCACCGATAAACAACAGAT
>VZSV01000101.1:940065-998794 GCA_013398735.1 Nothocercus julius
CTTGCACAGCTCCTCCTCTCACACACATTACACACACACCCCTCTGCACACACACGTCAGTTACACGCACACCTCTCCTTGCACAGCTCCTCCTCTCACACACATTACACACACACCCCTCTGCACACACATGACAGTTACACGCACACCTCTCCTTGCACAGCTCCTCCTCACACACAGGTTACACACACACCTCTCCGCACACACAGCAGTTACACAGTTTTCCCCTCGCAGACACGTTTCCGCACACCCACCCAGAGCGCTGCCCACACACGACCAGCCACAAGCCCCCTGCTCCCTTCACAGTGTGTTGCCTGTGCACACACAGCTGTCACACACAACTCACGGTGTGTGCTTCGCACACACCTGTCTACGCACACACAAACACACTCGTGCCTCTGAAACACGCACAGCTCATTGCACTCACAGCCCTCACACCTGATGATCACAACATGTGTGCACGGGCTGCTCCACGTGTGCCTTAGGGCCACAGACGCACACCCGCGCGCACACCTGCACGCACACCCGCGCTCACACCTCTCCTCGTGCCGGCTCCATCCGGCAGGTGTGTTTGGCCAAGCCACCCCGGCTAGACATTGCTGTTCACACTTCCCTAATGAAGCGCCTGGTTTTTAGTTGGAAACTGAGTGGGCGGATGACATTAATTTTTGATGCAAATAGTACCCCAGCCAGGAAGCAAGCCTGGTTATTTTGCCCAAAACAACTCGCATTCTTAGGCAAGATTTTCCGTCGCAATAGGCCCCTTTTTGCATTTGTAATGATATGCTAAAAACCTTGCCCTGCGAGTTGTTTTGCTCCTGATAGCGAGCGCCGTTCACACCCAGGCCCCGGCCGCTGTGCCGAGGTGGCCAGGTGAGGTCCCACTGCAGCCTCCAGCCGTGCTCCGGGCTCTTCCAAGCACCAAGGCCCTTCTCCTCAGGAAAAATCCACTATGTTATTGCCTCCATTGTGTGCTTCTCATTATTTTCTCACCCTTTTTTATTTTCTGCGCTTCATTTAGAAATTGTATTGGTTCTGCGAGATGGTCTGCCGGAAGGTTGATGTGTGTGCCACATAGCTGAGGTATCCCAAGATACTCTTACCTGAAAGACAGAAAAATGGGCACACAAAGTCGCACAAGGAATCTGGTACAAGCAGAACAGACCCAGGTTTTCCTGGGCTTTCAGCCAGAAGTTATATTCTCTGTCTTGTGTTGGAGGCAAGAAGCTTTGCTTCTCCTTTCTTTTTTTTTTTTTTTTTTTTTTTTTTTTTCTTAATATTTTAAAGAATGGGCAGGATAAAAAACAAAGTGAAAGCTCCCCGAAATGAATTCTATTAGCATTCACGTGCAATAGCCTCCAAACAAAGTGAGAGAGCTCATAATTTAGGGCATTTCGAACTACCATGGGCTAAGCACTCCTAAAAGTGTTGTACATCTACCTGTATTGAGGTACCTAAAAGCACTTGCGGCCCGTCTGTGCTGAGTGGCCTCCTATTACATAATCAGGTTACCATCACTTATTTATATCAGATTTACAAACGGAGCTCAGAATAAAGCTGCGGCGGCAGACACAGGAAGGACAAAGGTCACTGGGTTCTTGCTCTCATAGCAGGGCAGCTTGAGTAAATTGGAAACTTTCTGATCCAAAAGTATCCAGTAGTTCCCTCCTGGATCAGCGGGAAGGCAGAGGCAGCCCGAGCAAAAACCTCGCAGAAAGTAGAAGCTGCAGGAGCCATTTGTGACTTGCTCAGTCCCAGACTCTCAGGCGCAGGATGAGATGTTTTTGCCTGGGCTTTTTCTTTTCCTGAGCCTCCTAGTTGCGTGCCTCTGCTCGACCACAGCCAGTGCTTTCTCTTCCATGCAGAAAATGAACTTAGTAAACCGAAAAATCTGGCAGAAGTCCTGCTGCGCCTCAAGTTATGTGGACAGAGAAGTAATTTTTATAGGATTGAGGCCTTTGTGACAGAGATCCATTACCCGCATCAGGCTTAAACAGAAGCCATCACCTTCAGTACTGTACTAAAGCTATTTTTTTCTAATTTATGGTGTTTTCAGTCCTACATTTGATTTGGTACATGAATGTTTTCCGCCCAAAATAGCTTAGCCCAGTATCAGACCTACTCCTCTGAAATTATTTTAGAAAGTTACTTTTAGCTTCTTGTCCTACAGATTGCCTCTTTTGTGACCATTCCTATGTAAAGCAGGAAAAAAAAATGTGGATCCTGTTTCCTTAACGACAGATTTTCACCATATTCCACATTTCCAGAAAACATATAACCTTTTTATTTAAAAAATGCTTTATTTTGACTTTCCCTGCTTTCTCAGTGGAAGCAGTATTTTTGCTTTACTGACTTGGCTGTCCCAGAAAACTTAAACAGATTCTCCTGTTTCTCCTTTATTATAATGTCACTGACCTCTGCTCTCCAGCATCCGATTCCTCTCATTGCAGGATTAACTTCAATAAAGAAGGGCGTGATCACTCCCTTTCTTTTATTGTCTAAGTGAGTAAATAATCATCCTGCCAACAGTCCTGTTTATCTTCAGTATAGCTCTATAGCTGTCGTGCAGCACTGGCAGGTTTGCCTGATCTCACAGCTAATGAGTGAGGTTTTCTGGAAGCCCCCCTCTCGTAGTCGCACTCATCACCTCATCTCAGCAGGGACTATTGTTGTGACTATTGAATGCATATAATAAATAAACCATTTTTAACCACAATGTATTCAGTGATTTTGGAATGACGCATGATGAAGGTTAAACATATATGCAAATGTGACATGAAATATACATTCTAATGATTTTTTCTTTTTCACAGCCATTTATGTGATAAGCAGTTTGGCAAATCTTGAGGGGAGATTTTTACCTATACAATTGATCACAGATGGTCTCTGACGTTTGATCCTTTGCCTGGTCTATCATGATTCTGCATAGCTCTCTGACCCAGTTATTGCTTGGACTCCATTATCTTCTGACACAGAAAGGCTGATTGGGCTCCCATGAAACTACCGAGATCAACTGCTGCTGATAGAAATAAATTTATTTAAGAAATACTGAAATCTTCAACAACTGTTGAACACTAAGATTTAGGATGTCTAGGACCCTATAGGATCATAACAGACACACTGACCAAAATGAATGGATTTACACTGAGGGTGAACATAGGTTTTATGTCCCTGTTTCTGGAAGCTAACCGAAATTGGAGCACAGTAAAATCTTGAAAATTCAGCCTGACAGCTGTAAGTCCCTACAGATATCAGGGAATGAATATAAATAATGTAGATGAGAAAAAAAAAACAAATCAGAAAGTGGCTTTTACAGTAATATCAGTTAGTTTAATTATTTATGATAGCACCATTTGAATATAGCACTATATAATAGGAGGAAATTGTTTACATCTTAGCAGGATGAGCCTAAGGCTGTTACTAAATTCTCTCCTGAGGTGTAGTGAAGTCCCTTCAAATTTTTGCAAGGGGCTCCATAGGGCTCATCTGACCCCTACAGTTCGTTTAAACCTATATCATGCATCCTAGACCTGAATCACTAATGCCATGAAATAAACACAAAATGCTGCTAGTTCAGGATGACTAAATTCTATGCTCTCTACACCCTATTGTAAAGATTAAAGGATGTGCAGAGGAAAAGAGTATTAAGTCAAATGTTTTAGAGATCTGAACTAAGTAATGCCCCGAATGGGCAAATAGAGGCAAGGAGGAAAGGGGAGTTGCAGAGAGCCGTAGAAGAAGCTGGTGTGAGAATTGATATTAAGGCTGACTCCTGGGCCTGTGCTAAGGCCATTAGACCACACCTCAATGAGATGAATTATTAATACAAAAGCTGCACGGGAAACTCTTTTCTGCTGTCTCTCACAAGAACCAGCTGTTCAGACTTGACTGTATCAGAGTTGCACAATGTAAGTTTTGCCTTAAGGATACAGTTACCCAATATGATGGATTTTTCATAACACCCTCCTGATAGTAGGAACATCCTCATCCTTCCTCTGTCCTTCATCCCCTCCTATTACCACCAGGCTTTCAGTTTTGGTTCGGATTGCACTGAGTGTGGCAGGCATTGAAAGTGGAAGGTATTCAAAGACTGACGTTTCAAGTGCACGCAGTGAGCGTATTTCTTCTCGTCCTTCTCCATGAGGAGAAAAAATGTTTCACATAAGTAAAAAGCAAGTGTCAAAGCCCTAGCAGCCTCCAGACAAATCATTTTTAAGTTCTGAATCTGTGGTAAAACACTCAGCTGAAATTAGCCCAAATAGAGCCAGGAAATTTTCCCTTTCCCCGCAGAGCGTGCCAATGCCTACCGGTGGAGGTTACTCAGCGCCCAGTTTTATGACTGCTCGGTGTAAATAACTTACTGTGTTCTTCTCCCAGGCCTCCTCCCACCTGCCTGCATATTCACCAGCCACAGTCTGTTTAAGCTCCACATTGGGAGTCCTTTGCGCTGGGGCTTGTTGTGCACATTTTTACCATGACGTCCTAATTGTAGTCCTTAGGCATTACCGCAGTTTAAGAAATAAATAGTAATAACCAAAAAAATAAGGACAGAGAATAGGTGAAAAAAAGGACAAATTACTTAATCTCTGCTGGGACCACAAGCCACAGGCAGCACAGGAGGCTGGGGAAAGAGGGAGTGGGCGGAACATCACCTGCATGGGAGAGGGATGGGCAGGGAAAGAATAGATCTTGCAAGACAAAGCTGAGTCTTTATTTTGATAGCATCATGGAATTTATAAATTGAGGGGTGGCAGCTGTAGCTTAAACATGGCAGGAGCTGTCTTACTCTGTCAATATGCAGTCTATTATGGCACCGTTGCACAGACTGCTGAAATCAAAAGAGAGGTTGGACATGGTGATGCGGCGAGCCAGGAGGTGGGAGTAGCATCGTACTTAGAACAGGGACAGACCGAATCGCGTTTGAGTCTGTATTCACGGGCTGGAGAACGAAGAATAGCGTTTGCTGCGGCAATGAAAGAGTTCTTCCTCACGCAGCAGGTAATAAACTTGAGGAATTCATCGCCACGGGAAGTCGGGCTATTAGCAGGGATTAGGCTGATTCGTGAACAACGTGTCTATTAACCGAGAGCAGAAGGAAGAGGCAGTTGCAGGGACTGCACATCTTAGGGAAGCGAAGCGGGGCAAGAGGCCGGGATCACGTGCCTCCCTGAACGGCATCTCCCGTGCTCAGGCTTCGCTGCCGGGAGCTGCTGCGCGGCTCCGTGCCGGGGGCCCGGCAGGGACCGCCCGTGTCTTCAGACCTTGCAGCTCGCTCAGGGAAGAGCCGGCGTCGGTGCACCCACGGGTGCCCTCGCAGGCGTTACACAGCAGCAGCATCCCTGGCCATCGGTCTGCATTTCTTATGCTAAGTCCTTACCACTGCTCTCACACCAAAGCAGGCAGAGAGCCTCGCTCTATGGAGCAGAGAGAGGTGGCCTTGGCAAACCACTCATTTAGGCACAGGCGAATGATTGAAAGCAACATGATGGAGAAATACTGAAAATTCAGTAAATATATTACAGGTTTAATAACTGTTAGCAAAGCCCAAAAGAGCTCACCCTCCAGAACTGCACATATTCCTTAATTTCAGGGAAAAAGAAAGAGCTGGCAATAGACTGAAAGACTGGACAACAAACCAGTCAGGACTTTCCAATCCTCTCTTTCTCAAGCTGGAGGGTATAACTCCATTTATTTTCTCCTCAGGCAGTCTCTGGGCATTTCTAATGCCCTTCTGTGGGCATTTTTCTGTTCTTTTTTTGTTCCACATCTTTCCTGAGGTCAGGTGACTGGACTGGAAACTGCACTCAAGACTTGGCTGTGCTGCCCATTTTTGCCATAGCACAATGAGGTCCTCTGTTTTCTCGGTGCTTTTGCTAATAAGTCCTAAGATTCTGCTTGTCTGCTCAACAGCCACCGAGCAGTATCCATGCTCTACCGTATTTTTCCAGTATGTTAATAAGTAGTTTAGACTTTCCATGTTAATCTTTTTGTCTGTGTGAAAGATCATTTTTTCCTCTATCTTTGCACTCTGAATTTCATTTGTCACTTGTTATTACTAGTGACACTAGTATTATAGTCATTCTCTATTAGGACGTCCTTCTAGTTCTTTTCCTGATTATTCCAGTTTTCATGCCATTCTCTGGCTCTTTGTGAAGAATGTAGATCTCAGCAAAGATTCTTGTCAGACTGCTAATAAAAGGATGAAGTACATTGACAAATTTGAGTCTGTTTACAGAAAAAAAAAAGATGAGGAAGAACAGTAATGGGTGATTGGCTGACACAGGGAAAAGACTTAAAATAATTCATTTTATATATAACTCATAAATACATAAAATAACTCATTTTATATATATACATGCCTGAATAGCAGGCACTGAACACATAACTATAGAAGAGAAGTATTTGGAGGGAGTGAACAAAAGGTGAATTAGGGTGGAATGCAGATTGAGGTTAAGAAGAAGAGGTCAAAAGTACAGGGGACATATAGGATCTCAGGAATAAATTTCTTCACAGGGATCTCCTTACAAATACAAAAAAATCTCTCCGAGGAAGTAAGAAATCCCTCTTTGGGATTCCCTCACTGAGAAACTGCAACAGGAGTGGAAAACAAGCAGCAAAAGCAGAGCCTGTGAGCACTAACACCAGAGCTGATATTTATCTCTGGATTTACAGAAGATGACTAAGAGAAGATGACAGGAGAGCATTCTCTTCTGCTTTACTTTTTTGTTTACGAGATTTCTGTTGTTTGAGTAAAGTGCTAGTATAATAAATGGGGCAAAAAGTTAATAAAAAGCCCCATTCATAACTATTGAATAATAATTTAATAGAGAAAAGAGCACCACCTAGTGCTAACTGCTATTTGTTTATCCGGAAACCTCTCCGTGTGCTGCATCTACTGCATGTCTTGCATTTAATGGTTTTTCCCACAGTTTATGGGGTCACAGCGGAATCAGTCCTGAGCAGCAGTGAACATCCCCACTCCCGATAAGAGCAGCTGGTTCATCAGGAGCTCAACATCTCTCAGAGTTTTGCACGCCCTAAATAAGGTCACGCCTTAGGCACCGAATTAACATAATTGTGGCTATTTATCTGATTCATTGAGGCCGGATTCTACCAGCCTTACTCACCAGCGTAGCTGTGTGCAGCACGGATGAACCACTCTGCTTCCACCGCAGTGAATCCATTTAATCAACACTTCCAGCACAGGCTCAAGAAACTAGAAAACCGACTTCAAATTCTTGCAATTTAAAAACAGACGGAATTCTTTTTCTTTATCTTCCAATTCTACACTCACATCAAATTATCAAGATTTTCATTACAAATTTGAGAGCTTTAAACTCATTTGTTTGGGGTTTTGTTGTTTGTTTGTTTTAATTTGTTTTTAAATTAAAATTGCTAGGAGGGAAGTCTTCAAAAAAAGCCATGAGAGCTGCCCTCACTATTATGGCAGATAGATGATGTCTAACTTTAATTATTTTTTCACCATTTATGGTTAAAATGCACTATTGTTGATTTTATTTTGTTCTTCTGATTATGAACCCATATAATGTTTGTGTTTATATTTTTGATCTTGAAAACCTTCCATCCTGTCTCACAGCATCAAATTTTCCATCCCAGGTTAATTACAATTTCAAAAGAAAGGAAGAAACAGGTAGATCAACTTAGAATGACTCTGCATCAGCTATCTTTATTTATTATTTAAATAGCTCCAGACTTGAAGATACACGCAGCATCGGTTATGTGGGTTAATTTACATGAAGAAGTCTATAGCAAACTGTCATTTAAAAGTCTCCATTTAAATTTGTGAGTTTCCTAAGTGACTTCAGTTGCACAATGCTGCAATGGTTAGGCTCAGTTTTTCTAATAGTGGAATTAGTTCTGCTCCTTTTGAAATTATTCAGTACTATTCTTTCTAACTGCAAGATAATGAAACTTGGCTATAAAAAGTCCTTCCATATCTTTTCATTTGCAAGCAAAGTTTAGTCAGAGAGCTTTTTATTTCTGTTATTTATATGCCTTCTGCATTTTTACCCTATCAGACAGCCTTCACAAAACATATTTTTCGACTGAAAAGAATCATTCTCAATTACCTGCTGTCTTTTTGCTCTAATGTGCCTGTTGCTTTGCTGTTGCAGCTATTGTCACATGCAAACACCACTTACTATCTTTTCTTACTTGGAACAATATTTTCCTTTCTAAAACATCAGACGACTTATTTCAACTCTTTTATTCTTGGAAATTGTTTTACTTTTTTAAGATAATTTATTCTTGCATAATTATGCCCTCTACCAAAAAAAAAACAAGCAAAATTTGCCTGCGTGCACATGCGTATGTGAATATACGCACAGGCCATGGCATAAGGGCGGTACAGAGCGTGGGTATTTATAAAACAGCCGCAGTGTCTGTGTGTGGCACAGGGTTTAGACATGTTCCCCTTCAGGCAGGCGGAGGAGGAAGCTGCTGTCCAGCTTGTGCTCCCTGAGTCTTGGGACCCAAGTCCTGTCCACCCCACCTATGGACCTCAGCAAGCAAAGTATGAGGCCTGAGGGTCTTGCTCAGAGTCTCTTGAAAATAACCTGTGCAAATGCCACATGAAAGCCAAGCCTGTTGCTTGTTGCTCTAGACCCCCATGACACTGGAGAAAATGTATATACAGGCATGCATATATGTTCTTCTGAGCACGCATACACAGGCCCGGTGCCTGCAACCATCGTTTTCTGCTTAGTGGGAAATACTAGCCCAGCTTGCTCTATCGTATTCCCAGGTTCAATCATATGGGAATATCAATCATATTCACAAGTCCAATGCGTGTGGCTGCAGCTACGCTCACTGCTCTGGCTCTCCAAGGGCTTTGAGCTCCAAATGATGTCACGGTATAAAATACTTTGGGAAAGGCTGATAAGGGGGATCTGATTTTGTGCCCTTTGTGCTGTAGCAGCTGCAAGGAGGTTGCGAGTGTTGGTAGGGAGTGTTATCTCATTGCATCTGAGTTTAATTCTGTCCCTGCATGGAGCAACAGGATTCAATATCTATTCATAGCTGCACTAGTGACAGTGCAATTAAGTAATTAGCTAGGACTAATTGTCAAAAATACTGCGATGCAGCTACATCAAATTAATCTGGGCACTTTATCTCTGGTGGACTTAGGTAGAGGCCTGTGTCTGTTGCTTGTAGGGATTAAGGAATCTGCTAAGAAATAAATCTAGAACTGGAGTCTTAAAGCAAATTTATACTCTCCAGTGACTAACCCAACCCTGGGGGCAATAAAAGTCTTGGAAAGCCATGGGATGGTCAGGGATGTGGCCTCGTGGAGGACGGACATTCACCTGCAGCTGCAGGGGCAGGTGGAGCCCAACTCAACCGGGAGCAGCCCCGGCCCCTGCTGCCTGCGCCACACGGAGAAACCGGCAGTGCAGGCTCCAGGCAGACCCCCAGCCCCCCGAATCCCGCTGTTTCAGTGTCCCTGGGGGGACCGGCTTTCCCAGAGACCTCTCGCTTTTCCCACACCGACGCCCTGCCCAAGGACGGGAAGGGAGGCAGGTTATGGGGGAGGAACAAGAGTCCCACCGCACTTCAACTACGGCTTTGGCAGCAGGGAACAAACAGGGTGTTTTTAGAAACTGCTGCAGAGCAAGGCCTTTTTTTATTTTTTTCTTCCCTATTTCTCGTTTTGGTTTTGTTCTGGGTTTTCAGCAAACGTGTAATTACCATGAATTACATGGCAGAACAGGGTGTGTTTGCACCACACCTTGGACAAGCTGGTTCTCATTGGCTTGAGCAAAGGCCGGAGTGGAGCTTTTCCCAGGCCTGGCGCCCAGCGCACGCCACGAATGCCCGGCAGGACACGGTCTGGCTTTTAAACTCTATAAAATGATGTATTGGGCCTCTTATAGTACCCAGAGTTCGTGCTATTAGCTCTTTATTAACTAATCATAGCCCCTCTAAGTAATGAATATAGAAATCTGTCATTAAAGGTCATTTATTATAACGATATTAATGCAGATACGGATACTCACCATCATTTGTTTTCAGCAGATGTTTAAAAAATCTCCCTTTCATGTTTGGGCAGGGAAAAGTACAGTTGTTAAGTGCAGATTTTGAGCCATCACTATTTCTCTTTAGGCCTTAGATTACTGTTGTAGAAGTGTATCATACCTGCCATTCCCTGGGAGCCTTCCTGAAGGTATCCTAAAGGCTTCAAGACAAAAGGAAATTTTAAAATGATGATGCTGTCAAATAGGAAAGCAAAGACCAAAGGTTGACTGAAGTGCTCCAGAATAGATCATGCTGGGAGGCAGCCACTGAGCCCACCTGAACAGAAATCAGTGCTCTCGCTCAAGCCAAGAGGTATCGGATTCCTATAACAGGCATAGGACTACAATATTTGGAATATACGCTGATACATAGTCTTAATGTTTATTATTTCTTCATAGACCTGCTTCATCTCATTTCCCAGTTGCAATGATACAACAGGGATTTAGAAATTTGTTTGAGAACGTGCACACTTACTATTTGTGTGCTTTGTTCACAAAGCAAATACAGAAAGTTGAACCAGATCTCCTGCAGTAGCTAGCTCAGGTGCCTGGTGGGACAGAGTATTTCTGGACTGATTTATCTCCAATAGCTCTCACTACCGGACTCAGAGTTGCACATGCAAGACCTTGAGTTAGCGCTGTATCATGGATTAACCTTTTTATCTGGAAAAAAATGAGCACATCTCACTGCTTGATGAGCTGAAGGACAAAGTCCTAGCTCACTTTACTTGTTGTTCAAGCTGACGTCTATGGTTCAGCAGAGGAGACAGGAAATTGTCTTTTTTTTTATGCAGTGTCCCACAGAACCAGGCCAGGAGATACCGCTCAGGACAAAATCCCCAGTAATGTTCAGAGAAGAATGAGATCCCCATGTATCACTGTGAAAAGTAATATTTCTCAGTCACACAAGCAATGCAGCGGTACTAGTGCCTTTGTACTATCCTTTGCAATGCAAAGTAATAATTAACAATGACAAATAAACCCTTCACATAGCAAAGTCCATGCTACAAAATGAATAACTGGGGTTATAGGAAACTTCCTCTGTGGGCAAATTTTTATATAATTGTCCACTATGGCCATCTGTCCATGCAGCTTCTCAACTGCCTCCGCCTCGAGCTAAACCACTCAGGCTGTGCAGCAGCTCCTTCGCACGCCAGCCCCTCCGGAGAGCCACAGAACGCTGGCTTTGATGCTGAGTAGGAAACAATAATATCACTTTTAATATACCTAATATATTAATTGCTTAATATACTTAATATATGATCATATATTTAATATATTTTTAAATATATATGACACAATATCACTTTTAATTCAGAAGGTGATTCCTGCCTCATCCTTGCCAGGATATGTATATGGAAAGCCACTTTTTTAAAAAGACAGTAATTCCTTGTGGGAACCCCTCTATTGCCTTTTCTGGGTCTGCCTGACCTCTGAATCCGGAGGTAACAAGAATGATCTGTCCATGGAGTGAGTTCTGGCAAAGCCTTAATGCAGATACAAGCCAGCACACCTCAATATTCACCATTGGCTTTTTCACCTTCCACATACCTACAGGCATTTCTCTAAGAGGCTCTATGAGGTGGTCCAACCTTCCTGTAAATTTTCTGATTGAACTACAACCTACACTATTTCCTCTGACCTGTGGATCATCTTCTTGCCAAGGGACCAGAACTTTCACCTGTGTAAACACCATCAACCACTACTGAACTCTCTTCTCTTACCCAACACATCTTACAAAATTGATTTGGAGGTAGTAAATGTTGATTTATGTACTATCACTTTTTTAGTCATAAATAACACCTTGCCAAATCTTCTTTTCTGGGAGGACTGAAATTTTCCAGGCTTAGTTCATCCCAATGGTGTACACATAAGAAAAAAAAAAAAGGTTATTTTTGATAGATGATAGGGAGAAAAATAAATTAAAAATCATTTCTTATTTCATAAAATATCAGTGTTGACACTTCTTGTAATTTTTTCAAGAATTTCAAAAGATTTGGTGTTTTCCGTAAAGTGTCAGCTCCTGTGCACAGATAATTAGGTGAGAGTAAAATCCTTCAAGGACTATTTTAAAAGAATCTATCACTCTTAGCCACAAAGAAAAATGAGAAAATCCAGATTAGATGTCACCTGAAGGCTCAGAAATCAGGACTACAAAGTCAAAAAAGAATACAGGTTTTTTTGTTTTACAAACATTGTTTTTCCATATGCAAAGCTTTCAAGGTGTGGTGTTAATGAGCATGAAATCTTGCTACGTTCTGATTCATGTAGGTGTCAAAAGATGTTTGAATTTTAGCATTAGAAACAGATTATATAAGTAGTCCCTGGCAGGTAGCGCCTAGTTTTGAAGCAGGAAGGAACAGGTTTTTGAATCACCGAGGAAATAGGACTGAAACACCCCTCACACGAAGGTGCAGGAGCACATGTCGTCACGTCCCCCAGTTCATGGGTCCGGACGGCTGCGGTGCGGGTGACACGGAGGAGAGAACCTGTTTCGGAGGGTTATTTACCCAGGCTGCTGGACGTGCCCCAGCGATTGTACCAAGTTTCCACTCACGCGCTCCAGAGTCTTGAGTCTTTTGGACGCGCAGAGAAGACTCTGCAAAAGAGGCACAGGAGCTGTTTTACTCTAGTATTTCCCAGGTTTTGGCAATTTCGGAGTATCTGCTTGCGCCCGCACGGGGTGGGGGCTGCATATCCATCCCTGCACCGCGCGCTGGCCATGCTGGACAGCAAGGGCTGGATGCGGCCACGCGTTCCTGGAGGCATTCGGTGTGCCACAAGGACCAGTATCTTAAAGATATGCTATGAATGGGTCAAAGAGGCAGCACTGACACTAGTTTTTGGGCCATACAGCGCTGCCTGGTACCTCACAGTCCCGGGGTAAAGCTCAGCCACGTCTGGCAGTAGCTCCGTGATGGCAATTTGCTATGGGTACCTGGCAGCTGCTGCTCTGGCCGTGGATGCGCTCCTTGCCTGACGGACACGAAGTCTCCGTGCAGCTGGAGAAGGGTCTTCCTAGCCCTACCTGCAGCTGGCCAGGGAGATCCTGGCTCTGACCTCACTGCTCTCGCTGGGGAGCCGTTCCTTAATCTCATTCCCGATTGCCTTCATGGCAGCCCTTGCACAATCCCTGGCAGCGCTGCCGGGCATCCGCGAACACCCGCAGCGCTCCCGCGTGCTCGGCTCCAAGGCGGCCCCGCCGCGGGTCACTTGCCTTTCCCACCCGCTCGCACCAGGCCCAGGGGCTCCAGGCGGGGGGCAGGTTTCACACAGAGGCCTCCCGGTCCAGCGCCCCAGCCAGGGACCCCCTGCGGCCGCGGCAGGAGCTGGGCCCGCGGGCGGACGGCTCTGTTTTCCACATGGAGTAAATGCTGAAGCGGAAAGAGATGGGTGCCTGAGCTGTTTTCTTGGCAATTCCAATTTCCACCTTTTTTTATTGCAAATCTGGTAACAGTTGGATTTTTTCCCTGGAATTCCAGTTCCGCGGGAGTAAGTGCTAAGGAGAAGACCACGTCTTGAAACAAAAGCAAAAACCAAATAACAATTTGTAGCTGCATGGCCAGAAACTAAAGCCTGGAAAGAGGAACCGCAGGCAGAGCCAGATGCAAAGCGCAGACGCGGGCGAGGGGCCGGAGGCGGCACCGTGCCCCAGACGAAGGGAAGAGAAGGAAGCAAAAACTGCTATTCACATGGGGAGAAAAGCTGGGATTTGAGCATGTCTGAGCCCCAGGAGGGTATGGGAGCATCAGGAGCATCGGGAGCCTTTTCCCTCTCATGCTGACTATGCTCTCCGCACTCGGCAGCCTGTGCGCAGACAGGGACCCCAGGCTGAACGTGAGCGCTGACCCTCAGGTTTGTTTTCTCTGGAAGTCGTGCCGGGCTAAGCTCTTCAAAGCACACCAGGGAATCACCAGCTGCCTGCTGGATCAGAGGGAGGGAGAATGAGATTTAATTAAGATGATTTTTGCCCTCCAGGTCAGGTTGTTTAAAAAATAATTGTAGTTCTCCTACCCCTTCAATCGCACTTGCATGTGGAGGGAGCGATGCAGCCTGCAAGGCTGATGCTGCCTCTGCGATCGCAGCGTGCCCCGGGTTTGCGAGGGCTCAGCGCCCGCGTGGGCACCCAGGAGCGCTGCTGCCCTGTGCTGAGCGCGGCACGGTCGGGACTGGAGACGGAGCTCGGCACGAATCCCTTAATTTCTTTTAAATACATCATGATTCATTATCTCCGGCAGGATCCCATATCAGGTTCAGGAAGAAAGGCTTGTGAGAGGCAAGCCGAGGTTGTTTGATCAAAGCTTTGCCCGAGGCACCGTGCGAGAGCTTCCCAGCCTCCTCCAGCTGTTTTATGTAGAGGCGGACAGCATCAGCCTGAATGCTGGAATGGACTAGAAGGAAACCTTGGTGGGTTGCATTTCTTTCAGTACTTTTTCCTCCCTCGGCTTATCAGTCATGTCAGTCCTACAGAGCAAGAAATAACTAAAGGCCAAATTCAACTCGCTTTCATGTACACCTGTGGAGCTTACATCATCCTCACTGAGGGCTTCCCAAGCGTGGCAGCTGGAAAATGTCAGCCTGGCAGAGATAAAAGTCATGAAATGCTTGGGAAATGCCTGGGTTACTGAGCCCTGCCCAGAACAGCGCTGATCAGGGTGCAGATTTGCTCCAGTTAAGTAATGGATCATGCAAATAAAGGCAGAAGGAATTTGAGAAAGAACTTGGGATCTGGGAATAATTTGGACTTCAGCTCCCAGCAATTATATATTCCACGTGTATTGCATATGTTGTCAGTGCCAGGAGCTGCTGAGCACCTTAAAAATACCAGCCCTGAGTGTCTTCAAAAGGCTCGTGAATGGTGTTTCGTTCTTACGCATTGTGCCTAAAGGTAACGGCGACTTCCTAGCCCACTGAGAGCCAAAGGAGTCACCGGTGTCACCATCAGGCCGCGCTCGCCCCGAGCAGCGGGCGCAGGGGACGCTGCCGGGCACACGGCCCTGGCTCGAGCGCGGGCTGCGCCGGCGCGTTGCCTGCCGGCTCAGCAGCACCGCAGCTCGCGCCGGGCCCTCTCCAGAGCCGCAGCGCTCCGGAAGCCTTTAAAGAAGAGGCAGGAGACACGATGGCTCCAAGCACCGCGGACTGAGCATTTGTTTGGTTTAGCTGGCCTGACATCGCCAGCGCTCCACTAGAAACGAATTCGGCTCCACTACCCTGCGGCTTCCTATTACGGTGTTCAAATCGGTGTCAACTCTCTCTCCTGAGAGAGCGCGAAGGGCAAAGCTTTTTCTGCGTGGCTCTGGTGCCCCGGCATATCCCGGCTGCAGGAGCACCTGGATGAGGCACGTGCAGGAGGCCTGAGGAGCCCTCTGCTCGTGGGAAAGCCGAGGCCCTGCGGGGGCCTGTGGCAGAGCTGGGCTCTTCTCCCACCCCATGCACCCCTCCGCCCGCGGAGATCCGTCTTTAAGTGCAACGGAACAAATTTCTTCTGCTCTTTTTCACCTCGTTATTTAAGAAAACGTGTGCTCATTTCTCTCCTGCCTCCACCCACAACAAGAAATAAAAAGAAAACCTTGAAAAAATCAATTGAGTCCAATGGGATTAGAGCAGAGCCCCCGACCATGGCCAGTTGAAGGGATTTTGGGGTAAGTGGCTGCAAACAGAGCCAAGATTTTCCGCCCTTGCCCTGCCCGGCACAGCACGAGCTGCCTCTGAGCCGGCAGCCGGACAGGGCTGCGGTCGGTGCCGCGCGCCCTCGTATCTGCTATCCCGAAAAGTTATTTGGAGCTGGTGGGTAGCACAAGGCCAAAATGTCCAAGCACCAGGAAATGTTCTGTGCCAGGAAAGGAACCGGGGAGATTTGTCCTATGAAGCTCCAATTCTTCTGTCCTTTCCTCCCAGACTCACTTACACTTTGGCTAAACTGTCCGTAGGAGTGGGGTCACTGCAGCCTCCTGACCTCAGCAACGCTCCCCCCGGTTTTCATAACCCCCTGTAGGCCAGGAAGGGCTGTTTTAACACCAGTCAGAGCTGCCGTCTGACAGCGTCCTTGCCCGACAGCTGCTTTCCGGAGCCCCTCAGAGCGCACCAGAAACAAAACCCATCGTGACTCCGTTCAAGGCTGAATTTCTCCAGCCACAGCTTCCACCTTCTGAGTCTCACTCGTGCCTTTTGCAGCAGCACAGGGCTCTGCATTAGCACAGTAAACACAAGCGTCCTTTAACATAACAGAATGCTTTGAACACAATCTTATACCTCATGGAAGATGAAACAAGCACTTGATGATGCACCTCTGAACTGTGCCCGGTGTATGCGCTTGCTTTGGGCCACCAGATTCTGTCTTTTGAGCAAACCTGGGAGACCCAGCCTTGACTAGAAACTTCACTCGGCAGAATAAGAGTTAAAGCCAAAAAAAAGCACTTTTTTTTTTTTTTTTTTTCCATGAAATAATCACTGGATAGCGGAGGCAGGTTTCTGAAAGGCTTGAGCCCATGCAGCCGTAGTGACTCCGGCGGAGCGGGAGCGGCTGCCGGAGCGGAGGAGCGGGCGGCCTGCGCGGCGCCACCTCCATCCCCGGCCAGCAGCCCGGACCTCTCAGCACGACCGTCAATCAACCCAAGGTCTGCAGCGCACGATTTAATGCAGTGATTTAAGGCAACATCTAGCAGGCTCATTTCAAGAAACACATTTCTGAACACCTTTAAAACTGACTTTGCCACTCTCTTTTTTTTCCTGGCCGTTAATTAAAACCTCTCCTAGACAGAAGTGGCTTTTAGCCAGTGACTTGAAAGAGGAATTTTGCCTCTCTTCAGATGCCCCAGGAAGGAAATCTCCGCAAAGGAAACACAGTCATTCTCCCAGGAAGCCGACCTCGCCTCAGCTCTTATCTTCGCATGCAATGCAGTTATCACTCCTCCTTTTTTTTCGCCCGTAACAAGGTAACTAAGAGTCTAATAAGCAGAGAGTCCTCATCCTCTGGTGCTCAGCGAGGAGACATATGGCACAAACACAAGTGAAGATTAGCGATTAGATGGGGGTTGAATTCTCCATAACGTGATTATGGTATAAAAATAGACTGGCGAGGGACCGTGACAGCACCTCCTGTATGCTCCCTTTGCGCTAGCAAGGAAATGGGCATTTTCATAATTTGATTCTGTGGCTACCATTCACCTCGCATATACTGGATCTTTGGCAGAATAGCACCGCTCGGGCCAGGTAGGTAATTACTTAAGAAGCAAATAGGGTTTTGGGGTTATCTATAAACCCTCCAGAAAACCATTATGTGATTATGTAATTGTGTGCTTTTGGTAGTCACCTGGCATGATTAAAAGAAGATTATAGGAAGTTCTTGGCATTTGTTCTTCACCGATATGACTAGTACCACTTTTATCCCCCCTTAGCATTGCCCGCATAAACTGCTATGGGGAAATATTAGCTAAGTGCAAGAGTTTCCTCCTTTCACGAGCCCAGGTTTATTTGTCCAAGCTGTTGCACATTAATACCCCATCAGCTACTGCCTGTTCGCACTGTGCTGACTTTATTTCCAAAGACTTTATTTCCTAATGATGTTTGCTGACTTTTCTCTAATAAGAAGCAGGTGCATCCAACATTATCCAACAGCCTCTACCTTTCTTACACCACCTGCCGCCAAAGACAACGTCCCCAGGCTGTCTCTGGGGATGCGACTGGCCTTGTTGGGAAGGGCACGTAAGGTCCTGATGTGAGTTGCAGGGGGTCTTCTCCTGGCGCCGGCCGTGTCCGTGCTACACATTTCCCCGTGGGAAGGCGCCAGATCCAGGGTGTCTCCAGATGGGCTCAGCGCTGCACCGGCACCATGAGGAGGGAAAGTCGCCCGGAAGGTGTGAAGGGCAGGAAGGGACCTCAGGGACCATCAGCACAGAGACAGATCTCTCAAAATATTGGCACGAGCACCACCAGCTGATCAAGACTCCTCTAACGAACTTAGTGTATTTATAGCACAGATTGGCTATAGTTGAGAAAAAAAATACCTAATAGCAAAGAAAGATCAAGGATATCACAGAATGACAAAGTGCAAGTTGCTTAATTGTTTTCTATATTAAATAGACTGTGTTTGCTTCAAAATCTTGTGTATCATGTACGGGGAAAACAAGTTCTGCTTCCTGAAGATGCCAAATCTTGATGGCTCTGACGCTTTTGAAACGTGGATCTAGAAGACAGCAAATCTAAAACTCTATTCAAAGGCGTTTTCAATCTGAACAAGTTTTATGACAGTTTTCATGCTAAAATCGATCAATAAATCAATGTTCTTGTTTCTCTTGATTCTCATGATATTCCACAAATGCGGTGTCAGGGCTGGCTTATGCTTGATGATGCTAACAGAAAAAAAAAAAAAAAAAAAAAAAAAAAAAAAAAAAGAAGCTAATATGCTATTGCATAAATATTTTATGGCCAAGATAGGTTGCATTTTTTTCTTTGTCCCCTGAAAAAAAAAAGAGGAGGAGGAATAAAGGAGAAAGAAAGAAACAAAATGGCAGCTACAAAGCAGTTTTAGTTTGCAAATGATCTCTCCTGTAAGAGGAGCAAACTTCTAGCAGATGTTAGAAATGCTTTATAATTCTTTTTTAATGAGGTTTTTCCTTTCAATTTTAAACAGTCCAGTCCGCACAATCCACATTTGATTAACTGGTGGAAAAAATTCCTAGCAGAGCTTCCCCCTTTTCCTAATGCCAGCCACAGGCTTCGCTTGCTCTGTTTACCGCGGAACGTGCGGCTCTTTGCAGGTTTTGTGTATTAGACTTTCTTCTCTCTGGGTGATTTTAGGTTTTCAGTCCCATTCACAGAAGTCGAAACAGTCTGCTCCTGTTTCAGTCTGGACCAGTGGATTTCCCTTTAGCTGGCAAATTCCCAGGGATTTTGGCAGGAGCTGCCTCTTCCCAAGGGCTGTCGGGATAATTTTTCTCAGACCCCCAGCCCAACCCGGTTCCTTACTCAGCCCCTGTGCCCAGCTGGTTCCTCAGCTTTTTATTTTAGATTTGCTCTTGGAAACAGGCAATTCAGCACATCAAACTGATGCAGGGTGCAGTATTCCTACACTTCCAACATTACCAAGCGCTCTCACAGCTTTCCACAGCTTGGCAAATGATCCATAGGGAACACTACACTCTAAGTAAATGCAACATGTTTTATTTGAGGTTGGAATAAATTACAACTGTAAAGCATAATTTATTGCTGTATAAATTGTCTGCTCTTAAAATGTCTGCATTAATATCAAACATAACCAAAACAAAGACACATTCGATTAGCAGTTTGGTTCTCTGAAGCTTTATCAACAGCTGAGGAGGGTGATTTCATTTTATATATGGTTGAAATCTCTCTGGTCATAGGCTCATAAACTCAGCTTTGACATGTTATAATCATCATTCACACACAGGCAGGGGACAGCAGATGCATTCAGTTGCTTTCAGAAATATTTGTTATTGCAAATTTCCCATAAATATCCCATTAAATGCCCAGTCCTTCATTTCTCATTCAAATACAAATCTCCCTGGTTTCTAAAAACACCTTCAAAAGACGGGTCACGGTTTTCCTCTCTTGCAGAAGCACAGGAGCCAATCCTGAAACAGGAATTAACCTGCTCCCTTACTAAGTGAAGAAAACCCTGATCCTAGGTTAAAATTATCGAAATCTAATGAGCAAAAGAGTATTTTTTCACATTCTGAACATTCTTGCAAAAAATAATCCCCGCACTAACTGACTGAACTGATGCGGACCTGTAATACTTCCATGATGTTTGCCCTATCTTCCCAGAAAAAAGGTCCTACCAAAGCACCTCCTGCACTCGGCTCCTGTGCAGAGACAGGAGTCTCTGGACATCCAGGGGCTTCTGCTTCAATTAGCACTGGAAGCAACTCACCAGTCTGCAAAAAAAATCTCCAAGGCAACTTCTCTTCAAGCCACAAAACTAACTCTCAAAACAACGAGTCACCAGCACAGAAAATGCTTCTAAACCTGGCTCTGTTTAACTCAGAAAGATCCCGCTTAGAGAAGGGCTGCTTCTCCCGTCGTGCTCTCGCATCCTCTTCACATTTCCCGGAATGCAGAGGAGAGCAGGAGATGCAGGGAGGCTTCGTGGTGCTCCACGACGGCAAGGGGCAAGTCTGCGACGCCGCTGCATCCAAGAGACCTCTACCAAACTTCAAGTGAAAAACTGTTATGGTGATTCCAGTGTGATTTCGGTTCTCATCAAGATTTCATCAGCAACGTCTCTATCTTTTGTGTGTTTTATGCAGAATTTCATAAGCAAACAAACAGAAAATCCCTCCTCTTCCACATAGCGTCTCCTCAGAAGACGCGGCGCCTCGGTGGTAGCCAAGGAAGGAGCAGCCCCCGCTACGTTTTGCCTTGCCAGGAAGGGGTGGACAGGCGCCTTTGTGGCTGCTTTGGGCTAGAAGAACCGCAGCTGGGACCCGGAGCGCGTCCTTCCCACACGAGCCTGTGGCCCAGGCCTGCTGCACGGCCAGACTCGAGACACGAAACGCAGCAACGCACGGGCCCTTAGAAACATCCGTCATCGCACGCAGGTTCACTGCGGACAGATTCTTGGCTCACATCTTTTTTTTTTTTTCCTTAGCACTCGCGGATTTTTCTTTGAAGATGAGAAGGAAGAAAACTGGCCTTCGGGGAGAGGGACAAGCAGAGGCGCTTGCAAATCAAAAGGCGCACATGCCATCCAGCACAGCAGGGCCCTCCCGTCTGCACTCTGCATCACAACCTCTGATCAGGCTGAACCTTAATTTCTCATCCCTTCCAAAGGCTCCCGGGAGCCTTCTGTTCTGCCAGGGAGATGTCCCGGGGGACTTAGCAGAGAAAACTAAAGAGAGGAGCGAACCCTTGTCGCCAGGACAAGTACAGGGTTAGGTTCAAGCCACAGATTCTGGAGGAGCAGGGTAGGGACCGGGCTCATTCCAAGGTCTGCCGCAAGTTCCCTAGGGGAATATGTAAAAGCAGCAAGTCCAGCACACCCTGAGAGGGAAGATGGCCTAGTGGTTAAGGCAGCAGACTTGGACTTTGCTGATCAAGCTGATGCTCCAGCTATCACACTCTTCCATTGAAACTCTTGCTGAATCACCATCTTTGCACCAAAAAGGCATTTTCATGGAGCAAACTGGTGGGTAAGGGACAGGTAGGGCTGCAAATCACTAAGACGCCCAGGGCTACAAGTTGAACAAGGTGAACAAGACAAGGTGAACTGTCCAAACACAGCTGGAAAGTGGGTGAAACTACGAGAAAAAGGGAAGAGTTTGCATGAGCTGAGAGTGCTCAAGCATTCCCAGCCTCATGGCTGGCCTCCTCACGGCATGAGTTGGGCAAAGACGGTGACAAAGACATCGCCTGTGCCAAGATGATGCGGTGCCATCTCAAAGTCCTTTCTCTAGTGCTGAGTGCCCTACTTGAGATGAACGTGAATCTCCCATAGGAGCTGCTGCCTGCGCCTTCTGAATCCAGCTCAGCAAAGAGCCAGACACATTTTTCCTCCCTTGATGGTTCACTTATGCTTTGCCCCTGCACAGACTAAGCAACAACCACTAGACAGAAATCCTCTAACGAATCACAGAAACCCTCTACGGAATCACAGAAATCCTCTACGGAATCATGCTTCTTCTGTGAAAAAAAAAAGAAAGAACAAACTTCAAGATTGCTACATCTCTTCCTTCATTTGCCACAGCAGATTAGACACTCGCTAAGGTTTTGCCCCCTGATCTTCTTTCCCAAGCTGGCTGTTTCTGAGTGGCTTTTAGCAGTGCAGGACGAGAACTTGGCTGTGTTTTTCCAATCCATCACGCGCACAAGGGGAGGGCCATGCCTGCCATCCAGCAAGCACCAGGTAGTGGTTACAAAACGCTCCAACTTTCCACAGACCTTTCTAAGCGCAATTTAGCTGATAGGACAGCCATGCCTGAGAACTGCGTGTACTGTCAGAAACCAACACTCTTCTTTTCGACAGTCCACCCCATCACAAAGCATCTTATGGACCAGACAAGTGTCCATGTTTTGATTTTACAGGCGGATGAACTGGGTCAGAGAGGCTGCTGGCAGGATCAGGCCAACACAGCAAGCAAACGACTTAAAAAAATTGCTGAGCCTCCTGATGCCAGGCCCAGTGCTCCCTCCATCCACCAGATGTTAGTAAATAGGGGGAAAAAAAAATCCCCTAAAGGAACTGATGTATCACAAGGGGCAAAGAGGCTCTGAAGTTATGCGTAATGGCAGAAAGCACAGCAGATGTATGTTACAGGTTTTGTTCTATCCCCTTTTCTTGCCTGTGAGGGCAGTTGGTTGCTCTGACAGTTCTGCTCAGCCTACTCTGTTATTTCCTACAGAAATGCAGCCGAGGTTGTGCATGCAGTTCAGTAGCGGGACTAGAATTTTGTTTTACAGGGGCTGCAAGAACGTTTCTTACACGTGAGATTTTCACACGGGCCTGCATACTCACCCAGGTGCTGCCTCTGCTGTGCTCCATGCCTGAGGCTCCTGCCAGGTTCGCTCTGCGCAGCAGGCACATCATATGCACACAGGGACCCGCCACGAGAGCACATTCTGCAGGCCAAGTGTCAAGCAAATATTCACCTAAAAAACCTAACTGTGCTGGCATTTTTTTGCAGTGAATTGGGCTTTCACTAGGAATTAACATAAGCTGCAACAACTAGTCCTATGTTCTGTGCACTTGCTCATTTTCTTTTCACAGTTCAAACCACTTTCTTCATTAATACTAAAATGCTAAAGTCTTATATAGCATTCAGAGCATTATTTTTTGCTGGCTGTGTTTTTCTAAGCTCTAAGCCTCTATTACATTGCATGCAAAGGATAATGTCTGAATTTGTAATGCTTTTAACTAAAAAAATACTTTTAAAAACAAACCCCATAAATTATTTATTCCTCTTTGTCCATTGTTTTAAGCACCGAGTCTTCCCCCAAGATTTTGCACAGTTCATTCAGTCTCTGCTGCATTTTAGGAATTCCTGCAAGCTGAGATTCTAGTCTCTGTTTTTCCTCACTCAGTGACAAACGGATAGCGGTGTCCAGCTGTTCGAAACGCCAGCCTCCTTGTCCATCAAACTGTAGCAAGTGAGTGTGGTACTTCCTGCATTAGAAATTAAAACATTAGTAACAGCTTGGGGAGCAGATGGACCATTTTTGCACAGAAATTTGGCTGTTCCTTGGCACAGGCTTTGAGCATGATACCTATTTTGAGCGCTGTCTCAGGAAGCTGAGCATTGCCTGGTTTGGGATCACTCTGTAAGACGTCTATAAAAGTTCTGGAAACATGCAACGTCCTTTGGTAGGGGATTTGGGGATTTCGAAGCCTGTCCCTGGCACTTCCCACAGCCAACGTGACAATATGGATCTGTATCATGCAATTCCTGACCCACCCTCCTCTTGCTTTTAACCTGCGGCGCATCCAAACAGTCCCTTCCCTTCCCAAGAATGAAAGGGAACGTGTGGCCCATTTAATCACGTTCATCTCACGTTCTAGGAGATGTTATATGCCCTAGCAGAGCAGATGTTTTGGCAAGCACCTGATGGTACTGATGAAACTCTGATTTGTTTGATTTACACCTCCGTTTCCCTGAATTTTGTAAGGCCAGCTAAAGAAACCTCCAGTCCTAAAGCATCGTGTGACTTTCAAGGGGCCAAAACAAGAAAGTCTGCGGAGGAGTCACAGATCTTTCAGTACGTATCTGGGTGTGTGCACCAAAAATATTCAAAGAGGCACAGGTAGAGTTTGTCAGGACCTGACAGGACATTCACCAGGCAGGGCAAGAGGCAGAACAGAGAGTTCTCTCAGAGTTGATGTTACAACCATGCAATTTATCACTGTAAATTATTGAAGATGAGACACATCATAGAGCAGCGATTATAAATCCCACCATGGGAATGTGACAGCTTAATAAATTTCCTTATTTTATGACATGAGACTCAAGTGCTATTTAACTGCAAGCTTATATTCACCGCTCCTGTATGCTATTCTCTGAGACACCAAATGTTTAACTGATCCCTGTATTTCTCTCCTCCATTTCCCTCAAAAAAAACAAATTCATGATGCTAAGACAGCTGATTGAGATGGCTGACTGTTGTGATCTAGGAAAGCAGCCCATATTTTGAATAAAAGAGCTCATATTTCCTGGTGTTGTCTTGAGAGCACAGCCTTTGACTATGCAGTGCAGTGCCTATGGAAGCTTACCTCAATTAAAGGCATTTGATTCTTATTTTTGAACTCTGAACATTTCTTTTTTACTTTTCTAGAATAAGGGAATCACCTCCCATCTATCCAACTGTTTTTATCAGTTCACGATTCCACAAATCACAGATTTCTAATAATTTTGGTAACTGCAGTTGCAAGGACAGTCTTAGACTTTCCAGACTGGAAAACAAGTCATCTTAGTAGGAATGCAAACCCCAGGGACCCTCCCCACACGCTCTCTTTCAGAGCTACCCTCTGCATCATCACTATTTGCAGTTGGGATGTTCTCAAATATCTGTTTTCTTGAGTAGGCGTTTTAAAATAATCCCAACTTAAAAAAAAAATTAAATAACATTTTTCTTTTTAAGTGTAATCTAAATCATTTTTTAAATAAATGTAATTTTTTTTTCTTTTTTTTTACCAGAATTCTGATTTTGGATTCAAAATGATTGCTGGTCCAATAAAGGTCTTTTTCATTGCCCCATCTACACAGAGTAAGGAGACAAGCTCTTTTGAAGAGCAGTCCATGGAGATGGACATCTCCTTGTTGGTGTAACAAATTAGTAGTGATTTTTTTTACATCATCTTAGAAAAGCAAACAATCTGGGAGTAAAGATCAAGGACTTTAAAACAAATAGTCCAAATACTTCTAATGTCCGTTGACACTTTTTTGATCTCCTTTTGCCCTTTAAAGTATTTGATTGTTTTATGTACTCAGTAAACATATTTATTTTCCTCTGATGGACTCTCCCATCCTCAGTACTACCTCGCTTGAATGATCTTTCTCAGAAGTCTAGTATTTACTTCTAAATAGCCAGCCACGTATGCCCACAAACACTGCATTAAGCAACACACCTAGTTTAAAATAAGGGATGTATTAATTATTATGAAAGAACGAGGAGTAGCTTATCCAGGTGCCACATTGCCCATTTAATCACAAACACAGGCAAATTTTCAAGGACATTCCTCATGTTTCTTGTCATGTTACAGAATAATCTGGTGATATAGCTGTGATATGGTTAATGAATTGCTTCTTAGCTATCGCTTGTTGCTATTAATAGTTAGTAACTGAAATCCATTATAAAAGAATAAGAGGGAGGAATAAATACACTCTGCAAAATTAAAAAAAATCAATATTAAGGGCATTTACCTTTATGTTCTTGTAGTCTAGTTATCATAGACAGTGCAGTGGGTATTGATTACCTTAGTACAACTGCCCTAGTACACAGACCACTGTCTAAAAGCCAATCGACTGTCAGACAGAAAGCTAAAAGCCAGGACTATTACAAACTCCTGAACGTACTTACCAAAGAGAAGGTCTGTGTGTTATAGAAAGCAGGGATATCCCAGCAGCTTTTGCAGCTTGGAATATCTTTCCTTCCACATCAATGCTTACAGCACTTGTGCATTCATCCAGCAGTGCATATTTCGGCCTTTCAAAAACAGATAAAGTACATTGTTACATTTTAGACAGTATTCTTATGTACGATGTTTAAAAACAGAAAGGTCCTCATCTGACCTATTGTTCTGTCCTGTCAACAAGTCATGCAGTTACTACAGCAATTCAGAAAGTTTATACCCATTGCTGTGGACAGACTGGGGTGTCTCTGAAGTGTTTGCGCTCTCCAAAATTGAAAGGGTTGTAGCCAAACCAAGGAGCTTGGCTTTCAAACCCCCATGACCTCGACAGCAGTGCACCTGATTTCTGCAATACCTCTACAGACACAGGGAAGATGCTGAAGAAAGAAACATCTGGAGAATGTTGCCAAAAGCAAAGCATAAGTAAGAGGCATTGCCCAGATGAAAAAGCAGAGCTTATAGGACTAAATTGCAAGGCTGGCTGCAATGCTATGCAACAGTCTAGCAGTGTGGCATGGAGATTAAAGTCTACTACTGCTTAGTGCTGCTACTCCTGCTATAGGAGCAAACCTCCATAACTCTTCCTCACTTTCAGACACTGCTTAACAAACAAAGTGCTTACTTATGGTAAAACATCCGAGCCATGCCCATCCTTTGCTTTTCTCCTCCTGATAAAACATCCTTCCAGTCCAAGATGGTATCCCAGCCTGATAAAAAATGCAAAGAAAATGCATCAGGACAATGAAAGCATATGAAGGGAATACATGTTCCCTTGCAGGACCTCTGCAAAATCATAAAGTGCACCTCTATTGCTGAAAAGACAGGGTTCTGGATTACAGCACCACAGTACAGAAATACCTCTGTACCTTTCCACTGACATTCAAGAGAAAAACATCCTAAATATCTCTCTTTTGAAAGTGGAATTTAGCTTCTTCAGTCATGGATATATTGTCAAGAAATATTATTATATCTCTGAAGAAAATAATCTTTTACCTGTGTATCACTAAACATTTTCCCTACTTTTGTTTTATAGAATAGTTTGTTTTTCCTTCTTGAAAAGTGAGCAGCAAATTAAAAGCAAATATAGAAAGAAATAAAGCGTAAAACCCCTACATAGCAGTGTGGGATCACAGTGTTCAGTGCCTGACTCCACTTGCTACTGTAGCTCTTGGCAAGCTCGACTCACAGGGCTGCACAAACACATCTGCTGTTGTGGATACAGTCTGTGCACACAAACAAGCAGCAAGCAGCAAAAAACAGGGCATACGAAGGGGGTGGTTTTGCCTACAAATTTCTGGCTATCTTGTATTTAAAAATGACCCACAACTGTTACAAAACTGGGTATCCTTACTTAATATCCTGCCTGGCCTGTAGCTGAATCATCACTTTCCGAAGCGTGCGACGGGCCCGCGCTGCCTCTTATCTGAGATCTTGTGGTGGAAGAGGGTTTCTCTGGGCATTACGGCACGGTTTATTCACAGTAATGAAAACCTAGCCTCAGACACCAATTACCCTATTAAAAAACAAGCTTTCAATTAAGCAATCCAGACGGACAGAAGAGCAAAATAACAAGCAAAGGTGAATTTTGACCAGGGAGGGTGCAGGCGTTTCCCTCAGTGGATCCGCTCCTGGGGGAGACGGACAGAGCTGCACAGGGCTGAGCGCGGCACAGGCGCCTTTCCCGCCAGCCAAGAAGCGCTGCAACTAACAAATCAACACGAACAACCCCCCTTTTCCGCCACTGCCCAATCAAAAACCAACTTCTGCCAGAAAAGTCGGAAAACAAGGTCATGAACGGTGTCGTTTCCAACCCCAGAGAAGAGGGCAGAGCAGCGACGCTTGGCTGTGCGTTTTGGCCTGCGCGAGGTTTCCCTGGACAAGGCCCAAAGATATGACAACCGTGCAGAATAATGAGCAATAATTACAATCTGGCGTGCTGAGAAGCCTTGAACAAGTCAAACTTGTTCAGCAGTGCCAGGAGCCCCGAGCTGCCAGGCCCGGTCATGCTCTCGTCACGCTGCGACGCGTCCACGTGGCCCCCCTCGTGTGGCAGCCCCCAAGGGCCCTCACCCTGCAGGGCTATTGACACTTGATAAATACACACAGGTTTTCAAAGCAGCCTAAAAAAAAGGACCCACTTCACGCATATTCGCTGTGTATCTCCATACTCTTACTCCAGATGTCTCCAGGTACTGAATATATATACTTTGTTATCCTCATTTTATATGAAATTGTTGTTTTGGCATAGCTAGCAATTTTGCAGGAGTTGACTGGGGGCCTTATTGATAACATTACTAACAATATTAATATTATACACAAAAGCATCTCCACAGTGATTCATTCACCAATAAAAATTGCCAGAAAGAGAAGCTTAAATTGTCCATATCTCTCTGTTCAGCTTAGGCCAAAATTGCAGTATTATAGATAAGGATGAAGTTAAGGAGTGCAAACTGCCGGGAAAGCAAAGGTCAGCCAAGGCTGCCATTCCTTTCATCCCCAGCAGGACAGGAAATATTGGTGTGGGATTCGGTGTGCAGGAAATTCTGCCCCTTGCAGAAAGGATGCTGTTGGCAATAGCAACCTCACCGGCTTGCACCAGGGCTTGTGTTTATTCTTGTAACTCTGCTGTTTATCCTAACTAGGTCAAACTTTATTGCTGTAAAAACTAGAGGGAGTTTTGCCTCTGGCAGCAACAAGAAAAGGGTCTGGCTCTTTCTGGCTATCTCGATTCTGGTGAGCCTTGTACTGACGCAATTGGGAAGTAATTCCAAAGCTAAATACAACGGAGTTACTCCAGCACAACAAACTGGGAGTCAGGCTTGCTTGCTGTTGGTTCAGTTTGGCTTTCATGTAACCGTCCACAGGGAGCAAAACCCAGAGCTGCCAAGTACCTGGCTGCACATGCATCACATTGGTGGTCAATTAAAAGACAACTGGGTCATGCCCTAAGGAACGTGTCTGGGACAGCATAATACTGCAGGGGATGGGTGAAGAGGGAGCAGATGGAAGGAAGGATTCAAAGGAGGAGAGGATCTACAGTAGGGAAAAAATGAATGATGAGATGAAGAACGATGTCTGACTTAGATACATACACAATTTATAGACAGCTAACTCCACTCTTCAAACAGTTTATGTATAAAGTTTGAAATAGCATGGACAGGTCCCACATATACTCAAGATTCTGAGTCACTAAAAATGAATTTACTGATACTTTATTTAAGATGCAATCTATTTTCAAAAGTGTATGTAACACCTATTCACTGGAAAAAAATCAGCAAAACCTTTTCTATTGGAAAATCAAAGCAGTTTGCAAAAAAACATCACTTGTTCAGCAAGTTAGGATTTTTCATGAGTTTGCAAACAGAAAAGTTCCATTTTTAGAAGAAATCAGTTTCAGTTTAAAAATGTTGGCATGAAAATAAAATGTTATAGCTATGTATATAAGAAAACTTCCATTGTCAATTTTCAAGAAGTTTCTAATTTGAAAAACAAAATTTGAGTCTTTGCCCTAGACTGGGAGAGCTCAATTATATGAAGTCTCTCCCACACCAAATCATATGCCACAGAGATCAGCTCTACTCCTACCTTGGCACTTGTCTCCTCCAAATCCCCAAGGAGAAAAGGGAACAAGCCAGTTTATTATCATCCTAAAAACTTCTAGTTTGTCTAGTATCTGTGTCCCTGCTTCACGACTTTGCGCTCTTTTGTCATCTTAGATTGCAAAGTCTCTAAGACACTTTCCTTACCATTCATTCGTGCAGATTTTTGCACTTTGCTGCAATGGGGGCTCTGCAGTTCTTCCCCACACAGTGCATGAGCATTACCAGGGCTCATGCCCTGGTAAAACATTACACCCTTTTTATAGATGTGTCCTGAGCCTCACATTCAGACTCAGATACACAGAGAGCAAGAATGGGGTCAGCAGTAAAAGAGGACTAAGTGTCCCTTGGCACAGAAAGCAGAGCAAGTCTCTGATTCAAATCTATTTTTTCTGTTTGGCAAAACAGAGCAGTAGCACTAGGCAACAGCAGCCCGTAGGAGGGACCCTGTACCTGCCCTGCATGGCTGAGGGCAGCACCCTGTGTAACACTGCGTGCTCACACGACTGTGCACACGACTTTGGTGGTGGCAGGACACATGCTCTTCAGCGTCTTCACAGGCACTGACAGGCTGCAAATCCACCCTGCACTGGGGCTTCTTGACACTTAAAAGTGTAAGAGCTTCTTCTTCTACAGTTCCCCATTCCAACACAGAGGCCTGTGCTTTTGCAAGCTGTGCACCTCACTTCGAGAAGCAACTGGTCAGGCACAGGAAAGTAATAGTCACCGCATCAGCTTAGTGGATATGGGCCTTCTCTGCAGTTATTCCAGCTACTGGGCTCAGTTCTCTGCCCAGGTCTTCAATCCTGCTGTCATAATGTCAGATGTGAACACTAACTGTGAATCAGATGATGAAAGACACTTTTTTCTATCTTGAGGGTCATCAGTCATTATCATATTCTTAAAGAGTTAACCTATGAATTATGGCATTAACCTACGGCATTAACCTATGAAAAGGCTAACCTCTGTCTATTCACTGAGCTGTGGGGTGGTGAGCTATCTGTACGTATACCTGCTGTAAGTGATTACTACTCTAAAATGCACAGAAACATCGCCAGATGAGCGTCTGAAAAATGAAATTCACAGACAGAACACAGCAACGCACTACCATGCTGGCACCAGAATTCAGGAGCTCCTTGGGATTCACAGTGTCTGAGAAACTACTCTGAGAATGACCTTGTGACACTTCCAAGAGAAGTACACACACTGTAAGGCAAAGCACATGATTTACCCTCCCAAAAAGGAGAACAGGCAGAGATAGGCAGGGTACATCCAGTCCTCCTGAATTCACCTCCCTTGACAGACTTACTCCTTCACCTCTCTGAATGTCAGTAACTTTGTCATATATCCATTATAAAAGTCAGCTGATGAAGGGAAATTCAAGCTATAGATTAATGGCTGGTAGGAACAAAAGGATGAAAAATAATCCTGTGTTTTTTACTATATATTCTATATATTGTTCTATTTTGCCAATAATTTCCTAATACAGCTATGGGGAAAAAAAGCAAAATTCTCAAGCTCTAATACATACAAGAAGCCTTTAGTATCTTGACCTTAACTGTATCAGTGTAATTACACTGCCCTCTGCTCTTAGGACAAGCAATCCTGAGAACACCATGGCAACTTATACATGGAGCTGTGGCTGGAAACACTCTCTTGGCATGTAGAGTCATTTGGTTATTTTTAATTTTTTTCACCCTGCTGATATGGTAACAGGCTCGCACACTCCTTCCTACAGCACATGTCCTATCGATCACACAAACCAAGGAAGGAAAAGCAGGAATCATGGAGGAGAAAGCAGAAACCAGGGAGGGGAAAGCAGCCCTGACTCTGCTTTCATTCTCGTGCTTGGATTTAGTGGGGAGAAGTGGAGCACTCTAGCATCTCTCCCTTCATCAGCAGATGGGTCATGAAGCAACAACTTTGTGGTCACGTAGCTCCCACAACCGCAGTACGTCTGGATCCGGTTTCGCCAGTTGAATAGGTTTAAGCAGAGGTAAGGCACACTGACACATGTACCTGGGGATTAGATTGATAAAGCTTTTTACACAGATGCACAGCTTACCTCCTTCTCTTTGAACTATGTGGTACAGATGAACTGTGTGCAGGATACACTCCAGATCCTGGTCTTGGTATCCTTTCTCATGCATGTCATCCACCGAGTCTGGATAGATGACTTGATCCCGCAGCGTCCCAATGGACATGTAGGGCCTGCAAAAGAGTAAGGGGAAAGCAGTGGTCTAGCGCTGGCTCCAGGAAAGCACTTGCTGATGTTCCATGACCATAAAGAGCATATTCTGTAATGCTTTCAATACCGTGTGGCTAAAGCTGGATTTATCTGTGGTGGGTGAATGTTATCATTGTGGGTGAATATTTTTCTAAACTTGCCCAAGGGACAGTGTATTGTTTACATAAAAGCTGATTACAGCACAGCAACATGGCTAGTACTAGCATGAAAATAAACTGCCAGTTTAGGCTGAATAAAGATCTACCTCCTAGCCCACTCTGAATCCTTCTACTTTGAATGGGGAACACTACGCTGTAGTCAAGGTTATGCATGTTTTGAGATTTAGAATTTCAATTAAACAACCACATATCAAACACAAACTTTAACAAAAATAGCAGCTAAAACTGGCAGAGGCCTCCATGGTGCAGCAGGAGACACCCAGTTCAGGCAGTACTGCACTTAAAGCACTAGAGAAGTCTCCAATGCTGCCCTGCAGAAGTGTGTTCAGGCATATTTTAACTGGGTCAGAAAGCCTGGCTAACATTTCTGATTCGCAGACAGAAGCACACTGGAGGAGCTGATCAGCTTTCTCCAGCCAGCATCAGCTTCTCTTTGCTAAAGAGAATGCTGAGCTGTATCTACAGCAGCTTCTGAACTGCCGCACACTCCCTGCCCAGGTAATCCATCTCTTTTGCCTTACTAAAATAAGCTGTGTCCACTCCGCAGCCAGAGCGCTCAGGCCCAGCCGTGGCGCTGGGAAGGATCCCGACTCCAGACTCCCCCGCACCACGAGCTGTGCACAGCCCCGGTCCAATGAATTCTCCTAGTCTTTCAACAAAGTCATCTAAAAAACTGCTTTACAGCCATGTAAGTGATAGGAGGCCATTCAGGCCTGGATAGCAAAGGCAATCTGAGGTAACACGAGCTGCCTCCCGCTCGTGCACGCCACTGCTCATATAGTGACCTCTGATAGAGTGAGTTTTCATCAGTTCTTAGCAAGAGTCATACACTTATGTCAACCGTAAATGGCAGAGCAGCCCTCTCTACCGCAGGTGCTCCACAGCCAGCATCTGCTTGCCTGTTACTTAGCTCTACACATATAGGCCCCATCTGGCTAACTCCTACTCAGACCTGCCCCAGCAAGCCGCAAACACAGTCAGTGACTTCATCAACCAGGCTGACACAGGGAGAGGACTAGATTAGACTTAATTAGTAGGGACTTGCTCAGCAGTTCTGGCGCTGAAGTTGTTGAGATGCTCTAGGTACAAATCTACACTACTTAGAACAGCCCAGGGAATTCTGTTTAATGCATCCTGAAGAATCTTTGTCCACACACTTGGATAGATTATTTTAGCCACCAGCCTAAAGATTGTTAGTCAATGGTTCATCTGTACTTTCCTGGTAGCAAGAATGGATAGCACAGGAAAAGATGGCTTTTGCATCTAGGTACCAAAAAGCTGCTGTCTAGGACTCAGGATCCAACACTTCAGGGAAAAGGAGAAGGACCACTCTGCCCTGAGCTCTTTAGTCAACTGCATTAGTCTGAAGACACTTAAGGCCACACTCCCGGGAATTTACCTGAGCTCCCCTTACAAATACGTAGTAGCTTGTACAATGGTAAACCAGAGTAGACAAAGTTGGAAGAGAGATATCTATTTGACCCTCCCATTTCTTTTCCTTCTTCTAAGAGTTCTTGTGAATGAACGATATTCCGCCTGTCACACGGACCCTGCTGGTGGCTCTCCAGAAAAGCTGGTGGGACCCCAGTGGTGACCTCGGGATTTTGAGGTGAGACGGGGTGGCCTGAGAAGAACAGTAAGGCCCCAGATCCTGTCCTTCTTGTTGTGTTGTTGCCTGCGTGTAGGCTTTCCCTATCAGAGAGGGGTAACAAGCTTGGCAGATTCCTTCCCTTCCCTCTGAAGTGTCTTGGCAGATGGGACTGATCCACCCACCGTTATGTGGGGAGTCCTTAGAACGCACCACAGATTTATTTGATTCATGATACAAAAGATTTACAGTTACGGAACGAAGGCTGCAGCATGTGGTGACAGTCGCATTCAAGCAGTTACCAGCTGCATCGTGGTTAATGCAGCAGGTGACAATGCTGGATTTTCACCCCCAGTGGGGTGAGGGTGGGAAAAGAGGGCTCTGAAAGGCTCAGTCACCCGGTCACTGCCTGTGGAAGGCAGAGGCCCAGAGGGAGCAAAACTGGAACCACCACTCAGCTACAAACACTGCTGGTCCCCTTCACTCTAAGGGCACTGAGCTGCTCTTTGCTTGCAGGGGGCAGAAGGCTGCTACAGGATGCAGCACAAACACCAAGGTAAAGCGCAGTCCAGCATTTACATTAATTGTAATATTACAAAACCTTAACTTTAAGTATTATGTAACCTGCTCAGGTAACGAACACTATGTCATATTTTCATAGTGCTCTCCATCTAAAATCCCAAAGGGCTTTACTATTGCAAATGTAGAAAGCATTTCACTCACTCCAGGATGCAGCAGAAGACAGCAACTCCACCTAGACCCAGCAGTTTAGATGAGCATGTGCACAAAAATGGGCAATTTAGAGAAGGCTGCAGGTAGGAGCATGGAGGACCAAGCATATAATTTGTCTGGGAATAATACCTGAGTCTTGCGAAGTACGATCCTATGATGACTAGCAGCACTCAGGGCCTCAGATTTAACCTACAGCACAAGCAGGAAGGAAACTCTCAAGGCACCACACGAGGACATTTGTTCCCGTGCTGTTTACTGAGTCACTAGCAGCACTTCCTGGAGCAACTGGATTTTCCTCATGGCAGACACACCAGCAAGGCTAAGAAGCCTCTCCCCACCTAGCTTGTGAGCAGGAAAGAAAAGCCCAGCTTTCAGTGTAATAGCAAACCCCATCCACGACCGACAGACCAGAAGAGAAGGAGAAGAGCTGGTGGACATGCTCCATCCTGGGAGCTCGGCCACCAGGCTCTACCTCCACTATCCTTCCAGGGAGCCACTTGAGTTCCTCAGGGCCCATTTCACCTTGCTTGGCATCAGGTGTCTAGTTCAGGCCTCCAGCTTGTGGCAACAGAGCGAGGCACCTCTGTGGTTGATTTTTCCCATCTATTTTAGGCTGGGGCTAGATTGCCTCCTGCAGGTGTGATCCTCCCTCAGCTGCGAGCAGAGTCCAGGATCTAACTTAGTGACCAGCTTCTCAATAGCTACAGTCAAATGAGTTCAATCTCATACAAGGTCAGATTTCACCATCCATAACATGAAGACGTAACCTCCTTGCTTGCCACGGCTGCCACAGGGACAAATACCCCAAGACCTGCGAAGCGACAGATGTTAACTGCAAGCAAGGTTACAGGTAACCTCAGGTGGAGAGCTAGACACTAAGTAGTAAGAAATACAGGTCACTGAATACAGTGACAGTAAGTTTTCATCTTTGCTGGCAAGCTCCCTTTTAAAATATTGTTTTCATTAAATTTTTAGCAGTGCAAATAAAAAAGACAATCCTTTTGTCCCAAACTAATACTCCCTGTGTAACCGGTCATAACTGATTCCTCATGGAGATTTTCCTTTCAGACAGAGGCTCTGTGTTCAAGTCTCCAAGCGAGCACTCTCACAGGCTTTGCAAGTAACTTCTCTGCAGTGGGAAAGACTACTCAGACTTTGACAGTAATAGCTCTGCAATTGCTTTATTTCTTTGTCTGCTCTCTGATGCAAGATGGTTTTGAGAGAGAGAATGCAACATTCTAATTCTCTTTTACTGTTTTGGTATCAAACCTTCCACAAAGCAAGGAAGAATTCACTGGTTCTTGCCTGATTTTCTGGAATTCAAGGCATCTAGTTGGAAAAGAGGTTTCCAATTCTCACAAACCGATCTTTTTCTAGTCAGCTTAAGCGTTTTGTTTCATAAACGATTTCTGTTCTGTGCACTTCGTGTTTCAATTTGCAGAGCTGTAACTTTTCCTTCTGCTGGTTAGAAGCCACTCATCCATCCCTAAAGCTGAGGGCTTCCCCCTTGCAGTGCAGGCTGAAAGAAAGATGACACCAACATATGCTGCAATCCAGAGCCTGAGGTGTGGACAATTCCCCAGTGCCCTATTGACACATGACATTGTGCACAGTGTTGGCAAAATATTTGAGAAATCATATGCGGAGGAAGGCCAAGTGTGGCAGCAACAACATGGTATGGTTTCTTCACTGCTGTGAGCTTTGGAGGGGGAGGGATAGTATGAAACAGATTTGAGCACGTACCAGTGGGTCCTCTTTCCAAGCACAGGGCTAACACACAGGTGCTGATGAGCTTAAAAAGGGAGCTATAGTGCCAGGGTAAAGGGGTTATAAGAGTAACACTGCACACTCTAACCAGGCACTACTATCATTTGTTAATTCATTGATGTCCTGAAGAACCCAGGGTTTCACTCTTTCGGGCAGCAAGTTAAGGAAGAGGCCTTCCTTAGGCACCAAGACATTTCTATTACAAAATCCGCATGGAGCATTTACAAGGACTTCCTGAATGTTTCCACAGGTGTTTTGATAGTCTGTGCAAAATGAACAGTACTCACAGAACAGATGACCAGTTCATGTCATTCGTTGTATTGCTTCAGAAAATTACAGCAACTAATTAATATGGACTTTGAGAGTCTATAAACTGAATCAGTCAAAGTCCTATAAAACACCCTGGAACAAATAAGGGACTGAAGGTACATCTTAATTAACTGGTTGGCATCAGAAGGCAAAAGAGGTCAGTCCAAAAGAGGTTAGCCCAGGGAGCTGCTTCCAGTTACAGCCTGGAAATCTCTTCACATTCCTTGGCACCAGCTGTGACTAACACTTCCACCACGGAGGGTGAAGTCTACTTGGCTTGGGAGTCGTTAACCCATTTCCAGGAACCTGCCTGAGCAATCAGGACATGACTTACCCTTCTCTGTCCAAGTGTATTTTCAGTTATCACTACATATTTATTCTGACAAATATGCTAGGTTATGCTAAGAAAAGTTGTGTTAGATAAAGTGATACAACTATAATACACTCTTGATTGACCCAGACTGAATCCAGATTGCTTGCTTTGATAGCTGAAATAAAATCTATTTCACATTTAAGAACAGATTTCTCTTTTCAAGCAGATGATACTGTAGCCCAAGCCCTGTCCCTTCCTAGGCAACCAGAAAGCTCCCAAGGAGGCTGTGCCTGCACTAGAGAATCTCCAGCCCAGGAAGCTAAGGGCTCACATCTACACATGTGCCCAAATGCTGTATAATTCCCCAAACTCCCCAGTACAGCACAGATAACAGAAGCAACAGTTTTAAGTCCAGCACAAAGCAGAGCAGATATCAGAGATGCAAGAGGGGTGCGAGCATGACAAGCTAATGGTTAGAAAACCTCTTCCAAGAACAAGGTCGAGGCGATTTTTTTTCCCCCCAGCTTGCAGGGGGTCAGATTCCCATTTTCCTAGGTTATGCTAACGAGGAGTCAAAGGGAGGGCACCTTCTAATCTTCCCACTGAAACAAAGAGGCTGGAATCATGTGTCCCAAGGAGGAATTATTGAAAAGACCTGTATTGGATAGAGTCCTCAATTGGGAGGAGGGAGACAATAGTGTAAATCCTTGCTCCATATATTATTTATCATTATTTTACAGGTTGTTGGGTTTTAGTTTGTTTTTGTTTTTTAATAAAATGCTCTTCAGTATAAAATACATTAATTATCCTATTCCCTCAGTATCCTTTTAAAAGCATATTAAATGGTGGTTCGGCCTTGTTTAGGTGCCTGCTCTCAGGAGAAGGCTTGTTATAAATAAAGGCATTTAACATTTAGTGCTCAGCTTGGCACCTAAACTTCAGTAAGAGGCAGGAGCTCAGATGTACATTTGTATTTAGGTCTTCCTGTGGGATAACTCTAGGTGGCACCCTATACCTACCGCATACAAATTTCGGAATAATTTTCCAGAAATTTCTCCCTGACTATCTACAGAATCTACTTATTTATCTTCAGTTCTTCCAATCATCTTGTTGGTCCCGAGATCCTAATTTTTAGGTGCTGTAACACTCGAGCAGGAACCACCTCGGAAGGCTTTTGCCTTGGCTTTTGCCAAGCCCTTCATTTAAGTCAAAAGTGAAAACTCCACGGGTTTCAAGGAGGCAAAGCTTGATCAAGACACGCCAAGGGATATGGATTCCTAATAATTCTGTGACAACAATAGTGAAATATACAGCAAAAAAGTAATGACAAGACCATCACTACAACTCTGACCTTGAATGAAAGTGAATGAAGTTCTGGCACAGTTGTGCTGCATCCACTACTTTCTCTCACACAGAATAATGTGGTATCATCACTAAAGAATTCAAAGTGACAAAATAAATAATACTTAGCAAATATTCAAAAAAGTAACCTCAGTTTACTGCACTGTATCTAGTTCAAGGGATTTTAGGGCCAGCTAAAGTTTCAGGAACCCTTCTAAAAACATAAATAATTGATCTCTGCTTAAAACATCCTACACTGAATTCTCTCAGCTCATACAGAACTAGCCATGAACACCCTCTAAATATTTCAGCTAGATCAGTTACCAGAGTGGAATGTCATCAGCTTATAGCCATTAACATAGTTTACAGGAAATTAAGTGTACAGGATAAGACTTAATTCTCAATACACATATTTAGAAACTGGTATCAAAGACTGATAAAACATCACTCTGATCACTCTGTGGCTTTCTCTGCAAAGAGGCAATGCACATCTCTCCAAGAGGAAATAATAACCAGAAAGGTAAAAGAACGCTTTGATTAAAAGTGCTACTCATGCTCAGGTATCATTTCATCTCATGATTTACTTATTCACCAAGATCATTTACAATATACCTAGAACTGGTAAGACAGCATAAAAGTTTAAGGCAAACAATTCACAAAGTTATCTTTCTCTTCAGTCTATTTAATGAGGTCAGGTACAGAGAGAACAAAAAGAACATGTGTATAATTGAAAACAAAGCTCAAAAACTTTCCACAAAATACAAGAACCTGCTGCTATATTAAATAATTATCATGTCTGCAACAGATCAAATCAGGAAGTGAGATAAATGAAGGAAAAATACTTTTTTTTCTTAAGCATCCAGTTTTTGCAGGCCTAGTCTTTTAATACTTTGACAGTTCTGACGATAGTCAGGCCATCTGGGTGGATGATCATGAAGATTAATAAATTTAAAAGAATGGGAAGTTGTTTTGGATAACAGTCTTGTCTGCCAATCTGCACCACACTCACCTCCTCACTGAGATACCCTGCCAGCAAGCGGGAAGTCACACACTGATTTCAGCACAATCACAGCACTGACTTCAATCTCAAATCCTCTGTGAGTTACTTTGTGTTGGACAGGACAGACTTGGACAGCACAGAACACTGAGACATACCAGGTACCGCGGCTACAGGGACATTGAGAAACCATTACAACCAGTTTGTCACTGTTATCTGTACCTCAACTGGCCACAAGGGAGCTGCAGTGATCTTTATTAGTGACAAAAATTAGCGGGAGGTAATTAACAGAGGCCTCTTGGCAGATAAACAAATCTAGAGAAGCCTTCCCTTTAGCAAAAGACTGTCATGGAAGGTAGGCTAGTGCACAAACGAAGAACTGAAGAAAGAAACCCATCGGCCATGGGGAAAGCCTCCACGCTCCCATGGGACCACAACATAACAACTCTAGAAGAAAGAAAGGACAACACAGCCTTCTGGGGAATACTCTGCATTGCTTGAAGAGATTCATCTTGCCTAAAAGTTACTCATCCAAGTCCAAGACAGTCAACCTACGCTCTCTTTGGAGTCAATGGAGTCTCAACTGGCACCTCCAGGAGGACCCATGTGTCTTAAATATTGTCCTAGGACGGCGTGGTAGTTGTCTGAAGTGGAAGGCTGTTGAGGAACGACTGCTGCACAGCACAGTTGGCCTGAGCAGTGTGCTGCAGTGTGCTGTGCAGTGCTGCACGTTCCCCTCCGCCACAGGGGAAATGCAGGCGCTGAATGCAAGGCAGAGCCCACAGGGAACTCCTGCCTGGCACTGGTGACTACACCAGCTGCGTGTCCTTGTCCTTACCTTACAGTGAAGCAGCACATTCTCCTGCAAACATTCTTTTGCTTGACAGGAGAAATTTTATCTTCCTCTAAGAAAACCCTGCAAGAGCTCTGAAGACCATAATGACAACAAACGTGGTTTTTATCTTTTATCAAGATCTGTAGTTTATGTTTCTCAGTGAATCCCAGTGTTACATTGTCAAGTGTCACTTGTCAAAATTTGATATGACTAAGGCACTTGAAACATACTTTCCACATTCCTAGGTAAAATAATTTTGAACTACTAACCATTATCTGTTTTGTTTTTCTATCAAAGATCTTTTGCTGAGCAGTTGCAATGGTAGCAGAGTTAAGCTGGGGGTAACACACCAAGCTGGACACAGAAGCAACTTCTGTAGAAGTGTCTGCTACAGAAAGCAGGCCATATAAATGCAAAAACCAGGTTACTACCCAACATACGAGTTTGTCCCTACCACTGATAAGTCACAAAGTTAAGCTGTAGATTAATTTTTGCCCCTTGGTACTGCTATCATTACCAATTTTTAAAGGCAAGTGAACTCTGTCTCAGCAAAATGGACCGAGCAGAGCTTAAGTGCATTTGCAGTTGCTTTGCCCCCATGGGATAGATCCCATAAATATTAGCCAGGCATTCTGTTCTTGCAATCTATTTACTTTCTTCATGTGAACTTGTAAAATGTTTGTCAAGCTTAATCTGACAGAGTTCTTTAAAATGTTTTTCCTATTTGTTTTCTAAATCTAAGTTTTTCCAAATGTTAAATGAGGTTCCACAGAGAATGTGGCCTCTACATGGATGCCTGGTAAGAAAATAAAGGGTAAATATTGGTGCTGAATGTGGACTTTTGATAGGCAAAATCCTATCAAAAGCTGCTGCTGCTGGAGGGCAGAAGCATTGCAAGGTCATGTGCTAGCAGGAACATGATGTCCAGCACATACCCTGAAACAGAGCAGCTGATTGCCAGAGATCCTGGTGGAAAGATTCCTGTGACTGGGTTTCAGACACAAATTTAGCTTCTCTGTAGCACCAAGGAAAATATTTCAAAAGAATGTAATTGGAAGCTATGCATATGAGTTACACTAACCTTGTGTGGGGACCAAAATCAGATTTACGTGCTCCTTACTACTGAAGCTCGACTCAAAATAGTTGGGATGCTACCTTGACCACAAGAATGGATTTCACCTCTCAGTTCCATATGCATCATGGTATTTAATAAGCCATGAAGCTGGCAGTACTTTGTTATAGCTCTGCATACCTGTCACTTGATAAGAGTATCGTGAGTTACTGCATAGGTCTCAACGATGTAACTGTTGAGATGCAAGTTCTTCTATGGCTCACAAATAAAAGGAAGTTGGCTTGCACTCAGAGTTAAGTGATCATGTGGTGCTTTAAATGAGATGTCCCCCTGAGCCTGCAGAATGAAGTCTCTCTATTTGTCTACTCAAAAGGCAGTAACAACAGAACTTGCTTCAGCTGGAGAGACCCAACACAGCACAGGAGATGATTATTGTATCTCTGCACCAAATCAATCCTGGACTTCCTGCTGATTCAAATCTGTCAACAAAGGTTCCTCATTTGCACCAAGCCTGGCACTGACTTTGTGACACAGACAGCTGTCCATTAAGACTGGTATGACATACCAGCCAATAGTAGTATCATTATTTAGTGCTGTATTATGATTCTGATGGCTAAGTAATAAAAGCCGCAGCTGTAAGCCATCGCAAGTGTTTGCAAAATAAAATAGCAGCACAGGAACCTATTTCCAAGCCTCTGTCCTCTTGGTAGCTACAATCTAAGGTATAGTTATCCCAGGCAGCGTCCTTCAGAATATTTGTTCTCATCATACAGTGCAGCCTGGGAAGTTGTTTCAGCTTATGATAGGTTTTAAGCATCTGAAGCAGGAAAAATCCAGGTGAGGAATGAACAGAACACATCCAGCATGGCTACAGTCTCTGCTACTAAATCCCTTGCTCACATGAGCTTCAAATAAAGCACAAAATAACATACTTTTCCTCATCTGATCAAGCTTTTTTTATTTTTTATTTTTATATATTCTTTCTAGTTCTAGTTTGCAAGGAAATAGAGACTAAGACTTGACTAAGAGACAGACCTGAGAGTATTCTCCATTTCCCAAGTCCAGATGCTCATGCTGGCTGTCTTCTGCTTCCATATGGAGATCAAAGAGGAGCACGTACCAGCACCTCTTAATTCCTCACCCACATTCTAGTTTTCTTGGACTTTCAGAATCACAGATTTTTCCTGTTAGGGTTTCTGTGTGACGGGACTGAGGGACCAAAACTGCAGAGCAGGCTGAAGTCCTCTGCAACATCAGTTTACCTGAAACCTTTGTGACAAAACCATTTTAAATCTAAATGCCTATTCAGCATGATGACTAAGGCCTCCAGTCTGGGATTTCTGCAATTCTTTGCCTAGATAACACAAAAGACTTGTAAGCTGTGCTTTAATTAGCAGAGTGTGTGGACAGTAGGGAAGGCACCTTGGATGGCTTGAGCAGGAGCAACAGTTAATCCATAAAGCTATTTTCCACCCCTGGCTATTAGTCTCAGAGAATCTCATCCACCACGAACCCCTAAGTGGTACCGTCATTACTGATAACCCTGAGTTCAGTCACCACATAAATTAAAATCTACCAATCTTTATAGCTGTGAGTGAAACTTCAGTGGAAACTGGGAAGTCTCCTAGTGATCCTGGCAGGCAAAGCCCCAGCTAACTACCATGGCACCAAGAAAGAACCTTTCTGGTCTAGGTAAGATAAGAAGGGACTCCCTCTAATTGGGATGGAGAAATGGAAGCATTTCCACAAGAGACCCATTCAAAACGAAATGGGAAAAGCTGTGCCCTGGCTGAGGGGACAGCCTAACAGCCCTCACAGACACAGTGGCCACCTTTTTTAATACACAGGAGAAAATCCCTTTAACCTGGCTGCATTTCACTCACATTAAACAAGAAAATAGAACAAGCAACATCCAAAAAAAGTAGCATCTAACTCCTTACAGCAAAGCCATCTTGAAAAGGGTGGCTATGTGGGATTAAGTAGGTAGTTAGATTTCGCATTGAGGCCATCTACCACAAGGCCTTTTGTTCATCTCTCAGATAAGTGGTGAACTTTGAAAATAAACACACACAAGAGGACTGCCATGAACTTGATAGCTATAAGTACCCCAGAGAGCTACAATGTGCAAAGGTGCAGATATGTGTGAGGCATCACTTGGTGAAATCGGAAAGGAACAACCAGCTTTTAGTTACAGTGGCCTTGCTAAAGATCTCCACGCTTAAGATAATATTGGAATTACACTATAATCTTCAGGGGGTTACACAGTCACATATAGTGGTTACAATAATAAGATATAAATATCACTTATTTTATTACTTTATTACTTATATGATGTGGAACTGAAATATACCTTGCTTAATCTCATCCACATGATAAATATGGTTGCACTACTTGTGGCAAATCACATCAGACATTTGGATTACTCAGTAATGCTGAGTACAGAAAAATATATCTAACTAGCTGGTACAATTTTTAGTAGCCAAGAATATTTTTAGAACACAGAACGGAAAGGACCAGTTAGGAGAAGACTTGCAACAGAACCCAGGATAAAATATCAGAAAGAGACTAGATGCATGTAAAAAAAAACCTAGAGCTTAAAGGGGCCAGAGAAACATTTAAACTTTTGCTTCATGCTGTTCTAGCATTAGTAAGACAACAGGAAGTCCAGCTATATAAATCTTAGATGATGAAGAACAGAGAATATTTGACACCAGTGTAGCCTGTGATGCAGTCCTCAGAGAGGGGCACTGCTCATGGATGTTTAGAGATGTGCTCTGCTAGGAAGACTGGAGAGTCATGAGAGAAGTTTATGTAATCAGCAAGGACTGCACAGCACATTCCCCAAAGCAAGTAAGAGGCAGAGGGTGGAATGTGATGAACAATCTACATTAAGAACCTGATGGTGATGACACTTTAAGGAGCAGAGGCACTAAAGAATATTCCTGCACTGTCGTCAAGGTAACCTGCAAGTACTGTCGGCATGAGCTGCTGCTGGCATCTCTATCAAACCAGGGAGAACTAAAGAAATGAAAGAAGCAGGAGTCTGCTTCCTTGCAGCTGAAAAGGCTAAGCCTTTTAGTTGGAGAGCTAGAAAGAATGACGTTAAACATTAGGAGGAATTTTATGCTGGAGCTCACTAATTCCATGGAGACAGAGCAACCTCCCATGTTTTAAGACAAAAAGAACATAGGAATAGTGCACAGTCTGGGGAAATCGAGCCACCTTCAGACACACTGCCGATATATTACAAAAAGATTGGCTGTTCCCTTAACTCTCTAAGTGCTGCGAAGAATACAGTGTGGGTTCATCTTGTGTGTATATCTAGCATTGCTCCTCATCCTACACACCATGCATTTCTGTTAATGTATTTATTACCTAAAACAATACTTCTCAATTTTTACTTTATTCCTTATCTCTAGGAGATAAGGAATCTCCTAATCTCTCTTCTCATCTACTCATTCATGCTGCTTTCTTGATGGGTTAATTAAAAGAGCAGTGCAGAGATGGTCAACATGAACACACTCTACTTTCCAAAGGAGGGAAAGAAGGAGCGTTAACAGTCAATTACTGAGGCTCCAATAGTTGCAACTTGCCAAACTGTGACAAACCAGTCTCATGTGCCCAGACCTGAGCAGTGATCCATCCCTGAAAAGAAGCTGCCACTGGCACCAATATGATGCCAGGCTGCCAGTTGGGGGCAGTGCAAAGTGGAATCACAGGAATCGTTGGGCTTCCCTCTCCCTTTTTCAGTGACTGAAGATCTGCATCACCAACAGAAGGAAGCATTGGGGTTTTTTCAAGCACTCTCCACACAGGAGATGGTACTTACCCCCTTCTAAACTGGCTCTAAATTGCGTTAATTTGGAAACAGGAGAAGCAGGGTCAAAAATCATGTGACGTGCAAAAAGGTATCAACTGCAGCAAACACCTACCTTTGTGGTATATAAAACATGTGCTGTGGAGGGGGTTTGTAGAGAACTCCTCCATACACAGGCCACAGACCACTTAAAATTCTGAAGAGAGAACTCTTGCCACAGCCATTGGGTCCAGTGATTAAAAGATGCATCCCCTCCTGGACCTACAATAATAATGAAAGCAACAGAATGGAAGATGTTACCAGGGTATACATAGGTCCCCTAAAGCAAGTTACCCAAGACCTTGCATCAAATTATCAGCTCATTCCATTAAAACTTGCACATCTTTTAGCAGCTGCTCTAGAAATAGCAGTTTTGGATGCAATCTGTGGTCTGAAATGATGAAAATAACTGAATGACAAAAATAATATTCACTATTTCCAGAATGAGTTCTTATTATTTTCTGGAAGGACACAAATTATTAAACTGGAAACTTTTTTTTTCTTTTTCTTTTTTTAAACTATTTAGGTGGTTTGGGCTTTGGAATTAAAACCTGAGCATAGTTTATTTCTAACATGTTGCAAAAACATTGAGCCCTACTATCCGAGAGATGGAAGGCATCAAATGTCACAATCTAGAATAACTCCAATAATTTCAAATAATCCTTTTGGTGTATTTACAAACATTTCCTTCAGACTCTTGCTTGCACTGGTTTCAATATGAAGACATCATAATAAGTTAAGGGTAATCAGTTATTTATAGGTATATTCAGATATTATAAAAATTAACTACACTGATTATATCAGAATATCAATACAACACAGTCAACATGAATTATACTGATGTGGATCATGCCCAAAGAGGGTAATAGCCTACAGAGCAGAGCCATTACTGGATATCAGTAACACTAATATAAGCTATGCAAGCAAGACTAAACTTCACGCTGCCTCTTCCTGCTTCATTAACAGTGGTATTCTGGGTGTGATGGTGCTTGTATTCATTTGAATATAAATCTGTGCATATATAAGAATGTATATTTACTCATAATCACATTGTCTGCTTGACCTTAAAGCTGTAATTTTCAAAACTGGCCTTCTTACACTGCAGCCATTGCAAGTTCTGCCATAGCTAGGATCCTGTCCTCAATTCTTATGCACACACAGGGATGACAAGAGGAACAGCCTGTTTTAGCTACATTGCAGGACCTGCTGTAATTATTCATGTGTAGTGTTCTGATAATTTCACCTATTTCTAAAAATAGCAATATGTGCAATGGAACAGGACATATATGGGAGTAATTCAGTAAAGCCATTTGTTACAATTTCGAACAGGTAAAAGGAGATATTTTAAGAGCTTTTTAAAAGCAACTGAAGCCTTCACTGAGTAAAGAGTCCACAGTTGGGGTTGTCAGCTATTAGTTACTACTGCTCTTTGTGGTGGTTAAGTAACATTCCAGACTCAATTTTTTTCACGACTGATATGAACACCAATTTTTAAAAGGGGCCTAAGGGAATAAAGCATCTAAGTTCCACTGAAATTGAAACAGAAGGATGCAGACTACCACACAGTCCTTTGAAAACTGCAAGTGTGTTTTTTAGATCTGGCAACAGCACCAGAAATCCTCTCTCCTATCTCTGAGCAGGACAAACTACACATATCTGCCTCTATTGAGCTACTATGCCTACCTTTCTGGACTTTCCCTTTTATCCATATGCTCCTCCAAGTACTTAACATAAAGTACATGAATTCTGTCCTGTTTATGTTAATGTGATGGCAACAATCAGAAGATTCTTGCATAGCATCTTACTTTGATGTTCAGTCCGGAAACCACCACATCGCCGTTCGGAGTAATAATAGGAACATTTTCACAAACAATTCCATGATCAACATCAACAACTCTCCCTAGAAATAAAAGAAGAACATTTAGAGTTGGTGAAGCTTTCCACTCAAAAATCCTATCTGACTGTCTCCGTGCACAGCTGAGAAGTATAAAGTGGTAGGATTTGAACAACTCTTTTGTGCTCCAGGTACCCATAGTGGAAATCCGGATGGTAGATCTGGATAATAGAAAGTAACTCTGTATTACCATAAACATAATACATCCTATAAAATACATCCTAAGCAAAGCACTACAAAACACATGTTTATTCACATTCACTACCTATTTACTGTATTGTGTTTAAAATAGGTAGTCAATATCCATCAATAAAAGCATTCAAGAATGGGCTTAGGCACAGGCACACAAGTTCTCCTTCCTTCTCTTGAAGATTTTATTTGAAAATAAAAGTTCCTTTTACTACCAGCTCTTACTCTGTAAGCCCAGCTCAGGCTCCTCCAGTAATGAGCACAAAGGAGGAAAAGTTCAACAGCTTATTTCCAGTTCTTTCTGAAGCCACACAAACTGTAAGGTCTCTTGTAAATAGTTGTGAAAACACTCTAGTATCTATACTTATTATTGGGAGTTTGTACAAGCTTAAAGATACAAACACAGCAATCAAACATTTGGATACTTTGTAACAAATTCATGAGAACTGGTAGATAAACTTCTCTGGGAATAATGAAAAAACAAAACCAATTCTAACTGCTCAGTTGCTTGTTAACAGGTTCATCTAAGAGAACCCAGGGTTCCCACACACATATCAGAAATAGTCTTTACAAGCAAGAAGCAAAGAAGAGAGAGTTTTCTTTGTAGCAGAAGACTGTATATTTAAAATTTAAACTAACCAGGAAAAAAAAGTGACATACATTTATACTGGATGGTTTAAAAGAAAATAAGTACTATGTAGTAAAATAATCTCTTTTGGGAAGCCCAATACTAAAGAGTTTGTTTTTTAACAATAGAGACCTGTACATGTGTGTGTGTACTTTCACCCCTATGTAAATCTACTCTAATGGGATTTCTGAAGGATCCAGACTGAAAGGAAGCAGGAGAAACAGTTTTACAATGGAGCTTGTCATAAAAAGCATGGGGCCTGTGGCCTAGATTCATCTGGCCTAAATTCCCCTTAAGTCTCTGTGAATACTGTTCCCCACTGGCTAGATGCCTCCAAAACCCTTAACCAGTCACGAAGAAGCGTTGCCCACAGTGACTTAGGAAGAATTTAGGTTGCATGAAGTTTGCAGCTGCAGTCGAATCAAATCTTGGGAAAAAAAAGATGGAGAGAAAAAAGAAGCAGGGTATTAGTATTCTAGACCAAAACGGAACATGAACAACATTCTTTCTTATCTATATTCGGTTTTGAACTATACTTCTTTTTCAAAATACAAATCCAAGAAGGGCCCTAGCATTATTTTATTCTCCTATGAAGTGCAAAATCTTCTTTTTCTTTTTTTCTCCTGGGACATCTCAAAACATAACACTTATAAAGAATCATTTATTCTAATGGCAGTCAAATATTACCAGCATCTACAAGATTAAGCAACCAGCTGTTTCCACAGGCAGCCTCTATGCTGCATCCAGCTGTTTGTTTTGCAAAGCTTCTCAGAGCATTTTTGAGAAATCTATGCTGAAGGGCAACTCTGTCAAAATTTGTCAATGTAAGTTATTTCATAAAAGCACTTTGGTGTCTTTATCTCTAACTAGATTTAAGTTTCCAGAGCCCACTGGGAGGGAATGAAGTTTTTCAACAACAAAGATGAGGGAGGAAGTAGAAGAAACTACTGAGGAAACTGCAACAAGCCCATTGCAAGTGCTGGGTGAAGTAGCTCAGAGAGGAGCTCAACTCAAGAGGCAGATAGAGATGGTACAGAACAGAGCACAGTGAGAAACAGATGTGCGAAAAAGATCCTATGGGGAGGCTGGAGACAGAAAGATACTGACACCAGAAAGATACAGGCTAGAGAGGGGAGGAATAAGCAGTGGTACATGCTGGAATGGTTGGTACAGTCAGGGATCAGGTATCAGGAAGATGGTGAGAGGGTTAGGGTTGTCAGCACATTTTCACTTGAAAATTTCCAGTAAAGAATGAGAAAACAAGGACGGGCTTTTTTTTTTTTTTTTTTTTTTTTTTTTTTTTTTTTTTAAGCAGGTGAAAACAAATTATTACTCTTGTCAAAAATTAACAAACAGGTCCCTTGCTCTCTTCCTCTCCTATCTCAAATAAAATAGTGTGTTTCCAGAAGAAAACATTTGAATCTTCTTCAGAAAACTGAGATGTTAAGTATGGGGAAATGCTTTAAATGCATCAGGAGAAGGCAGGCACTGCCCCTATAATAATAGCAACAATGACACTACCAACAATAATACCGGAAATGAAGTGCCCTTTTTTCACTTAAAGTTTTCACAAAAAAAAACATTTGAGTAGTCCTAGTGAAAATATATTAGAAGGAGCTACAGCAATAGCCTGCAGTTAAAATAAATAAATAAATAAATAAAAATGGGAGGAATATAAAATGGGAGGCAACATGGTCTCTGGGAAATTAAAAGTGAGAGGTAGGAACTGCTGTAAGAACAGAAGCTTTGTTCACTGTCCCACCTCACAAGCAAGACCCTCACTCAGAGAAATATATAAAAATGTAAAATAATTACCCTTGATTTCTAAGGGCCCCTCAATGCATAATTCTGCTTTATCTTGATTCTTCTTGTTGCTTTTGGACTCTTGAATAACAGCAGTTCTTTTGTAAATGCCTCTTTTTACTTCATCAAAGACTGAGAACATGTTGTAGACACGGGCCGTGTAGCCTGCTAGTTCAGTAACCTGAGAAATAACAAACACCCGGTTTCAGTCAAACTTTATAAATCTTTAGGTGAAATATTTGGCCAAAAATACATGATAAACATTCCCAGCTACTTTGAGTCAACCCCCTCAATGTTATTCTGGAAGAATTCATTCTTTGAGACTCTGTGCTATCCCCCTATTATTTCTTACTAATGAGCAAATAGAAACATTTTGAGGGGAACAAATTTCAGACAAGCTAAATTACTGCAGCTCTAGTAAAAGGGGAGGTTGCAGGAACTGTTGAATCTTTAACCTGCAAAGAACAACTACCAGAATATGTCCAAAAAGAGAGTCTATCATACAAGAGAAAACCAAAACCTCTGTGTTCTCCAATAAGATAAAGATCAATGGAAGAGATAAAAACTGTTGCCCATAATTATTTATTTTCAGTTTTCTGTACTGCCTTCTATGGGAAAGGTGTGCTTTTTATGTGTAGAACAGGCAGCATAAGGGCATATCCTAATCTAGGATATAGTACAGAAATCAATGGCTCCTCCAAGTATGTCAACTGCATGCCACATTACTGGAGTGAAATCTAAGACCTTAAATTAGAACTAGGAATTTTTAAGCTGATGAGGTCTCTTTAAAGGCTTTCCCCTTTTCTCAGCCTTTTATAACAGTTGCTACCTGGTGAACACAGAAATCCAGATCTCTGGTACCCTTTTTAAGTTCCTATTCATAGGCAGCAACATAAAAAAATAAAGCTCTCAAAGAACTACCTCCATCTGCTGGCAGCAAGGAATTAAACACAGGCCTCTTACTGTAAGCATATTATCAGATGGCATTGAAAAGATTATTTTGTTTTATACTAAAGGCAGACAGCAAGACAAAAAGAGCATAAAAGTGAGTGCAGGACTATAAAATAATTAGCTCTAAATAGAGTACACCCCATGTTACAGTTCACCTGCAATGGGCATACCTCCCACATAAAGAGATAAAATTCTGTGCACATTTCACTATTTGTGCTAGATTAAGAGGGCAGCACTGGCCACAGCCACAGGGCCACCACTCCCTGGAGGTCTGCAAGTCTAGGAGAACTTAGTTAAAAAAAAGTGCAACAAATGATTCTACTCTATAAAGCACAGGCTTTATCAGTAATCATATCAACATCTGTGAAAAGTATTAGGTTAACAGCATTTAAGTCAGTAGGTAGCATATAGGAGCTGTAACATCATTCTCCCACTGGAGCTTTTCTAGCAAACTCAGCAGGAGCTTGTGCCAGGGCTCAGCTCTCGATCCATTGCAGCAGGGCCATTTGTGGGAGATGAACCGCTACCAGTTCCCCTCCCAAGAAAGGTAACTTGGTATGAGTTTCTAAACCATGACCCTACACATCCATAAATACTAGCATTTAAACTGCTGACTTGCAAATAAAAGCTAGGCCCACCTCGTCTGCAAGATGAGTTACTGGAATGAGGCTGGTTTGGTGGATCAAGTGGCTAAGAATTGGTACTTTGCTGCCACCTGAAGTGGACTGATGTTATTATTTGGAAACTGAATCATGAAACAGATTAAATATTGGGTTAAAATATCTCACTATTTCTTTAACAGAAGTAGAAGTGTAAAACGAAGCTGGAATTTCAAAGAATTGGTCTTTTATCTCATGCCATCCGGATTAAAATCTTACCATGTTATAAATCGAGTGAGTTTGTTCATTTGCTACTATTACGGCTTGGATGCTTTTGATTCCAAACAATAAAACTGCCATGCTTGTAAGTCTCTGTACACATTATATAAATTAAATATTTAAAATAAAACAGAAGTAACATCAGTGTTCAATTGGTTATCTGGCAGTCTCTTCAGAGCAGAGTCCAAGCAGCAAATTAGCTGAAGCAGCATAGGTTAAAATCACCGTCCATTAGAAGTATTCCCTGCGGAGAACATAGAGATTCTGGCTTCGCTGGAGTCTATATTTGAAGGCTCTGAACTACCTCTCCTCTCCAATTTAAAAAGCTGTAGTTAGTACAGCTGGATTCCATGTAATGGATTCCAGGGTCTTCAATTAGCTGCCTAGGCCCTCCTCATGCTGAAATGCATGAAAGAAATGCAGAAACATATTAGGCAGGAAATGTTGAGGAGAATAATGGAGGCTAAAGGTGCTGTCTCATTTTCCTTTTGCTAAATAGCAAATGCCCAGGAGATACTGTAGCTAAAAGCCCAACTTTACCTGACCTCAGGTAACAACCTGAAGCCATATCCAACCTTCCAGGCGAACTTCCTGCATCTCCAGGCCATCTGGTGTTCTATAATGGATTTTTCCTGTTATAAGTTTTCTACTTTGCACACAGGATCAGAAGGTACTGACAATGACTACACAGTTCTGATAGTCAGAAAGTAAGAATTCAAGTCAACCTGGATGAATTCCTTGCTCCACAGAGAAGAGGAATTTGAACTTCTAGCACTCACACTCCAGGAATTTCTAGTGCTCTCTGGTGGTGCTTGAGCACAAGTATTAAGACAACACCCCTATGTTGGACCATGCGGGCAGCTGAGCTCTTCAGACTCATTGCAGACTCAACTAAAGACATGACTATAAACTCAAAGATCTCCTTGGATTTAAGCGCAATAGAAACTTGACTTTAAGAATGGCACTTTTTAAACATATATTTTACATTAAATGTTAACTCCATTTTGCTTTTATTTCTCCCTTTTCTGTTCCATGTATGATTAATGTACAATACCTCCTTGTATGATGACATAATTCTTTCAATAGCATCTGCTCCAGAAATCAGCAGGTTTCGTGATGTAGTAAAAGCTTCTGTTCGTTCACTAACCATTGCCTGCTTCTGGCCATCTTCTAACTCTAAAAAAAATAGACAAATGAATAAATTATCCTTCTAAAATTGTCTCCACAAACTAAACCGTGGTTAAAATGAGAGCAATAGTAGAAGAGGTTTTAAATTGAGACAAGTTTAGCTCTGTGAAGACTATCTTTCAAAGAGAATCTGTGAGTGTAATTAGCATGGATACTTTAGTAATGAAGACCAAATGGGAGGATATGGAATTCACTGGATTATGTGAAACAGCCTGTTGATTTCTACTATTTGTGTATCCAGATAATTTTCTTCTAATATACTATTATTTCAACATAAATTTTAGCAATGCAAAGTGAAACTGGAGCAATGATCTGAAAATTATTTTAACTGAATTTAGTTTTGTTATTAATTTTAGCCTTACATTATTACTCATTTCATGTGAAAGAAAATACTCATACTGATGGAAATTTGTAACATGATAATTTTTTTTAAAGAAAGCAGTATGTTCTTTCATTATCCTGGGCGTGTTTTTAAACAGGATCCTTCTTTCTCACAAGCCTGTCTGTTGATCTGACCCAAAAGCAAAGTCAAAATCTTTTGTTTATGACACTGCATCCTGTCAGCAAGAAAACTCTTGCTCCAAAGGAAAGAGCTGTATCATAGGAACATAGCAGCAGCAACTGGCAAAGAGAAAACAGCAGCATAAAATGTAGAAAACAAGTGAGATATAGCTTACAGTTAACTGTAAACAAATATATATATTCTTGCTACCACCTGACCTACAGAAACTTTTATGCAGCATACAGTCGACTTATAAAGTTTCCTTTGTGAAGGGATCAAGACTAAAAACGTGACTATCTTAAGACCACATATTGTATTGTTAACATTTGCATCTACAAAAAAATAGGACGACAGTGTGTGGTAAACCACACTTAACAGAAGTTTCAGTGTGAAAGACTAGAAGAAAAGGTCTCAGGAGTTTTTTGGCTCACATAGTTTTATATATACATCCTGCTTAAAAAAAAAAATAGAAATCCAGAGCATCTTTTTCTTTTGTCAAGCTTGGCTGCTCCTAGGCTAATATTAGGCTAGGGGGACTAATAGGTAGATCCAGTGTGGCAACTCCTGTATTCCACTTGTTATTTTTTTTTTTTTTTTTTTTTATGTTGCTTGTACAGTGGTTATGGTCAAGAAAAGCTGTAAGGAGTTAACTGTATGTGTAATGTGACCGTAATTTTACAGGCTAAATTAAGGCAATTCAAAAAATACTTTTGTACTTGGTAAAGCAGCTGTGTCACCTTCATGACATGACCTGATTCTGCAGCGTCTAGAAATCTGCATATGGTACCAAAGCCAGATTTACCTTTCTGCCTCTATTTCCTTTTTAAGATACTTAAATCTAATTGCTCTTCTGTTTTCATTCCCATCTCCAGAAAGGCATCTTTGTATAACAACATCTAAATCACTGAAATACACTATGGATCTTTTGGAGGAAAAAAAAATATATATATATATTTGTAAATTCCTGATACCGTAAATTTGCATATCTATACCATATATATATNATATATATATATCTCTTTATGGCCTCAGGTGTCTTTTACTATCTTTTTTTAATTGCTTCGTAAGCATTCATATTTTCTGGATTAAATTGGAATTAAATTCAACTAATTAGAGTTAAATTCAACTAGTGGATTGCAATCTAGCCACCTGGAAAACAGAGGCATGCACTTTTTTAAAAAAAAAAGACAGGAAATCTCTTGCAAAAAAAAGCAGAAACTACAAAATTCTTGCTTAGGTAGTCCTCACTTATTTAGAAAGTTATTTCCACACCAAAAAAGAGTAAACTCGGTGCAAAAGGGAATTAATTCCTTAGTGCAAACTAAATAGAAATTTGTTTTTGACATATCTCAGAATAATTATTTTATCTTGTTTGACTTCTAGCCCATGCAGCGCTAGGTAAAACTGCCAGAACTAGATCATTTAAGAACTGTCCACAGTTTAACTACATAAATGTAGTTCTCCTCCTGGATGAATTTACCTTCTGCTGCTTCTAGCACCCAGGCAAGCTCCTTTAGCAGTAGTTTAGATACCTCCACAAACCACTGTCCCTTTAAGCACACTTTTAAGGCTACTTGAAAATTAATATTACATGGAGTTTATGAGCATAGCATAATTTCAAAACAATTATCTTACATTACCTCCCTAATCTACCAAATTATTTTCCATGAACCTTTCATCTCAAACACTTTTCAGATGGTCTGTCTGCTGTTTTAAGTGGTTTGAATGGCAGACAGACTGTCCCTACTTCGTACAGTCTATAATATTTCTCCTTTCATTTTCATAGAAGTTATTGATAACAATCCTTCTATTAGGAACAAAGACACATGTCCACTGCCTCTAGAGAAATTAAAGTCTTGTTTCCAAAAACTGTTACTTTCCAGAAACCCATCAGAGACATTTGCAACACCAATGTTTTATTATAACAAAATTGGAAATGTCTTCAAACAGGAATCCTGACTTTGCCAATTAATTTCTTCCCTGAAATATATAACAGAATGAGTAAGTTTGAGTCAGAAATGTCTGCATTATAGAAGTATTACCTCCAATAATTCTTTTTTATTGCTTAAAAAAAAAGTTTTTATATGAAGAAGTATATTCTACTATTCTTTTACACCTGAGATTTCAGGCCTGGTTATGATATCACTTTTATGGGTTTTTTTGTTTGTTTGTTTGTTTTTATTCTGCTGATTTATCCTGTAATAATAAATTAAGTTTCCGTTCTTCAGATTTTAACTAAACTGCACCTGACCTGCTGAAACACACAGTACTTCTTTTCCAGCTAAATCAGTGATAACTTCAAGTCTCAGAGAGATTCTTATACAGTGAGTACCTGATATATTTGTAGGCATCTTGACAGTGCCCATTTTCACCATTAATAACATGTTTCCATCACTATGACATGCCTCAGGGTTCTGTAATAACCTCCATGTATTAATATTTTACATTGCTTGCTGGTGGCAAATATTTCTCAGCTTTACAACTCGAGCTATCATTTGTGCCTTTTCTCACACATTTGAAAAGTATTTACCAAAACACTGTGCCTAGGTATCACAGTGTTACTTCATTTAGCATAAACACGAGTGAATTATCACTCATTTGTTCCATATACTTTCATTGTGACTTGATTGCTCCAAACAACATTCTTTTTCGTTTTCTTTTTTCTTCATGCTGCAAGGGCAGGGAGATGTTTACAACGTCTAATTAAATACTGTTTTTCTTGACTGCACTCACTTCCACCTTAGAAAAAGACTCTTAAAACTGGTTGATGATTTAACCAGTTTAATCACTTTTTTCTGTTGGGCTGATAACCTCACCGGTTACATGGGGTGAAATGGCTTTGTACAAACTCTTCTCTTCAGGATCGGCCTGATATTTTTGACGCTGTTAACAGGATGCCAGGCAGGATCCTGTTGTTGCGCCCTCCTGAGCCATGTGCTGGGTACTAGCTCAGGCAGCTAAGCACCCAGCCATGCACAGGCGAAACTGGAAGCAAAGTAACTAATGCTGTGGGCTGGATGAAGTCAGCCTGGAGGTTGAATCACATTTGCCCACCTGGACAGCTCTGCCTGGGGCTATAATTACCCTGTCCTGTGCTGAAAACAATCCATTCCTTTTGCTTCCAGTGTAGGAGCTATGCGTAGGGAATCCTATTGCATTTGTAATATAGTCCACAGTTCTAGTAACGCATAAGGAACCCTGCTGAGGCAAATTTGCAGACCTGTCTTTCACAACTCCTCCTTAATTACCTTTCTTTCTGCTGTCTTTTTTTTTTTTTTTTTTCTTTTAGTGTATAATTTTAAAATGGCTGCAATAGCAACACGGCTTGAGTCTCATTTCACTTCCTGACAGGATGTTAAAAATGATGCTATCTAATCTGTCCTTCTCTCAGGGAATCATGTGAAAATGCCGCTTTCCAACAGGTTGGACTTCACCTGTCCTCCTCGCGATGAGTCAGGTGAAAATGTTGCTTTCCAACAGGCTGACATATAACAGAATAATTAACTATAATTACACTACTATTTATGGAATGAGATGAGCACTCCAGGAAAGTTAACAATACATATCATTTAGCAAAACAGCAGAAGAAGCTGCAAGAACCATTATGCCATTCCAACATCACCTAATGAATAAGGACTACAACTATCACTATAATCTCACATGTGGCAGGTATCCTTGGAGTGGAATTCATGATGCTTATCAGGTTTGTGTTCTAACTTCTGCTCTTTCCTCAGCTGACTAGTTATGTGTGAAAGATAAAGACATGACAAATGCTCCACAAAGATTTAGTAATGAAGTCTGTGTAAAATAAAGAAATATGAAAGGCATTCAAGCAAAGTCTAGTCTTTTGAGAACCCAAATTAAAAAAAAAAAAAAAAAAAGGCATTTGGAAATTAATAAAAATGATATTACCACCATCTGCAAATCCTGTTGCAGTGATGATGGGCACAGCAACCATAATCAAACCACAGCAACTCCAGACATATTTCATCAGGAACTGCTCTATCATGATGTACCACAGCCGTTTGGACAAGATGAGATTCATTTGGTCTGCCAAGGCCTTGTAGCTTTTTTGTAGCTGTTTCATTTCCACCTACAGTTAAAAAATAAAACATTTACACAGTGCAACCAAGATGCACATGTCATACAAGACATATTCACATAAGTGCACAAAACAATCGGGTATCAGAGCTGTGACTCCTGAATCACACCTGCTATGTGGTACCTATTTTCACAGTGCTTCCTTCTTGAAACAACACTGCATTGCTTTATGGGAGTCTGAGGGTCTGATTCTTATTTACATCCTTGTCCCTTCACTGCACAATGGCAGCTTTTCTATTTTCAAGACCGCTAATACACACAAAAACAACACACCAGGCAGTGAACACAGCAGATCCTAACAGTCAAAGTAAGATTGATGCTCTAACCTCCTAATGAAGATGCAGCTGTAGGATTTCACAGCAACTGAAACTTCTCAAATTGGTCAGCGTTTGGGGACCAATTATCTCCACCGAGCAAAACTTGCAGAGCTGATCCCTGAAATGCAGTGCTGCTTGTTTTTGCAAGCTGTCCAGAGGAAGGGAGAATTATCACAAGGGGCTTAAAAAGTCGAGGACAGTTGCAAGTCAGCGTGACATCATGCACTGAGGCTCAAGCCAAGGCATAGGGGGTTAGAAGCAACCCTTTAATTTAGCTGCACTTAACACAGTGCTCTAGGCAGCTTTCGGAACCGTGGTTTCTACCAAATCAAGCCACTTATGTTACATAACTGCTGTTTGGAATGAAAGTGTCAGGGGCATTTCAGGCTGCTTTCAATTTTTCATTTTCACCTCATGTGAAATAACATTTTTTCCAAAAGCACATCTGAAAAACGCTTTAGTCAAAATGCACTTGCAATGAGAGCACGATGCAGTACATAGTAAGGTGGCTTTAAAATAGTCTACGAGTTTACGTAACGGCGGCTACTGAACTACTGCTCTTAAGCTATTTTAAGACCCTGACTACATCTTTGTTTAGCTATGCAAAACAGTGTCAAAAGCTGTAGTGCTCTCTGTGCTTTCACAAAGTTTTCCCCTAGACTTTCTGGTGCTCCTGGATTTTTTTCCTTTTTTATTTTTTTTTTTCTTCCTTTGAGAGGAAGGATCTCTGCAGCACTGAGTCTGGCAACTGCTAAACAAGGACAAAAATGAAAGCCTGGAAAGTTAAACAGACTGCACCGGGTGGGGAAAAACAATGAGGAAGATTAGCTTTCTAGAAAAACAGAGGATACAGCGGCAAAACAGGAACCCTGTCAGAGCAGAAGGGAACTACGCTCTGCTCCCTGCCGGCACCGCCTGTGAGGCTGCATTTTCCTAGGAAACGGGAAGTGCCGGCTGTAAACAGGTTTAAATGTCAGAGGGACTCGGAAGTCCCTGGAAGGCGGATGAGGGACGCGCGGGTGGCCTCCTGAGCCCCGTGGCCCTTCTTACCTTGTGCCCGCGGTAGAAGGCGATCTCCTCCACGTTGGCGATGATCCGTGAGTGCATGAAGCGCAGGTAGCCCTTCCGCTGGGCCTCCTCGGCCACCAGCTTGCCGAACTTGGGCGAGCAGGCCTTGAGCACGAGGGCCGTGGCGTAGACGACGAGGCCGGCCAGGGCGGTGGGCCCGATGGGGCTGGCGCCGCGGGAGCGCGCCGTGCGCATGAGCGTGCAGGACGTGAGCACCACGTCCAGGATGGGCTTGGTGAGGTTGGAGTAGAGGTGCGCCACGGACTGCGAGAACATCATGATGTCCTCGGTGAGCGACTGGTCGGGGTTGGCCAGCCGCCCGTCCATGTTGATGACGCGGTAGTAGGTCTGGTTGGCGAAGTAGGTCTCATAGGCGTGATCCACGAGGCGGGTGCGGAAGGCGAGGGCCAGCTTGCCCTCCAGGTAGCGGATGGCGCTGTTGACGAACGTGGCCGGGATGGCGATCATGAGCCACCTGGTTAGCTGGACCACGAAGCTCCGCGGCTTCTTCTCCACGATGCTCTTGACGATCTTCCCGTCAAGCGCGGCCACGTAGATGGAGAGGAAGGTCCTGGAGATGAGGGCGACGGAGTGGAGGCAGAGCCAGCCCAGCTCGGCGCTCACCAGCCGCGGGAAGAAGAGCTTGCGAAGCGCCAGCAGCTGCCTGAAGAAGTCGGCGTTCAGCGCCGGCGACGCTCTGCCCTGCTCCTGGCCCTGGCCCGGGCCCTGCTCCCGCTCTCGCGGCCGGTCTCCGTCGCGACGCCGCCCCTCCGGCCCCGCC